>OU015495.1:144004548-144322048 GCA_907164885.2 Dolomedes plantarius | reverse complement strand
GTGTAGGAAATCACGAAAAAACAAATGCGCTTTTTAACCATTCTATTCTTCACATTAATGTCCACAAGGTGTCTTTTCTTACTAATTCGATAATGCTCTACAACTTTGTAAATCACTTTTTTCCTCTATCTCATTCCGTTTTCGAGATAGGAATGCTAACTCCGCTGTTTTCCACCAGGTGGCGCGGTAGGTGGTTTTATTCAGTAGCGCATGGCTACTTTACTATACCTAGACACCACTTTTATGAATATAGCAGCAGCCGTTCCGAAGTTAAGAGCGTGGGAAGGGACTTTAGTGGGCATACTGTATAGATATAGCAAATTTGTTTAAGGAGTAAAATTTTATTTCTCATAAAGAACTCCATTTACGTTCTAAAAAATGAAAACTTTTTTATATGATTAAAAGGACATTTATCGATAAAAAATCGTTTCGAAAACTAACAAGAGTAAGAGTGAATAAATATATTCATACGAAGAAATGGTCTTCATGACATTGAGATCCCACACTAAACCAAGGTATCCGACCACATTCGGAGCCCATTTTTTGAAGAACTGTATTTCAAAAGCTTTTATCTTATTTTTCGAAGGAATATAACACCAAAACTCGAAAATGATGAACAAATAGACATTAACTATACAAATTTTTACAAAATTAAGGAAATTGGGTCGAAATTTAGCAAAGTTTTATAAAAATGGCTCTAGAACTAAAAAAAAATATGCATTTTAAATTAACTTTTTTTTTGTCATATGTACGTACGAAACGTCTAAGCATAGGCGTAGCGTCGGGGGCGCACGGGGGGGGGCACGTGACCCCCAACTTCACTTAAAATGAATTAAAACGCTAATAGAAGTTCAGTTAAAATCAGAAAAATTGTAGAAAACTTTTCAGAAAGTTGGTTTTTTTTCCGCTTTTACAAACTGAGAAACTGAACATTCCGATTATATCTTTAGTCTTAACATTGTTTTTAAGAATGATCCATAACAAAATTTCGATGCAATATATTTTACCTCATTTCATTTATATTAAATTTATTTTTCTCGTTGTATAATTTTTGAATACTACTCAAACATCAATTCTATTGTTATTCAATTTCACAAAATCCTAATATTTCATATTTTAAGGAACGTCTGGTAGTCAATGCGCTGAGGAGGGCCCTAACTGAATTCGATTCATGCCCCCCCCCCCAAAAAAAAATAAAAAGTTAGAAGCACGCTACGCCTATGCGTCTAAGTGTAATGACCTACAAGCTAACCGATATCTCAAAATCTAAAAAATATACAGGTCATTATGTGCAATTACATGTATAATTTTAGTACTTTTACATGTAATTGCATATAATTTTAGTGCGTCCATGAGATTTTTTATAAATGCAGGTATAAATCAACAAATAATATACCCAGAACCAAATCTGTAGTCCATTACATCCACAGTAATATGAAAAACATACGTGAAAATTTTCATAGACATAAATCAAATCTAATCATATCATGATTAGATTTTGAGTTATCACAAGAGTCGTTTACATTTTTGATGAAAAATAAGTTCTTCAGAAAACACGATGAAAGTTTTCAACCTGTATTGAAATTCATAGGTGCTGCTGATCTTTAAATCACTCTCATTTCCTTTCTAATGATCGTATCGTCAATTTTCAATCTTAAAAAAATAAATAAAAGCAATCTCGGAATTTTCGTCAAAATCGATGTTTTAAACGTAGACAGATACCTTAGAAATTTCATTGAAGAATTTTTAAAAATTGGAAGACTGGGATTTGCATTTAGTTCTGTGGACAACAATTCTTACAATTTATGTTAATGTCTGAAAACTAATTTTTTTTAGAAAAGATGTTAGCGTGATAATAAATCCTACGATTAGGATATGTATAAACTCACAAAAACATTCGATCCTCGTGTAATTTCTTAAGTCTTTGTACAGACAACTTCCGCATTCATAATACTAGGAGGTTGTATTATTTTAGCAGGAAAAAATAGTTAAATATTTGAAACCCCTTATTACGAAACTGAAGAAAATCTTTCTCATAACATGCTTCGAAGTATAAGTTAATGCATATAGGTATTTGTTGTAATATCTCCGATAAATCATGTAAATGACACATGTTATAGTAAATTGAATTTATTCAGTTTTCACCAGAATACATAGTAGTACATTTTAGTTACATTTCCATATACATTTCCATATTAGAATCAATACATAGAACAGCAAAAGTACTCAGATATCAAGGATATTAATTCAATGGACTCTAATATTTTCCCCAAGGGAACAATTAAAAAACTTACTTGAGTGCCATACGCAGAGTTTATGTTAATCCTGTTTATTTCCATATTTCTAAATACTTATTTAGCATATTTCTTATACTATATTTACGATCTTGATGTTGTTGTTGTTGCTTATGACCATGGGGTAAATAACGAGACACCCAGTTCGGTGTCCAGTTCACACTCTTAAATACATTTGTAACGCTCCCTGTAGTGCAGCTGAACACTGCTCGCCCAAGAGCAGTGCCCTCTGGTGGCAAGCCAGAAAGAAACTTCAGTAGAAGCCAAGATGGCGACCGTAATGCATGGATTTGTGTTATTGTCCCATGTTTTCCCTAAAATTTTTGTGTGTACAGTGTGTAACGTACTTTGTTAGTTAATAAATAATTGTTATACTATGTGACACTCTTTCTGAACCATTAACACTCCCCACAGATTAGAGATAATTACAAGATAAAAGGAACTTTTTATATACCATGTTTTTAAATTTTCTGTTGAATCATATAAATTTAACAATTCTATGTATTAATAAATACTTTTTAAAAATTTGTTTGATGAATTATCGTATCAACTTGAAAGAAAATGAAGTTAATTGGAAGTTAACTTGCGTTTAACTTTTCGTTCCCGTTCCGGCCGATAGATGGTTGCACCAGTCTACAAAACATTATTAACTGAAAATGATTTCAAATCTTCTTAAAGATGGCTAAAATTATACAAAGAATGCATTGTCATCGTGTTCTGAGCTATTTTAAAAGTTTCAAATGTCTAGCTAGTCGGGAAATTAGTTAAAAATCGATTGCAAGATTTGAACTGGACAAACACACAAACACACAAACACACAAACAAGCAAGAAAGCGAGTTAATAAAAACATGTGAAAAAGTAACTCATCAAATGCTTCTAAGGCCACAATCATTGTGTAAACATTGATATTATCCTCCTGAATGTAAAGCCATTTAAAAGGCCATTTTTGAAGCCCAAATTTCGACATGCACAAAAAAAGGCGAAATAAATGCACCTCTATATTTAGATCTTTATTGTGAAATTTCATTTTAAATTCTACTTTTCCAAAACGGATATACTTTAATTTTTAAAAGGGACGTCGTATTAAAATAATTGCATTTCTTTAAAAGGAAATCCATACTTGATTATGACATTAGTGTTTACATTTAGAATTTCATTTCAAGTAATGCAAAATCGTTGGAAGTATATTTCGACTAAATTGGGAAATTAATAGCAGCTTATTTAAGAGGGGTAGTTTTTGATTGGAAATGTATTTAAAATTAGTGTTGTGAAGACTTTTGTCTGCTGTAGAAAAGGGGTGAATATGCCTTTCCAGTTCCTCTTCCTGCCCCCACTGTCTTCCGTTTCGGGAATGTCTTTATCGCGGATGTGAGCCGGAAATTCAATCACCGCCGGTCAGGAACATCTGCTGCCGTCTTGGGGCAATTTGGATTTAAAGACTTTCCTTAAAAAATTGTACTCCATTATAGAGACAAATTTTACACTTTTTCGTTTTTCTTTTAAAAATGCAAATATTTTTTAATTTAAATTATTGGAGGGAAAAATCTGATATAGTGTGTTTTAAACGCTCCTAAATTCCTTTGTTGGACGAAATTTATAAAATTAATCCAGTTACAAGGAGCAGGAAAGTTCAGGCTATGTGAACATACCATTTTTAATGGATTATCAGCATTTATGTAGCTGTAAATAGTAGATACATTTTCCCCATAGGTTACCATTGAGGTGAGCGAATCTGATAGCACGTGTGAACATACTCTACGTTTATTTCATATAAAACTGTTTTTAATATCTATGCTCTTTTTTTCAGTACTATAAAGTATGAAACTATCTTAAAGTACATTGGAAATGAAACAGCTCTCAAATAAAAATATTATATAACTGATTGAGAAAGCAATATATGTAACTGTTTATTCCTTTGCATTTGAATTCCGTAGTGAATTATTTTGCACCGTTTATTAAATTTTTATGGTTTTCGTTCTTTCCTTTTAAACGGTCTGAAAATCTTTTCCGCCTTCTTGTTTCTAAGATTCGGATTATTTTTCTCGAAATCTGTGGTTACATTAAAGTAAAATCAGTCAAAAATCAACCGTGATCGATAAACATGATGTAAAATTAATGGTTAGAATGATAGAGAGGAAAAACAAATCTTGAAAGTAAAATATTGTTGTTGGAAGTAAAGAATGTTTGTCGTCTATATGATTAAAGGAAGAAATTTAAAGTTTAAAGTTTACATTTGACCTGCAAAACAACCCTTTCTACTACAGATTTTAAAATTAATGAGTTTGATATATAACTTATGTGGGATTTTGGTTTTTGGCCGATTTTGTTAAAATACTCAAAATTAAAGAAATACAGAATTAAAAAACTTTCCATAGACTAGTAAGTTGTTAGATGAAAGCTACGGTTGAAGGATGGCGATCTTTTTCTGATAAAAACTTACACACAAACACAGACACAGACACCCACACCCACACCCACACCCACCCACATTCTCCACCAGGTGATTACCCTGATTATAGCGATGCAGCCTGCATCTTTTGTAAAGACTTTTTCAATCACAAAGAGTTTTTCTAACACAAAAGGAGAAACGTGGGTGCAATGTTTTCAATGTCAACTGTGGGCACACACAGAATATGCGGGGCAGGATAGGTTGTATATGTGTGTTACTTCTGCAAATAAATTAAAAGGCAGCATTTTCCCGATTTTGGATTGTTTTTATTTATTTTTTATATTTTTTTACACAGATGTTATAGGTAGCCTATACTTAGACCACCATTTGAAAAATTACCAATTTCCCACCTTTGGAAATTCATTTTATTGTAAAATACACAGAATGTTGTAACATTTTTTTTTACCTTCATATCTTGATCCTTACATGTTTTAGGTTTTATTAACATATTAACATCTTGAAAATAATGAACATATAGCTGGCGTGATCTCAAAATGAAACATGTAGTCCATATTTGGACCTTCTCTCTCTGTATAAATATATATATATATATATATATATATATATATATATATATATATATATTGATCAAAGCAAGTAGATTTTGTTTTGTTCCATTTCTAGTACCCTATACTCCACAGATTTTCTTATAAAAGAATAGAAGCCCGCTAAGACTTATACGTTAAATTAAAAGTAACTTCCTCCGACAGGCAATCCAAATTTGATTTATAAGGAAAACAGAAACCTTCAGATAAAATAATACATATCTACCTACGATAGTTACCCATCTCTTACGTATTCTTTTAAATATTGAGCCATATTTTTTATATTTCCTCACACCATATAAATTTTTGTTTGTGTCGATATGCTTCGACGAATCCTACCCGCCACTTTTCGAAAGTCTATTAAAATTTTGAAAAGAAACAGGCAATCTATTTCCATTTATAGTTTTATTGAACTCATAAAATAGCTCAAATCTCTACGGCACTTGCGTCGTAAAAACAATTCTGCCGTTGTGGGCTCAACATGACGAGACGAAAGATGGATCATAAAAGCTTAAGCTTTCGTGTAGCAAAATAAATAGAAATGAGATGCTTAAAAACCCGGGGTTCAGTAATGGATCCCAATAAAACAGAAAAGTACGAGACTAATTTTGTATTCCCTAGTCTTAAAAGCAACCGTTTAACAGGTAGCAAGATATCTCGCTATATGCTGTAAAAACAATTCAATGAATACTACTCTAGAGCGAAGCAACATTGTAACAGGATTACAAATGTTGAAATTTATTTTCAGGGAGTGATACTTGTAATTTCTCGCTATTACTTTCATAGTGAAAATAGTTGAGGGCTGAATAATTTTCCCGCTGTTTCCATAATTGAACATTTAATAAAGTAATTGTTTTTACTCATTGTATTGAGTTCCTAATTAGCGTAAATTCGCAAAGTTACACAACGAGTTGAGAAGTTTTATGACTAAAAATAGGATAAAATCCATTTTAAACTCAGATAAAAGCTTTATTTGCATGCTCAGTGATACTTAAGTGCACACTATTTGCAAATCCTTTTTTAATACAAAGTTTTGAGTTTGATTTATTAATTCTTTTAAAAAGGATCCAGCAATTAATAGACACGCCAAAGAAAGATAAATATTTTTCCCTTCAAGAAAATTAGAATAAAATTAAAGAAAATCTCTTTTATGTGTAATGTAAATTGTCAGATTTTCAATATAAAATATTTTTAGATAAAGACTTTCACTGTTCTTTGACTCACTTTAAAACAATGACAACATAAATGAACGAAAAAAAGCCTTTCAAGTGTCTGTTTGGTTTAAAATATTTTTTCAACCAAAATAACTTATGAGGTTCAAAAGAGAATTTGAAACGTAAGGACTATGGTGAAGCAATGGGGCCCCGAAACGTGAGACACGTGGATTTAATTCAACCGGTACACCAAAGGCTAGAACTAGTCGCCCTCAACGAAAACCGTTATGGATTTATAAGATCCATTGTGTAGAAAACATCTCTTATTAGATTACTTGATTCTCTACTTGCACCTAGGGAGGACTACCTGAATATTACATAACTAATAACACTTACGTAGTATTTATAGTTTAATTTATTGCCCAAAATGCACAGTTTTTATTTTACTGTCATAGAGTGCACCATTCCTCAACTTGGAAATATTTAAACATAACGTAGTTATATCCTTAAACGTCCTTTTGGCTCAACTTGCCCTCTTTGGACCTTGCACCAGAAATAACCAACCAACCAACCTTAAACGTAATGCAATATTGCAATATACGAAATCGGAGTTAATAATTATTTATATTTCGTATGATTTATTTAAATGCATTCTGTGATTAATTACTACGTACAATAAAAATGGTCGAAAATTTGCCGAAAATTCTGTATTTCATGAACTGCAATAAAAAGTTCTCATTTTATTCAAACTCTATGAATATTTGTAGTTCTTCACAAACTAATATTAGAATACTTACTACGTGAATTTGTTTTCCAATTCTGAAAATTTTACCATGTTGTTAGACTTGCTGAAAACAATCGTTTAAAAAGAACCTTTAAACTATGAGAATAAAAGTGCGCGATTTTCACAAAACAAATTTAAAAAAATGGAAATTTTTTAATTATGCGTCCTACGTACGCGAATCCCCAAATAGAGGCAATAGAGATGTCCAAAGAATCCTGATCAATTATTTTATGCTACTGTGCCATCTGGAATTTAAAAAAGGAACAAAGGAAAAAAAATATATTCTATATTTCTTTTATAGTTATTCTTTCTTCCATAATTATATTTTTAAGGATTAAGATTTGAAGAAAATTGTATTTGTCATCCGTTTTCTTAAACATTTATCAAACTTTTAAAAATGCAAAAGAAAAGCAAATAAAAAAAAATACTTTTTTTATTAGAATATGACAAATATATTTTAAAATCCACTTTTTTAGCAGTATTCACTTACATTTACCCCCAAAATTACGATCTTGATAGATTCAGCTTCTGTAATAATATAAATGAAACTGAGGCACAGTAAAAGTGGTAATTCATTTGGGATACTCTTTCGCAAGAAATATTAGGTGATAATAATTATATTATCAAAACTCACTGTGACTGATACTATCCAGTTACTTATGAATAGCTTTTAGCAGCCCTATAAATATCACCTCTCGGGAGTTACTCTCCTTTGTTATAAACAATTTAAAGTGAGCAGGCAAAACTGGAAAGATCATTGCAATTTCATTAGTTACATTAACGAGTTATCCTTGTAGACATCCGATTGATCTATTGATTACGTGAGAGAAAGCGACACGTGTACGTGCATTACATACTCAAGCAAGATAAGGCAAGACATTGTCTCTTTTCTTTTGTCGAGAAAAGAGTTGGCTCGGGATTGAAAGAATGATTGAGTGTTTGAAATTCGTGCTTTTAAAAAGGCATTGTGTTAAATAAGAGAGAGGCATTTATGTTTCATGATCTCCCTTGTTCAATAATCTGTAAACTAATTTTAAATTGAGAGAATGTAAGTTCGCTTATATCTTTCATCTAGAAATATGTTAATTATTTTTCGTTGCTCTCTGAAATCACCTTTCAGACGAGGAAACGATCAAAAGGAGACGGGTTGGGAGGATATAGAGTGGGGCACTTGTCAAGTATTTAGAGCTTGTGAAACCGATTTTGAGCTAAAAGTATATATTATATTTTCAAATGCGGAGGTACTTGTCGTTTCTAGACATTCGCCCGAATGTGAATTACCGGGCAGACAATGCCTTGCAGACACCAGACCTGTACTAGTAAACATCGAATGCTGACGACCGTCCTAACTTACATCGCAAGACTGTTGGCCATTCATTTAAGGGGGAACCATACAGGCGACCAGCACTATCCTCTACAAGCCGTCCCATAATTTAGAACCGAGTCAAGTGACGAGACCGGAAAACTTGACCCCGCACCTTCAGAGGTAAATTTGAGAACTTGGAGGACATTGCAGCCCCTACATATGTCCATTTGTGCGCACCAGCCACCATTAGTGTACACGGAGGTGTATTTTTCAGCGACCGGCAACGAATCCGCAACCCTCAGAACCCTGGCTCGACGCCTTTGCCAACCGGGCCACCGCACCCATTTTGAGCTAAAGCAAAATTAATTTAATACCAGATAAATTTTGGAGGTGGTAACTAGTTTTAGGGCACTAGTATCACCTTGTATCAGATATTCAGTGCATTAGGTCAGGTGACTATGGAGTATGTTGGGTGAGACAATCTCATCTAATATTCTAAACACCTTACAAACGGTCGGAACCAACGAGCGTGACCAGTATACTAGTCCTTACCTTTAAAAATTATCAAGGCTGAGTGAAATTTATATGATCACTTTATTCACTTTTCAAAGGCACCCCCTGAATAAGGAAAAGAGACGGAGGGAAGGAAGTAAGAAATATTTTCTACCAACTGAAGAACTTGAACTTAACCTATCATGTTTTTCTATCTGTGTCTTGAAAAACATCTTTTGCCCGTTTAGAAGGACTTACTATATAAAAAATGATTGATATGCCTTCAATTATATTGGAATAATATCAATGTGTAATTTCTTGCTGGCAGTGGAAGCTAAAAAGCTACATAATAGATTTTAATCTGAAAAAAGACAAAAATTACGGAGGTATTTCTTTATGCTTTAACTATATTGTATACATCAATCATGTGTTTCATTAGCTTCTGCCACCCTCTTAAAATATTGAGAAACAAACCCTAAACATCAGAATATTTATCTCTTCTAAAATCCAGATTTATAAGCAGAAAACTGTTTTATAGTCCTTTTTTTATGCATGGTTTATTAAGTTTTAGATTAGAATTACCTAATATTCTTCATCAATGTCATATATTGTATTGACAATGAATTCAGACTATTATAAGCGTCAGAATATAGCAACTTCACAAAAAGCATAATAACACTGGCATGAGATAACATAATTCCGATATTTTGTCATTTCTATTATATATTATTGTAATTTTAATAAGGAAATCAAAGGAAGTAAGTATTATATTTGGTGGGGAGAATTAAAACAATACCACTATGAGAAAAATTACGAAAAGTCTGATTAACTCATCCGGAAGTAAAAATATCTTAAAGAATCATGCATCAGTTCCCAGAGACTAAATTATGATCGATGAATCATCTTTATCTTTCACGCCACGGGAGTATTCACCGAATAAAGAGCCCTTTGCAAGCGAATAGAAGAATGGATCACAGATCTGTTTCCATTTAAATTCACATTCAGCGGATTATTTTATTAGGCTATTATTCAGTTATGAAATTATGCTTATTATTTAATTATGAAGGGATTTTTCAGAATGAATCAATAACGTAATTTATATTATGGAAATTACTGGAGATTTAATCAACATTGAAATTTAATCCCTGTACAGCCTTATTTCATTTTAAAAAAACTTTTATTGCTAGGTCTCACTTTTATAACATTGTTGTAAGTTTAGTACTCTGATATCGAAAGAACTTATAAAAAAAAACTCCACTTCCAAACTAGATTTTAGACGCTATTCTATACTTAAATATCCCTTTTTAATTAAGAAATAAAAGTCTGTACAAGAGCAAAAATATATATGCCCTGGAAGAGTTAGAAACAAAATCATCCTAGTTATAAAAATATGGAAACTACTTACATTTTCAAATTGTAGAGGCCTGCGACAGAAAAAAAGAGTAAAAGTAATTTACTGTAATGTGTGAAGAGATCACTGTTTCAGCGTGATATTATTATCTGTAGAAATATCATATATGAATGCATAAAGTTTTTCTTAGCATAACTAAACATTAGCTTTTTAAAGAATTACATTGTCTTAGCATATGATTTTTCTTTTGTATCTGAAGATCCAGTCTGATATCTGTCGCTCTGGTCTAGGTTACGTATGCTTACAGTTCAACAGCATTGTCAAGGCCAGACAAACGAAATTTGATTCAAAAGATTTCACTTGAGAACTTGAAAAAACATCGAATGATCATCTTAATTTACTGTTTTATGGAAGCGTATTGCAATAATTTTCATTATTTGACAACTGAAAACTCATTCCTCGTTCTCTTTTCGGTTAGCTACTATGTACTCGGTAGTGTGAATCAAGAAGTGTATACTTATATCTATAAAATTCATGATATAATTTGAAATGAGTTACAAGTGAATTTCCGTTTGTAACAACAGAATATGTTTTAGGGTTTTATTGACTAGTATATCATCCGTTATATTGGAATACACTATCTACCAATAACTATTTGGACACCTGTGATAGAAAAGAAAACCATAATTTATTTATATTCAATAGTTGGTAGAGCCTCCACGAGAGACAATTACAGCCTCAACCCTCCGGGGTATGCTTTCCACAAGTCCTTGTATGACGGCTAGTGGCATTTTCTTCCACTTGACTTGGAGAAGACATGTAAGATCCTTCACCGATTTTGGATGGTTGTTGCACCTCTTAATTCGGCGATCCAACTCGTCCCAGAGGTTCTTGATAGGGTTCAGGTCTGGGCTCTGGGAAGGCCAGTCCATTCGGTTAACCCCATTGTCACCATACCGATCTATGGTGGACCTCGCAACATGACAGCTGGCGTTGTCGTCCTGGAAATAACATGGGTCCAACCCGTAAAACTACCACAACGTAGGAAGCACACTATCATCCAAAAAAGTGAAATTGGCGTCGGCGTTGAGCTTACCATGAATTTGGTGTCCATCTTATTCGTGGATATTATAATAGCAATGTGCAATTGCTTGGTGACAATGGAAGCTAGAAAGTAAGATAAAAGACTTTAATAAGAAAAATGACAAAGTTTTTCGTTACGCTATAATTATTTTGTATGTATTAATCATCTGCTTCATTAGCTTCTCCTTCCCTGTTAAAATACTGAGAACTATATTCTAAACATCAGAATATTTATCTTTTCTAAGATCGAAAATTTAAAACAGAATACAGCTTTTTAGCCCTTTCTATGGGAAATGATAAAATAACAAAAGCCAAGTTTTGTACCAAAATCCAAATGCGTACAAATACAACAATTTAATAAAATATAGTTCATTTAAAATGCCAGTGACTCATATGTTCATACAAACTCCTAGCAATTCAGTTTGCCAGCTTGAATTCCTCAGAATTATTAATATAATTATTAGAGATGTGATATAGATTTTTTTTTTGTTTTGGAGATGAAAAGTATTTCCGCTACAGAGGAAAACGAAAATTGCTTCTCGGTTTTGCTACCTTTGTTATGGGGTCAAGAGAAAAATAAAAATAATATTTACATCAGAAATTTCAACGTACTAAACTTGTGTAAAAAGTGGTGGTGACCACGTTACGGTATATAAATAAAGGCATTTATCTACTAAATATTTGTGCAGTAATTTGATGAAATGTTTTTCCTCGTAATATACCCTGTGGAATTTTTCTTGTTTAGAACACCGAGAGAGTTAAATATGTAATTCAAATAACAATAGCAGAATTGTCCTGATGTTTGGAAACGGAAAGGGTTAAAATTTAAATCTAAAATAAATAGATATAATTCTATAATGATTAGACCCTACTCTTCACAGCAGTCGGGAAAGTCCCTCCTCTTTTAGATGACGTTAAAAGCTAGGTTTACATTATTTAGAAAATGAAAAACAATTGTCAATATTTAAAGATGGTGGCTTAAGTTCTTGAAAGAGATCACTGTTACTGAAAGCCACGTGTGAGTGATGTTTTAAGATGCAGTACCACACAACACAAATTTTTCACGAGCATATTTCTCCCAGTTTCAAGTCCTGTTTTAGTTTCTGTTATGCTTAAGGTTTGGGTCAGCTACGTAGGACCTCGGCGAGACAGTTCACTAACTTTAGTGAACATAAGTAAATACGAACGAGTTATGATACTTTAGCATGAGGAACACAAAATTCACCAGACAGGTTACTTATGCTATAGCTGCAAAAGGGTTGCATCAGTTATTTGTGAGGGTATGCAACTGAAACCGGGTCATTAAACATGGCGGCCAATTTTCTACCAACCGAAATATCTCTGTTTGTGAATTAATTTCCTCAAAATATTAAATAGGAAGGTATGGGTCATATCATTTATTTGGATTTCTTTCTCCATATATTTGAATGAAGTGAATGAAACGTAAAGCTTGAATAATATATTTTAATGTATAAGACTAAGCAATGTCATAATTCAGGCCTACACTTTATCTAGATTAAAGGTACTGAATTTTTCATAGCTAACAAAGAAAGGGAGTAGTAACTAATCTATTTTATTATCAAATCCGGGAAAAAATATTTCGAAATCGGAAATACGAGTCATTTGCGTTTAATAGCTCATAGGATAATCAATTAATGTTTAGTAGTGATTCTACTACTCTTCTGAAATGAAAGCTCCAAAGAGTATCGGAAACTCATCAAGAGGTGGAAATACATTATAATTGCCATGAAATGAAATGATTTATATATTTAATTTCTTTGCATTTAAGTAAATCCGAGGTAGGAAAGGAAACTTCAGTGCGGATTCTGTATCAGAGAAGGAATGATGATAATATCTGTGCTTGGATTTATTAACAGTAATATTCATTACTTAAATTTATAAATAGTTGATTGGCTTAGCAAACGAGTTTCGTCTTAAATTTATGCTGATTATGGTTGAGCCTATCCATTTCCTGCATGGAATTTCATAAGTTGTGTTTCTCTGTTATTTAAATCTTGACAGAAACATCCGGAAGATTAAAAATTAAAGTTTTCACTTATGGTTTGAACCTTTCTAACACACAACTAATCCCTTGTGACATTTGATATGAATAAGCATAAGAAAAAATGCGTTGCAAAAAGAGAGATCTATGATTTTAAGATGAAGTATGACTTTCAGTTCGTTCTATTATATAAATGATTTTGCACTAAGTGGATAGAGTGAACCACTGTAAATCAAAAATAGTCCGAAAAACTTGAGGATGGAAAATATATTGTGTGTCGTTGAATAATTTAAAATATTTAACACTGAAGTGCCACTGCTGCATTCTCTCATATTTGTGAATTTCGTTTCCTTCATTACAAAAATTTGCTAAACAGCACATGGACCTTACTTTGAAGCCTGTTGTTGTCTAGAGAGATATCCTGACTTCTACATCATTAATCCAAATATTATGATCCAGAAAATAACCATAAAAACTTTTCTTTTTATATGAGGGGGGGGGGGAAATGTTTGACGATAAAGCATTTAAGGAACATTTTTGTTTAATATAATATAATACTATATGATGGAGCGAAATTCCAATGAGGGCTTGAAACCTCCTAACAGCAAGTATCTTATTTGAGGAATATTTGGACTTTTTCGCTTTTTATCTCCACGATTTTTTGTATATACACGGGTAGCTAGATGAGACCGAATTGGGAAGAAATTTAGTCGTTACTGTTACAATGCTCTTACATTCGCATTCTCACATGCACACTCATGCTCTCATAATCTGTTATATTTACACATATATACACTCATAGAGAGAATCGGTAAGAGGGGGGAGGTGGGAACTAATATGGTGATACAGTTTACAATATGATTTTATAGGGTAAGTATGCCTAATATGAGACCCCAGCTTATAGGATTATAAAGTGCTGTCGCCTGGTGACTGGAGCGTAAAACAGTAGTGTATCGCATCATTCGTAATCTGTGAGTCAGTCGAGTGTTTGTAAGTGCCCACAGAGGAGCAGTAATTTTTCCCTGAATGTGTGCTCGTCGACTTTTTTGCATCACCATTTTCATTTGCTGTTTTCACCTTTAAGGTAAGACTCTTATTAAAACTGTTAATATTGGATAGGTAGTTATAAATGCGGAGTGTAAACACGCCTGTTTGTTTTTAAGCTAACGTCATTCCTAACCTAAAAAACTCGTTGGCGTGTTCAACAATATGGTCGTGCCCAATAGAAGACCCCAAATCCTGCCAAATATGAGACAGGGTCTCATATTAGACATTTTAGTTTTCACTCTCACAGCCTTGTTTTCTCTGAAGCTGCAGATCCAATGACGTCCAGGTGAAATCCACAACCATGTAGCAGTAATGACAATGCGGAAGGTATTGATCAAACAACAAGTTCAAACCAGTTCTTAGTGACTCCTGAAGAAATAAATCCCTTGCCTACGTTACCTGAGAAAAACACCTCGAAACCAAGTAGGGTCCGTAAAGTCGATATTATCACATCATCGCCCTATAAAAATATAATGATTCATAGCATTAATAAAAGAACTGCAGCATATTCGAAAAGAATTTTGTTTCCTACAAGAAGAAAAGGAATAGACCTAAAAGATAAGAAATCAAAAGATAAACAAGGCAAAGGAGATTCAGATAAAAATGAAAAGAATAAGGAAACAATAAAGGGAAAAGGTAAAGGAAAAGAGGTCCCTACAGGAAGGGAAAAATTAAGGATGGATGAAAATGCAACACTAGTTAAAAAACAGAGAACGAATAAGCCTAATTATAACTATGATGATCTCAGCTCATTTGAAGATGATGAAAAACTTTCTCTCCAGGACAGCAGCGATGATAAAATTTATGAAAACGACGCTGAATACCTTTTTTTGTGGTTGTTTATTTTCAGAAGACAAACGGGGAGAGCAGTGGAGCCAATGTAAAAGGTATTTCAGGTGGGCCCATGAAGATTGTGGAGCTGACGAACTTTTTATTTGTAAACAATGGGAAAAGTTTGTATCTAAAAACAAAAAGTAAACAAAACCTGTAGTGTAAACCAACTAATTTGTTTAAAATGTCACTTTTCTTTTTCACCTATTAGTATATATAGGTAACTGTTATCTAATTATTGTGTACAGTTTTGTTTTTACGAACTTTTCAGTAATTCTAATTCATATTTAGAGTTGTAGAATGGGGGTCTCATATTAGGATTACTTTTTTCAGACCCCAAAAATGGAACACTAGTGTTTATAAATTCATACAAGAAAATTGTAAGGTTATTTTCAATTTTCTGTCATTGTTATATGTAGTAAAATATATGTATTAAAAGGATATCAAGTTGGTACTATAATCCCTCACTTACTTTCCTAGTTATATATGAAAATAAAAAGGGGTCTCATATTCGGCATACTTACCCTATTTGAATTTTTAAAAAAAATGAAAGAAAATTTGCGAAGTATAAAACCTTACGAAAACCCTGGCAGGCTTGTTTTCCCTTTGCCTTGAGCACACCAGAGAGCTGTTAAAAAATATTTTTTTGTTTTTAAATATCTCGTAAAGAATTGATTGAGTTTGTAGAATCCCTTTCGTGTTATTCCAGACATTGTCGACACATGTGTAAAACGGCACGTGTTTATCTTGTTAATATATTTACAATATAATATATTTACAGATTTAAGAATACAATCCATCGGATCTCAAAACAACTGAGTACATTAAAAGCTGTGGTTTTATAGTCAAATTTCGCTATTGCAGGAATACAAAAAATTATAAATATTAAAAGTATACGAATGATGACCAGCGGGGAGGGATTGAAGATAAATGTATTATACTTGTATTAATATGCTGCAAAGTTAGGAACTCCAAAAATCACCGTAACTGTTGATGCAGCAGTAACTTGAACCAGTTTGCTACTCCGCGTGTCCATTGCTCGTTTTCATGCCTCATCAGATCTCTAAGATCATGAAAGAATGATATGACACTTTCCACGCACCAAGGCTTTGCAGCATTTGTATAATTTTTCTGAAGTGCAAGATAAAAAAGCGATTTTGGTACACATATATAGAGAGTAAGTAAATAAAACTCAAGATTAAAAATTATATAAAAAACAAATAATGTAGAATTGAAAAAATATTAAAATTAAATTACAATATTTTCTATGTTTCCTAACTTATTTAAATTTCTCTAACTTTTAATTAACTACTCCTAGTTAATACTCATAGTTCATTTAAATTTGACTTCCCTTAACTTAACACAATAATCCATTGTAAAGTAATTTAAAACCTATACTAATCATTTTAACGAGCACCCTTATTCAAATTAACCACAGTCATCACTGGAGTTAAAGCCTTTGTACAGGTACTCCAAAAATAACCATAACGGAAGTGTCTCTTAAGGAGAAAGTTAATTTTGTAGTTGTTCCTAGAATCTCGAATTCTATGATATTTCATTTTTAATAAAATAACCCGGAAAATAATAACACTTTCTCCTTGTATTAGAACTTTATATTCTCATACTATTTTATCTTATTATATCATCTGTTTTTTTTACCTCTTTATAATCTTTTAATGTATTTTTAAATGAACGATCGTTTTTGTTTGATATAACTATCTTTTAATTTTTCATCAGTAGTTATAAAATTCCTATTGCCAATAATCCATGTACCAATAAACCATATGGCGGGGTATACAATGCATTTCGTTCAATTTTGGGGAAATTATACATCAGCTAAATTATTGTTGGTGGAAACTATATAAATATTTATCACTAATTTTAATATTAATAATACTCCAATGAGATGGGCGTATTAACTTCATTAATGGTGTAAACATTGACAGAGGGCCAGGGGCAGCTTAGTGGTAGCGCGTCGGCTTACAGCGCTGAGGATTCTCGGATCGAATACTTACAAGTGCCGTATAATACCTCTGTGTCTAGACCGGATATTCACACGTTAAATCCGTAGATCGGAAAGTCCCTCGATGAAGGTCAGAGAGGGTGGGAAAGGATACGATCCCTCCAGATATCACCCTTGATGGTGCACTGTCAAAATAGAGATGGTACAGGGGTAAATTGAACTCCGACCCTCCTGGTGCCATTATAAACCGGATCCGCACCCCTCAGCTTATTAACCTCTGTGGACCTGGTCTGGAATACTTTGAGCCAGGGGGCATTAGAAAGAACAACATTGTGAGATTTCTTTTATTACACGTATTATTTATTTAAGGGAGAAATATCTCTGTGAAGTAAGGGATTGCGGATTTTAGATAAGAAGGAAAATTCAAAACTTTTACTTTAAAATATAACTTTATTAAATTAGGTATCGTCTGGTTTTGTCGATGACCCTTTTCCATCTTTCAGGGAGTGTCATAATTCTATGTTCATAAAACTTCTGATTTTTCTCAGCAAAAAACTGAATTAAATGAGATTTTACATCATAAGCGTCATTAAAAATTTTACCAGTTAAGGAGTTCTGCATGGAACGAATTACATGGAAATCTAAAAGAGCAAGGTCAGGGCTATATGGTTTATGGAACAACACATCCCAACCTAGATCCAATAATTTTTGGCGAGTGACCAAACTTGGGTGGGGCTTTGCATTATCATGTTGGAAAACAACACCCTTACGATTTGCCGATTCTAGCCGTTTTTCTTGAACTGCATCGTTCAGTGTGGCGAGTTTATGTAAACAGACGTTTGAATTAACCGTCTAGTTTCTTGGTAAGAGTTCAAAATGCAGAATTCCTTTAAAACCCCACCAAACTGACAGCATAATCTTTTTTTGGTGAATCTCAGCTTTTGATGCTGTCTGGGATGGTTCATTCTGCTTCACCCACGATCTTTTTCGATTAATGTTGTTAAAAACTATCCATTTTTTTGTCGCCAGTAACCAGTCGTTTCAGAAATGGATCAACTTCGTTGCTTTTCAGAAGCGAATCGCAAATGCTAATTTGTTACGTAAAATGAATTTCCTTAAGTTGAAGAGGGATCCATAAATCGAGTTTCTGAACACATCCAAGCTGTTTTAAATTTATTTTTGAATGCATGTATGCGATATATTGAGCTTCTCTGAAATCTCACGTGTTGAGCTATGACGATCTGAATCGATAATGGCCTCGATATGGCTCTCATCTTTAACTGGACGCCCAGATCGT
Source organism: Dolomedes plantarius (assembly GCA_907164885.2). Lineage (NCBI taxonomy): Eukaryota > Metazoa > Arthropoda > Arachnida > Araneae > Dolomedidae > Dolomedes > Dolomedes plantarius. Next base: position 144,303,449 of record OU015495.1, on the reverse strand, counting down.
TGCGCATTTTTGAGTGAAAAATCACCAGACCGAAATTTGGCAAACCAATTTTGACACTACCTTTCTTTCAAGGCTCCCACCTTTTGTATGTTTGCGACGTATTCCTGCCTTTTGGGAAATTATACAATAAAATATATCTGAAATGAGCGTTTTGTTCTTCCATTTTTAAATTGAAATTAAAACGAAAATAAATAACTAATTGATACAATTTTCTTAGGAAATTAAGATGAAAGTCCAAACAGCAAAAAAATAATATAGGTTAAGTGCTTCGAACACGTTGAAAAAACAAAAGAATGTACTAAATCCATCTCTGCACAAAATCCGCAATCACTTAGTTGCCAACCCAATATTTTTAAATACGTGGAGTTTCGAGAATATTTCTTTAACCTTCAAATTTTACTTTTAATTTTTGACAAGCATTAGAGAAACAACATTTATGTTTCTCTAGACGAAAGATGAAACTTTAAAAAGTACATATTAGTACATAAAAAAGTGAATCCTGAAATTCTTTTCACTTACAGATTAACACAGATAGAAAAAGAAATGAACAAATACTCAAATCAAACTATGCAATAATCTGGCAAATAAAGACTTTTAAATTCTTTCCTGCATGGAGTTTATCGGAACCATTTTCCAGATCGATAAATATTGAAAGAAATAATGGAAATTTCTTCTTCTCAGTTCACAAACGAGGATACTAAGTTTGCCGGTAGTGTGCATAGAATATTTTTCTTATGTCTTTTACGGGCAATTTACTGGTGTTATCTCCCGCATTCATTATTACTTTCAAAGAAACTGAAAGTATTGGACACAGAGACAAAACCAATATAAATTATACAATGAGGATGATACATGATATTAAATAGAGACCCATATCTGATTTTAAATTGTATGCAGATGTAATACGTAAGGCATTTAACGTTTCAATACATATTAAAAATTGTATACTTAATGAGGTGCATAGAACATTTCCAGTTAAAATATTTTTTTAATGAAATGTTTTAAAATCTCTTGTTGATCCTGATGCCTTATAAAAATATTCTAGTAATGGAAGTTTTTAAGAACCATTGTTATTGTTGCTGGTGTTTTTTTTCAATGCCCCCTGGTGGGAAGATTTCTATTTGCCTATATGGACCAGGTCCATATAGGCAAGCGGGCTGAGGGGTGCGATTCCGGATTATAATGGCACCACAAGGGTCGGAGTCTCATTTAGCCAAGTGCCACCAAATTTTGACCAAGCAAACCAGAGGTGATATCCGGGGGTATCATACCTTCTCCCACCTGACCTTATAGAGGAAATTGTTGGTTTACGGATTTAACGAGCCGGCCTAGACACAAAGGTATTAAATAGTGATTGTAGGGATTCGATACCGCACACCCTCAGTACCGAAAGCCAACGCGGTACCACTAGGCTACCCCGAGTCCTAATACTGTAATTAAAGATGCTGTCTTATACATGTGTGAATTAAAGAAATATATCCTACTTCGAAGAGGGATAGAAAAATAATTTATGCACGTTTATTAGTGTCCTGTATGTAATTTATGATTTCTGCTTAATAATGGTTCTTACACGCATGAGATAAAAGATGAAATTTACACAAATTTGAATTCGACGTAATTTATCATTTCCTTGCACAGGATTTTTATGCATCTCTATTTACCTAGTTTATAGAAATACAGATTTCCTCAAAATTTAGAAAAGCAGTAATATGTTATCAGAAAGTATTTATCAAGCATTCTCGTAGTTAGACTCTGGATTTTTTTAATGTATAATCTTTAAATTGTCTCAGAATCGATATTTTGGTCAATAACAAATGCTATATTTTTTGGGATTTAGTATTTCTTATTTTTAGACTCTTATAATATTATTACATTTATAAAAATGTAAATCCTAACAAATTTTTTACTCGTGCTGTTTAACCATAGAATTGTGTTCTAATGATCAAACTCCTGGTTATACCTTCAAGAGGAACTTTAGAAATTTTAGTATAACAAAAAACCTTTTCTGTTGGCCCTAAAAGCGACAAAAAATTAGTTACCTCTTTAACATTCGTACTATAAAGATACAGTTATATAAAATAAAAATGTACTAAGAAATACTTTTTAAGGAAATCTGAGCCTGCCTGATTTATGTTTATTAATCGTTTTATTTTCGTATATTTTAAAATCCTGAAGTCTATTACTTTATACTGTGAGTGTTTTCAATGTAAAGTACCTCAAAAGGAGACTATTTTTCTTTTGCACTAGTTTCCATTCTCATCCTTCTTTTAACATACCATCGTACGTGCATTGTAAATGCCACCTCCCGATATCGAACTTATAATTCAAAATGTAATTGCTACATTTCCGAAATCACTAAACTCTTAATTAGGGCACAGACAGATATAAAATAGCATCATAAAAAAATACTAATTTAGTCCGATATTTAGGACGCAAACTTTACATTGCTGATACGGTGTTCGATAAATTTGTCTAGACGGAAAATAAAGAGTGGAAGAAAATAAAAAGGATACTGATTTACGAACGAAACTTTATCTCTGATAAGTGGTAAGTTTCCAAAGATTAAACGTTGCATATAGCTTGTAGTTAGGATCGTTTGACAAGGGGACCATTCGCATCAATTTATTCATATGACAATCTATTTTAGATATTTGCTATTCTGTCATGGAGCAAATTTATATATATGTTTTATGTAACCATGCTAGTACACATAAATTTAAGGAGCCACAGTATGACAAATTTCAATCCATTAAACTTAGAAAATTGAGTAAGGAAAAACAAGTTTTTAAAGCTTATGAAGTTTTTAAAGCTTATTTAAAGAAATTATGAATGGGTTTTTAAAATTTAATGTTCACAGTCCCTATAAAAATTAAGTAATAGAATACTGTTTTTTAATCACATCTAAACGCTGCCATATAAAATCTAGCATCAATATCCTGACAGACATATAAAACCGTCGAAATCTAAATTGAGAACCTTATTGTCGGTCGAAAACTTCATCGTCAGTGACAGTCCTTTAAAACTCTGGTTGAAATGCAGCGATAAAAAATACCAAAAATATGCGAAAGTCATAAAAAAGACAATTTATTACTACTATACACGTTTTCTAAATTGTTTTGATAACGTATATAATTTTGTTAATGTGACAATTATTCTTTTGTTTTATATATATATCTATTTCAAAGGTATTTTAGCTCTTCTTACAGGCTTATGGGGAAGGAGGCTGTTTTGGAGGTCAAATATGCGAAACATTTTAGAAAGTTTCTTAAGAAAAATCGAATTGGCAATGGTCCAGAAAACTTCGCGAGGGTACCGTGATGTCATACATTTATAAAAAGAGTATGGCAGGCATTTGTATTCTGAGGGTAGGTAGTTCTTGACTTTGTCTCATGAAGATGTGCGAAGTTTTGCTGGCTACTTTATTATGGGAGCACCCTGTAGGTGAGTCAGCATTGCTCCCTATGAGGGGGGGGGGCGACACGGAAACGACCAATCATTATTCGGGATTTGAATCTAAGCCCACTGAATGACAACTCAGAACGATAACCACTATACTATGTGGACGGCGCGTCATAGAAAATCTTTAGAACTAAAGTATCTATTAGAATCTAAAGTATTTATTATGAAATAGTGTCCAGTTTAGTTAAAAATTTGTAAATGATATTTGTCGTTTTAGAAAGAAACTACGAGTTTTTCCAACGTAAAGGGCTTTCTGAGGTAACTAAACGCCCAAAAATTCTTAATCCACTTTAAATATCTTACACATTTAAAATAGGGGAAATATAATGCAAAATATAGTTAGTATAATTGATTATATCATATTGAAACAATCATTCAGTAGATCAGATCAAATAAGGCATCATTAGAACTACAAATAAATGAGACTCTTTAGTTGTTTACAATGGTAATAGTTTTAGCATGCAAGCATAACTTATTAACTTTTGAGCCCCATTCATAAAATTAGTTTGGCAGATGACAGATAGATAATACTTTGTATTTTTACTAATATTTAAATACTTTTTATTATTATTGGTTAATGTCTATCCCAGGTATAATGCTTAAGTATTGCTAGAAAATTCTCGTTTGAATTAAGGTTTCTGTATAGTGTATCACCAATGGATTTTGTAATTTGAATATTTAGTAAATTATAACTGGATGAAAAAATGTTGCTACTTTACAAGCTCCTGTGTTTTTACAAATATTCTGGACATTGTTAAGTTACCGATTCTTTCCAGCTAAGGAACTATAGACAGGGTAGCTAAAGAACACATTTTCAACGGCTCGAAAGAAAAAAAAAATTACAGCATAAAACTAATGCATGTTTTTAAAAGTGAAAAACATACTCTGAGATTGAATTTTAAACCTATTCAAATGTGTAAAAATATTCGTATTCTTAAAATATGTTTGTTTTTTCTCTACGTTTACGTAAATTTAGAGTATCACAGATTAAAATTAATAGTATGTAAATTTCGCAAATATTCTGTACTAGTTACCGCATTTTTTAGACCATAAGAGGCATCTCCAGTTTACTGGAGGATTTTTTAGAAAAGAATATTTTGTATTTTGTTAGGTTATGTTTTCAATTTCTCACTTAATAGAGATAAAAAAATATATACCGTTAAACGGGATTACTTTGTGACACAAAGTAATTTTTTTTTGTGTGTTTCGGATCTTGCGCGGACCCCGTGATACAGGGTCGGCAAAGAACAGCGTCAACAGTTGGTCCGACATACAGAGACACCTAGTGACCAGTGCCCGAAGCTTCTGTGCGTCATTTGCCTTCTTTGGGCAGTGTATTGTTCAAACTGTTGTCAAGCTATTGACTCAAACTTCAGAAACTTTGTGTGCTGAAGGCTAATACCTTATAAAACTAACTACCACAGGTAATTATTTTTTATTGTCAATATATTGGTTAGATTGTGGAGCAATACAACTTTTGTGCAGTGGTATTTCCGATAGATATGAGAATCTAACCTAAATATAGAAAGGTGACGGGGTTACTTTGTGTCACATTGACACTATCACAAAATAACCCACAAATTTGAACCAGTTCCTCCAGCCGCTCGATGTTGCATTTTTCCGTTCTCTAAAATACCACCGGAGCGAAAGAAGTATTGACTATCTGGAAAAAACTGCCCGAATGAGCAGAATGTGCTGAAAGACGAATTTTCTCATCTTCTCAAAGAACTGATGGCTGCCCTCGGCACCCGAGATCTCTTTGATGTCAAACGCACACACACACACACACACACACACACACATATATATATATATATATATATATATATATATATATATATATATATATATATATACATACATAAACCCTTTAATGGCTGTTCTTACAAAGGGGTTTTGAAATTTCCCGTTCTAAACAGGAAATTGTAAAAATGGGCCCCATAAGCTAAATGTTAAGGAATACTTTTTAAGGAAATCTAAGTCTGCCTCATTGATGTTTATTAATCGTTTTATTTTCGTATATACATATAGGAAAAGATACTAATATAAGTAGCTATCCAATATTCGCAAAAGATATATATAATTGTGCATCAAGCTTATGATAAGCGTTTTACTGTCTAACTTTGTCTCAAGTAATTTTTCCTCTTGGATTTTAAGGTGAAAATACAGATGTCATAAAGTAGCCCCACTCGGGAGGTCAACTTTATGACACATTTTAGCTTAAATTTTTCAGTAGTAAGTAACGATCCTTGTTATCGCAACATATTACTATGTAAGGAAAGGCTGTACTAATGTTTTGGAATTGTCCGTTTTCGGCTGCTTTTAAACTGATCGGCTGGCGCAGGAAAAAAATTAAAATCCGTCATAAAGTAACTCCATCTTACGGTAATAAATATAACGAATAATATATATATATATATATATATATATATTATATAATAAAATATTTATTTTATTTTAATTGTACCTTCGGAACATAACACGCACCCCAATTTTAAGCCGATTTTTCGATGTAAAAATATATGTCTTATGGTCCTCAACATATCATATATTCGTAAATTCTACAATTTCGTAAATTCCTACAAATTAAAAAAATTGAGGTAAGGGAAAGAAATATTTTAATCGGATAAATATTCTTGTATTTCTTAAAAGTAATATTTGTTTAAAAGTAATATTTGATAAAAGTAATATTTGTTTTAGTCGATAAATTAGAGTTACTAATGTTTTAGAAATCTAATGATATAAAAAAGAAGCAAGTTTTAATGTTCTTTCATCCAAAAGTTATAAGTCTATATTTAGAAACAACATTTTACATTAAAAATGAAAGCGTCACGTTATTGTAAACATCTAACTATTTCCATAGAACAAAGAACAATTAATTCCAAGACCAAATTTACCAATACTAGAACCATTACCAGGAAAAACAATTTCTTGCATGAATAAATAACGGATCAGATTCTTTTTACATGACAAGCATTTTAATTCCCCAATGATTAGTTTTGTATTACGTAACCATTCGGCATTATTACTGGTGTCTTTGAACTCAAAATGTACGAATAATAAAATGAAACTAAAAAGAGAACTCATTATTTCCTCCAAAGATACAAGACTTTATGCCTTAATACATCTTCAAATATACCACCCCCATACATGATACATTATATCAGTTTGTGCACTATCGCACAAACAAAGAAATTTATTAATTAGCCCAGTATTCTAGCGTAGTCATAATGATAAAACAGTTATGCGCAATATCTCTTCTTAAACAGCGAAAAATGTTTAATTCGCAGGAAACGGAAAAAAAATTCTTAAAATGAATTAAAAAGAGATTTATTTTGTTTAAAAATAGGATATCATGTTAAGGTAGTTTCGTTTTGTAGTAACATTTTATATAGGAATATCTATATTCTAGACTTATAGAGTATGCTTATCCTTTTTTTTAATTACGTCTCAGTCAAAGAAATATAGGTATTATCGCAGCACTTCTTCTATTTTGTAGATTATAGATTTTTACTACAGTAAGGAAAATAGTGCAGAACACCAGTTAATTAAATACTTACTTTGTAATTAACTACGTTCGTTGTAGTTTTTTTAAATCTATCACTTCCAATTAATTACTCGCAATTTTTCTGGAATTTCACCAAGCTGCGACTGCTAATTAAAAAAGCCCTAAATAATATCCGTCGTTCATACAAAATTCTGATTTTTTTTAATGATAAAACTTTCTTTATATGTATTACAGTGCTAGCATTTTCAGACGCCTGATTTCAAATATTGAGCCCGACAGTGTTTGATATCAGGACAAAAGAATATTCAGTAGATATTGAAAAAATGAATATAAATAAGTTTACAATCTTATAACTTTTCGTTGATATTTTATTATGAAATTGTTATGAGATTAAAAAAAATTGCAATAATTTTATAACATAAATATATATATATATATTTTTAAATATATAGTTTCTCTGTTATCGTTATTGTAGATATTTTAATAACTGAGTAAACTAAACAGAAAATAGGACAATTTTTCAAATTTTTAAACGTTTTAAGTCTATTACAAAAATAATCAATTAAAGAAAGAAATATCTCCCTTAGCAAATTACCTGCATCGTTGACAGCGATTTGCCACTAATATCTATGATTAATAACTTCTCTTTGTAGTGTTAGATAGACGCGCATTAAAGTCTTAAAACACGCCAAAAGATTTTTATATTCTGTTCAGGAAAAGGATTTTAAATTTATAGGAAATAAGTTTTCCTACATATATATATATATATGTATATATATATATATATATATATATATATATATATATATATATATATATATATATGTGTGTGTGTGTGTGTATGTGTGTGTGTGTGTGTGTGTGTGTGTGTGTGTGTGTGTGTGTGTGTCTGTATCCCTTATTTAAAAAAAAAGGTTGAAATACCTTTCTTCATTGTTTTTTTAGTGTTTCCATTTTCTGACGATGATTGCTGAAGGGAGAGGGTTCCTTAACCGACCGGTTATACGGGCGAAGCCCGGCTAGTCTAATAAATATTTAAAAATCGTCAATCGGATAATAATGAATCTCATAAATAATTAAAAAACGTTGACGTAAAATGTAATTTTCCTTTCCCTTCCCGAAACTGAAATTAATTTTTCAACCATACTGGTTAAAAAATTCGAGTTTGTAACTTCGGAATGTTTGAATCTGGGCCTACCCTTTTGGGGTGACGCCATCTGGCGGACCTTAGTGAAAATATAACCAAATATTGGATAAAAAATTTAATACAAATTTTTCTAGGATAAAATTTTAAATTCGGGCTTCGAGGGGCACGTAAACATCTGCACTACCTGTGTGCCAAATTTCATCGCTGTAAGTGCCATTGATTCCTCTGGAAACCGCGAATGTTTGTTAATGAAAATCACAGTATAAGCAACATAGTAAAATAAATGGTAAATGTTATACGCATGAATAAAAAGCAAACCCAATAATAAAAAAAATATAAATTTATAATAAACTCCTCAGAATTCATCTAGATTTAGCCTTCTATTATTGGAGCAAAAAAACCTAAAAAGTTAAACATAAAATATGTACCTTTATAATAAACCAGTAAAAGCTGTAAAGAAAAGGATGTTAAAAGAAAAGGATGCTGTAAAGAAAAATGTCAAAATGTCTTTTGGAAAGTAAGGCATTTTGAAAATAAAGCTGAAAAGTAAAAATGCCAAATTGTTGAATGTTTGTTAACCAAAATCCATTTAAAAACTAAATACAGTATAAATAGCACATAAAATAAAGCATGATAGATGTTATGCACATCTCAGAATTTAGGTACTTTCAGCTTTTCATCATTTTACCCCTAAAAGTTGAAAAGTAAAAATCTCAACTTTGTTAACCAAAATCAATTTAAAAACAAAACACAATATAAATAACATAGAATGAATAACACAGTATAAATAAAAACTAAACAAAGTATCGCATGAATTAAATTTAAGTTAAATGTAAATAATTCAACAAAAATTGGTTTCGCCATCTGGCGAACTTTAGCTCAAATATAAGTAAATATTGCATAATAACTGAATAAAAATTTCCCTAGAATAAAATTTAAAATTCGGGCTCCCAGAGGCTTGTACTCATCGTCTGCACTACCTGTGTGACAAATTTCATGGCTGTAAGTACCATAGATTCATCTGGAGGCTACACACAGACAGAGAAACACTTCCTTTCATTAATGCATATTATATTTTCTGCCTTGAAAGACATGCAAAATTATTAGTTCCTCACAGAGGCTTCAAACATTTAATATTGCTCTTTCATTAAATAGCTCTGTTTCGGAGTTTTCTCCCAGCAAGATGGAGTAAAAGAGAGAGGACCTTCCACAAGAAAGAAGATAAATTTTTAAAGTAATGATTATGACAAAACAAGGATTTTCAACGTAGGATTACGTTTCTCCATAACGGACCTTCGGAAAGAAAAATTTCAGAAGTTAAAACCGTCCGTCCGTCCTCGAGAGTTACGATTTTGGCAGCGCTCTAAACCAGTCTGTATGGCTTGGGCAAGCATTAAACAGTTAAACAGAAAAGTACGAAAATGCGTCAAAATTTTGAAATACATATATATATATATATATATATATATATATATATATATATATATATATATATATATATATATATATATATAGATAGATAGATAGATAGATAGATATATACAGTGGACGCTCGTTAATTCGAACTCGGTTAATTCGAACTTTCGGTTAATTCGAACTAATCCAAAGGCCCCAAATCTTCTATTGGAATTAATGTTAAAAATATCTCATTAATTCGAACTAAATTTTTATCACTTCGGTTAATTCGAACTAAAAATTTGACAAAAAAAAATTCTTTTTCCTCGTTTAATAGAGAAAATACACACTGTATTTATTATTTTGTGTGTCAAAATTTCTTTTCTGTGTAAAGAGGCCCATGCCTGCATTCCTAGACTATTGCATGTCCGCTAAACGTTAGTATCTATTGTCCTTCTTATTAGTGCTAAACGGAAAAAGCAATTTTCCTTTATTCGGATCGATTTTCTTAGAATTTCAGAAAAACTAGTCTTTACTATAGATTCTAGGGAGCTGCATCAGTTATACCTGCAGTGCAGACAAGTTAATGTGGTCAAGTTTTTCTTCCTCATTGTGTGGTGTGAAAGTGTAAAAATTCAGGATGTCTACACGTGGAAAGTATAAAACCCTAACTTTGAAGTCAAAGATAGAAATTTTAAAGAAAGTAGAGAATGGCGAATGTAAAACAAAGTTAGACGCTGACTATGGAATTAAAAAAAATGCCTTGTCAACTAATTTGAAAAACAAGGAGTCAATTTTAGATTCATGGGAAAAATAAAAATTTGCTAGAGGAAGGAAACGCATGGGAAATACGTCCCAAGAAGTTCTAGAAAAAAGCTCTACTGCTATGGTTCCAGGATGTTAGATCTCGAAATTTTCCGATAAATGGACCCCTAGTGCTGACGAAGGCTGATGAATAGGCAATTCGAATGGGTATTGAAGATTTTAAATGCAGTGATGGATGGATTTCTCGATTTAAGTCAAGGCACAATATTTCTTATCAAACTGTATGTGGCCAAAGCTCTGATGTAATCGAAGACATATGCACTAATTTCGGTAGGAAACTGCCAGGGCTTTTCTCTACTTACCTGCCGAAAGATATTTCTAATGCGGCCATAATGGTCAAAGCCATAATGGACTCTATTAAAACTCTGAAACATTTATTTAGATGGAACCTTCCTCTGAAAATGAATTGAAATGTTTACTTCAAATCGAGAAGCTGGCTGAACAATGTAAGCATCATAAACAGAACCAAACATCCATTTTACAGTTCTTCCCCAAAATGTAATTCATATTTTTAATAAAAGTTTACTTTATACTGCATATCTTCTGCTTCATTTTATGATTAATGTAACTGTGTATTGCTTTTTAATATGTTTAACTTTAGATAACATAGTATAATATATTTTCTGGGGTTATACATACTAGGAGAGTTTCTTCTTCAGTGATACACATTTAAAGTTATATATTTTCTCTTAACATCGGATAATTCGAACTTCGGATAATTCGAACTTTTTTCTGAGAACCTTCGAGTTAGAATTAACGAGCGTCCACTGTACTTACAAAAGAGGTAAGTAGTAATAAGTAATCCTACGTTAATAACCCGCGGTAGTTTCATTAGAAGAGACTACCTGAATTTTTTATTTTTAAATGCATTTATATATAGTAAAACATTTTGAATCAATTGCGAAATTTAGCGTTGATGCCAAAAGATCTTTAAAATTTATTTCCAGTCTAGAACTTAGAAAACAAATATGACATGATATTATGGAACAAAATGAATAGAAGTTTTTTTGGGGAACTGTATCAACACTATATTACACTTTTACATCATTCAACTTTTATGCAGTTATTCAGAAACCGTTAGTCAGCACAAGTTATATGTCTACAATCGTTGAAGAATGTTAATAAGTTATTGTACATAAAGTTATATTAAACTTTTTAAAGCATTTAAAACATCATTTATTAATGACCTACTATATATCCGATTGAACTTTTTTGAATGAAGCTTTGATATATTATACTCATTAATTTTTTATCTCTCCGTTTTAAGAGCTAATAATTTAACTATTTTATAGAAGATCTTAAATTGAAACAGAAAAAAATTAATTACATCACCCTTTTATAATTTACTATTCCCATTATTTGAGACAATTTGAACATTAGAATTGTTATATTTTTCTACCTGGAACAAAACTAAGAAAAAACACCCCTCCATTAAAATCTTATTATCCGCTCAATAAAGAGAGAAGACTACTCTAATCTGCTCTTTATCGGTTAATTGTGTGTTATTTCCTTCTAACCTGACCTTCCCCTCCCATTAATATTCTTAAAATAATCAACAAATTAAACAAATTAAACCTGATATCTCTAATCTTTCTTAAAGAGTATTAAAAATGCAGTTAGATGAGCAGGCATTTTCCCAAAGAACTTATCTTTTTCTCAATAGGTATGCTTAATTCCACTATTCTAGTTTACGCTTATTAGATCTAAAAATCTCAATCTAACAAGACAGTCTCCTCTAATGAAATTGGGTAATATCTACCTGACGACTTGTAAGTAGTTTACTTTTTGTAAGATTAATGAGTATTTGATGATGTCATACGATTGGTATGAAATACAAAGCGCTCTCTTTTCAAAAATGACTACTGAAAAAATTGTAGAAAGACAGAGTTTAAATGATACAATACAAGACTCAAAAAAGAGTTATACAACTTTTAAGGTGAATAAAGAATAATTTGAAACAAATCAAAAGCTGAGTGGTTTTCATGCTACAGCGAAACGATCATTTTTTGACACGCAACTTCATTATCAAAGATTAACACTGTTTTGTTATGCTTTACACCATTTGAAAATGGCATCTGTTGATGGTACAGACAGAGACCACGTTATGAGTTTTAGTTCGAGGAAACGAATCTATAATTATTCCACACCAGTTTCCTCACGAAGTATGGTAAAATAATTTTCAGATGAAGCTAGACCTCACATGGCAGAAATAATTGGTTAAAAGCATAGTTCTACGCGCCATTCAAAGTCAGCGTTAGAACACTTTTCTCATGTTGTTGTGGGTGAAATTCGGCAAAGTTCCGACAAAATCGTACCTGAAGCCAACCAGAAAGACGATTGAATTTCATTTGGAAAAAATTGAAAACCCTAAAAAGACTACGGGTTTATATAATTTTAACAGCTTTTCTTTGTTATAAGTTATCGGAGGTGTGCGCATTTTGCGGAGAGCGTGATTGAATCTAATTCGTGTATATCAAGTGTCGCTTGCAGCTAGAATTTCCGAATTAATTTGTTTAGAAGCACGAAATGAGAAAAACATAATTAGCGTGAAATGACACACATATCAAAGTGATTTCTTTTGTCCTATTGATTGTTTCTAGGGAACATTTTTAAATGGCTGGACAGTGTCCGAATGTTTTGAGCCTTGGCATTGGATACTCTCTCTACTCTATTATTATAGTATAAGTAGTTTCAGTTTACCTTTTATTACATTAACATTTCAGTATAGTTTTCTGCATATTTCTAAATCCTATTTCACAAAAAAAATAATATAATTTTCCGGGTTCATACAATAAAAAATTCACTTATATGTTATTCTTAAAATTTTCTTCTTTGATTTAAATAGCAGTGAATCTTGTCATTTGACTTGGTTCTAAATTACGAGACTGGCTTGTATTGGATAGTGCTGGCCAGCTATACGGTGCCCCTTTAAATGAATGGCCAAGCAGTCTTATGGTGTACATACGGGCGAATGTCTAGCGACAAGTGCCTCTGTCTTCGAAAAGAAAAATAGCAGTGAATACAGGACTTTTATCTGTATCTGCTTTTGAAAGATCAGCCCGACATAAAAACACATCTAATTTATAAACAATAAAGCTTGAATAGGAAAATAATCCGAATTCATGCGATGTGTTTCGTGGAGAACTTTTGAAAAGGAAATTTTTTGACACTAGTTAAATGTTTGTTTTTGCCTAATACTGTAGAAAATAAACCGGCAATTTATACAAGGACATTAATAGGTGACAGATAGCCCGCTGAGAAATAAAGACTTCTCGACAGTTTATCTATTGAGAGCTGATTGACATAATACAAGTTTTTTCTTCAAATATCAGTCGGCATATTCAGGTCCAGTGAATAGTTTCGGCATTCTTTAAATCTCTGCAAATTATTAAAATCTATCTCACATATTTCAATACTATATATCGTATACTGGAATATTTAGGAGTAGCTGGGTGCTAGCTTTAATTTATGAACTCCGCACACTTCTGCTAATAGATCAATAACTGCATTTATGCGCTTATTTCATATCGAATCAAAAACGTTATTGAATTATTCACTCTTGATTTGAAAAACTGGTTGATCGCTTGAAAGATTTTATGTTGCATATTACACGCATTATCAACTGTAGGATTACTAATTATATCTGAAAAATAAACATCTTGGAATACAATTATCCTAGGCCTTAAACACTTCCGCACTACTCAAAAAATTTAATTACGGACGTTTTTTATTAAAATAAATCCTCCTTAATGATATCTAGTTAAGTATTAATTATTCTCTTAATTATTTTTCAATTAGATATATTTTCAAACACTTGTACAATGATCTGGACTTAGGTTTTATATTTAAACAGCATAAATAAAATCTTTTAGTTCTCAATACAAGAAAAAGTAATCTATGAGATTCGCATCGAGGTTCTTAAATCATTACAATACAGATATTTAATTGCTATTTATTCGTTATATATCTCTGAAAAACAAAATAATATACGATTTTCAGTTATCAATAAATGCATATCTAAATATTTAAAGTAAAACTTCAGCCTTACAAAGGGAAATATATGCTAATAACAACTGTAGGTTTCATAAATAGAAGAATTTCCGAGTATAAAACCTGTTCTATTTGTTCATAACCCATTACATACTAATACCAACGTAACCACTTTAGGATAGTGAATAAAGTTATAAAAACTTCGTACGGAATTAGTTAATTTAAATCGTTTCCAGATTTCAAAGCAACTTAATTTTTTGGAACAATATGTATATGTATGTATATTCGAGACAGTGAAATTTTTGGATAATCTTAGGTGCGCATTTCATAAAACAGTTTCTAGGGATAATCCATAAATTTCTGAGATTCTTAGCTGTGAGTTACTGTTAAAGGATGTTATGAGACATCATTTAGGACCACTAGATGAAGGACATATTTGGCACTAAGTCGTAGAGAATTGAAAAACATTTCGTTGTAAATTTAGCTATTTGTTCAGTATCTTTGCATTCCAACTAAGTACAATTTTTATTTTTAACATGTTCCAAATACCAAATAAGATAATACTTTTTAACGTAGTATTACGTTCCTCAATAACGGTCCTCCGGAAAGAAAAAAATCAGAGTCCGTCGCGAGTTATAATTTTGGCAGCGCACCAAACCCAGTAGCTGTAAACAGTTAAACAGAAAAGTACCAAACTGCATAAAAAAAAGAAAAGAGGTAAGCAACGATAAGTAATCCTTCGTTAATATCCCGCGGTAGTTTTGTTAGAAGAAACTACCTGAGATATATTTTTTTTTGGTCATGTAAAGTAATCAATACCCCCGTTTCTTGAAATAATGAAAAATGTGTTTTTATTAAATTCCAACCCCTTCTTATGGACGAAAAAATAATTTTATAATTTCTCTTTTAAGATTAAACCTTGAAACAGTTTGCATGCAGTGAAACTAGTTAAAACTCATTCGATTTAGTGGGGGAAAAATGCAAGAAATGTATTCCCAGGAAAGTTTGTCTTTTTTGTAACAAAAAGTAATTAATTCTTCCCCAAATTAATCATCAAACTTTGAATAAGAATTTTTTTTACTGTGACGAAGAAGTATAACACATAAAATTAAAACTGGAGAACTCCCAAGAATTTAACCATAGATTCAGACGTTTACTTTCAACTCTTTTAGAAATATACTAACAATCTATGAAAAATTCTTGACTTTGATAAAATAAAAGTGGTTATGCAACTTTATAATTTCCTTAAGTACTCTGAAACGAAGGAAATGGTTTTCCTAAGTTGTCAAAAAGTTGCTTTAGGTTTATAAAAAAATACTGTATTCCTTGATGTACTGTTTGAATTCACGTTATTGCAGTTTCTCAGAATTAATAAATTGTAGCATTATCTCATTTTTATGCTTTGAAATTCAAAGTATTTTATTTTACACTATTTTATCTTTCACAGCTTATCATACTAAGCTAGCTTCTAATTAATTTTATAAGATATTATAAGAACACTATAAATTAAGTGTAAGTACAAATATCCCTTCTGCAGTGTGATGCATAGTTTAATTGCATCCCTTCATTCTTGCATTTTAATCTTACATTTTAATCTTTGGTTTTAATCTTAGGCATTATAAAATGCCTTTACTAACTCAAAATTGATGTAAACGTCTGGTTTTAGACGTAAATAGAAGTCTTGTTATTAAAACAGAAAGGAAAGCTGTTTGATATTGTTAGTGAATCACAACGAAATGGCTTCAAATGCAATGTTTAAATACAATTTTACAAGACACCTTACGTGGATGAAATTTGAATAACAGTAAATGTACTTTTTAAAAGTGAAAAAATAGAAGGAGGATTTTTTAAACTTGCTGAAATATATACTTAAAATTTTAAAAATGTTACCAGCAAAAGTTCTTTTTGATTCTCTTTATACACTAAAAACTATTCTCATCAGTCTTAGTACAAGAACTCGGGCGGAATGTAAAAGTTTTTTATAAGGAGAAGAGCCATAAGTGCGGGAAAACAGCTGTCAGTTTACTTTTTCAAAGTGAAAAGGTAGGAATCTTTGCCTAGATAAAATGTTTACATCCGAAAATAAAGTCATTTCTTTCCATGCTTCAATTGCATTTCCTTTTGGTGTTTTAGCTGAGTTCATAAACGAATTTGCATTTCTTCATGCATAATACTATTCACAACTATTGCGGAATTCAGGATTGATGATGTAAATGTGATTCAAAATGTGTCGGCATGTAAAAGGAACCAGACTTTGTGATTGAAGGGTTCGTGAAGCTGACACAACTCATAAATTTAAAATTTTCTATGAAGAGAATAATTTACAATCTACGCCACTTCATGGATTTCAAAACATTCCACAATACCGATGTAATCAACGAGCTCTATTTAGCTGTCTGCCAAGCAGTTTGTCGCGTACAAATTAAAGAGAAATCTAAAACCTAGCAAGAAAGCTTAAAAATTGAAAATTGGGGCCATTCATAAATGAAGTTAGAAATGCAAACGGAGTTTTCACGATCATGTTACATGAACGGAATATTTCGCAATTTACAGAGGAATTGCAAGTTATATTTAGCTTTTCAGTGAACTTTCTGCAGGAATTTAATACATGTGTAGATTTTAATGAACTTCATTAGTAAAAACTCATACGCAGGACTATTTCCAACTAAGACGACATAAAAGTGGTTCATCAAATATAAAATAGTCTCTTCATCCTTCTACGAAAATATTAATCTTATTGAATACACAGGAAAAAGGTTCTAAGAGACTATTCATACGAAATGGCAATAAATCACAATTATGATTTTAATACTCAATCACAGTGTATTCTCATTAAAAAAAGTGCGCGAATTCTTTTCATGCTTCGTTAACAAATATATATATATATATATATATATATATATATATATATATATATATTATATTATATATATATATATATATATATATATATATATATGTGTGTGTGTGTGTGTGTGTGTGTGTAATGAAACCGAGGGATCATCAGGTTTATACGTAGTCTTGTAGTCATGTAACCGGGGCAGCGTAACTTCTATGGACTATTTAAATTAGTCATTTTCCCATTTAAGTATTGTTACGAGTTTGGGGCCAACTTGGCGTGTTATCGCCAGCATGCGATGTTTTGGATAAATTAAAAACAATGGTTTAGCACGTTCACGCGTCTGCCATGGAGTAAGTAATAAGTAAGTAATAAATCCTGCTCTTGGGTCTATTATTGGAAAATGGTTTGGTTGAACGGTGTGGCAACACGGGTTTTGTTTCCTAGGTGAATAAGAGTCTGGAATAAAAAGTTCAGTTCTAAAGTTGGTTTGGATGCGATCGGTTGATGTTTTTCATGAGGTGATATTCTTCTTGTAAAAAGTTTTATTCTCGGCTGGTATAAGACGTGGTCCTTAGAGAGAATGTAGTTAAAGGTCGTATGCTACTTGTTAATAATTGTTATATTGTAATTAATTATTGTCTTTGAATCCCACCATGTTAAAGAAAAGTTCTTAGGTGCTGGAATTGTTAGCTTCCAGCGAAGATTCAACGTTTTTATTCTGCAAGTTGTTAAAAAGTGTACTGAAGATTTAATGTTAGATAAATTGCTACTATTCAATTTGCGGTAACTGGCATATTTATTTCTGTATTTGAAATCCACTTTTTAGAATATTTACCCGTCGCTCGGGTTTGGTACAGTATTTATTCAACAAAGTATATCATCCCTTAATGTACGTTTGCATGATTAGCCATGTGTAAAAGTTTATAAAAAAAATTAAAGCATTAAAGTGAGAAAGTACATTCAATGTAAGATCTTGATACATTTTCAGTCTGAATCTGCATGATGTTTATATTTCATTATAAAATGCAGACTCATTAACTTTTCCTGCATGAGATCTGTTAACATTCCAAAACAAAATGTAACGAATTAAGAAGGAGCATATTAAAGTAATTATAACATTTAGATGTTAGACGTTTTGAATTTGTTAGCGTACATGGAATATAGAACTACTACACTACATAATTATGTGCTTTTTAAATGAGTGTTCTGCTAAGATGTTCCCTTTAATCAGTAAAAAAAAAATTCACCCTCCCATATATATATATATATATATATATATATATATATATATATATATATATATATATACAGTCGGACCTCTATTTAATGAACCTCTATTTTGCGAATTTCTCTATTTTGCGAACTTTTCCTTGGAACCAAGAACATTTTGTGAATTTCTTCGTAAAATAACCTCCAAATAGTGAAGTGAATTCTCTATTTAACGAACATTTTCTAGTGATACAATATTTTTTTTCTCCATATTTCTCAAAATATTTCTGAACATTTCAAACTTATTCTTTCTTTTAACACATTTAACACATTAACTTTCTTTTAACACATTCCGACGCGGGTTGCAGTTTGAAGAAAATACACCTGAAGGGGTTTTGGTGACATTGCAAAGATGAGAGATGTATTATGAGAGAAATCACTTTTTCAAACAAAAACTGAGACAAAATTAACAGACTTTATCAGTAATTAAATTTAAGTACGCATGTGGTAATGTATTCTTAAAATTACTTCTTATAATAAATGTGATAATGTCATTAAAATTCATTACTTTTAATATATTTTTTTTAATTTAAAATACAGTGTATTCCTGGACAATGTTTTGTTTTATTCCTGTTTTCCTTGCAGATTTCTGTTTCATGGGTAAGATATATAAAAGAAATAGACATTAATTTACAAAATAAAGGTGTGAGATCAATTACTTTTATTGATAATATTTAGTGTTTATGAATTTAAAATCTGTTTTGTGTAGTTTAAAGTATTTTAAAAGGTGAATATCTATTTAACGAATTTTCCATATAACGAACATTTTTTTCGGGATTTAGCGACTTAAATTGAGGTCCGACTGTATATATATATATATATATATATATATATATATATATATATATATATAATTCCGGGCCTGCAACCCTGGAGTTAATTTCTTAGAATAAATTTCCTCATTTATTAGAATAAATTCCTCAGGCCTATAAGACGTATAACAAAAATTTGAACATCTTTCTATCTCAGTTTCTATCAGTTTTCGTCATCTATAGGGAAGAAGAGCGACTTATCCTTTTACAATATAATAGTTGTTCAGTTTATAAAATTGATGAGAAGATATCAATGATATTATATAAAATCATATCTAGTAATACGTTTATAAAACTGTTGCTTTTGAAAAACCGCAATAAACTCGAAAATCTGTTCAAGGTTATTACTGCCTTCAACAGATTTCCGGCAGATTTTTGAACAGATTTTTATGTACTGCAAAGTATGCAATCATATTTGTAACGAACTTATTGCATTCATTAGAATTATTTGTATTAGTTTGAAGTAGATTCGATTCCGTTCCAAATTTGAGTTATATTAAGAAATTAAGTATATTTTTAGCACGCACAATACACAATTTACATTTAAACTGTCTGTAAAAAATAAATTTTCCACGGTCTTGCATTTAAACTTGGTTTGGAAGAGATAGATTCCCCTTGTACACTAACTTCTATTTTCGTTCAAATTCAATTTCAATGAAATTATAAGGATGATACTCTTGGCGAAATATTTAAAACTTAAATTTAGTAATAGTGATGTATATGTCATGTTAGTACTGGACACACAAAATTAGTTTGTAAATGTGAAAAAATTTCCTTGTTGGACCTTCTGTAGACCTTAATAATGCATCTTAATCTTCTTCTTAGTTGACATTACAGCCTGTGATGGGCCTTAGCCTGCCGCACAATCCCTTTCCAGACGACTCTATCTCCAGTCTTCCCCTTCCAGTTGGTTATCTTCAGACATTTCTGGTCATTCAACACTTCATCTAACCATCTTTTTTTTTGTCTTTCCCTTGGTCTGTTGCACATTGGCTTCCAGTATAAGAATTTTGCCACTCGCCTATCAGTTTGTCTCTCGATGTGGCCGAGCCAAGATATTGGTTGTGCTTTAATAAATTTTAGTATGTCTTTGCATTTTATGAGTGCTTCTATTTGCTTATTAGTTCTTATTCTCCATAGATTACTATTTACCTGGATTGGTCCATATATATTCCTCAAAATTTTACGTTCAAATATTCTTAAGTTATTAATATCTTATAATGTCAGGGTCCAAGTCTCACAACCATATGTTACCACAGGCCAGATAATTATTTTGTATATCTTTAATTTGATTACTTTAGGGATTAGTTTATTTCTTAAAAGATGTCGATATGAAAAATAGCATTTGTTCCCTTTTAGGATTCTGCAATTAATCTCTTCTGAAGTAGTATTTGAAACAATGCATCTTAATCATCACATTTATATTTAGCTCATGTCTCTGAAATAGAAAATCTAGAGTAAACATTATATCAAATGAGCATCGTCAGGTTTTTATTTATAGTAACAACTAATTTATGTCCCCCGCATCTTCTTTCCTAAGCGAGTTCTAACCAAATAGGAAATTCTATTTCCTAGTGATCTATATGAGATATACGCTTTTCGAAAGCTATGTCAAGATGTTTTTTGGAACTCTCCGGCTATCATTAATATTAAAACAATGCACAGATATAAATGTTTGCAACTAACTCAGCTTTATGTTTCAATTGCCAAGTAGACTGAACTTTCGATAAAACGTCCTTCAAGCTAAATTCAACATAATAGGAAGTGTTGTCCAGAAACTAGAGAAAGAAACTTAAAAAATATATATAAATAAATTCCATATAAGTAACTGTAAGTTAAAATAGGGTTGATTAATGTATTCGTGAATTTCAAAAGCAAATTCAGATTTATTCCACAGTAAGGGCAAAATAGGATATTTTGCCTTCCTTGGCTTTCTATGTAGACGTTCCCTTGCTATGCTCTTGAATAAGAATGATGAAATAGCTTTTGAAAATTTACGAATAGATTTTGATTTGTAATTGCTTGGGGAAAATATTCAATGGTTCTACCAACTTCTAAGTTCAACTTGCCACTCTACCGTTTTGAATTTACTTTACATAATTTCGTATTATAAACTATATTATTAAAATTAATCAAAACGAAAGTAATCAGTACTTAAACACCGTACAGAATTTTAGAAACAAATATTAAATTTTTCATTCACATACGTAAACTTTTTTAATGGTATGTTCACAATAATAAATTTTGCAGTAATTTCTCTCTAAAATAATTAATAATTTATAAGTAAGGCTATAATAGGATCCTGGAACAAAAAACCCAGTGCATTAATCTATATATATAAAACAGTTCCGTAACTGACTGACTGACTGACTGACTGACTGACAGATACCGCACAGACCAAACCGCTGGACCTAAAGGCCTAAAATTTTGCATGGCGATTCTTCTTGTTGTGTAAGGGTGTACTAAGAAAGATTTTTGAAAAATTATTCTTAGATTTTTGAAAATTAAATTTTTAAGCTGTTTTTGTAACTTTTTTTTAAGTTTGCATTTAAAATAATTATCTCGGAGTTATAAAATTTATAGCACGCGAAATAACATAAAAATTCCATTTAAATGGAAATTTTCGAATCTTTACATTAATTTTTGTGATTTTTGGTGAATTTTTAAATATTATTTTTTAGAATTTAATATATTAAATGCTGATCATGTGGTTTCTTTTCTTTTTGTGATACTTAATTAATTTTGTGATTACTAAATTAATTTTGCATGACGTGCATAAGAACGAAATAAATTGACAAAAAATAATAAAATAGGGTAAAATATAAAATTTAATCCCTAGATAAGTTAGGATGGAAGATTTTTTTAGAATTTAATTCATATTAATATGTTTTATGGATATTAAATATACAAATTAATAGCATATATTCACCGTTGTATTTAATTTAAATATTTTCTTCTACATTATTTTGTTTATAAAATTATCCGTTACGATTTTTTATAAATATATATATATATATATATATATATATATATATATATATATATATATATATATATATATATATATATATATATATATATATATATATATATATATATATATATTTGGTATTAACTGCATACACTAACCGTTTTATTTAATTTAAATGTACTCCGTAGGGAAGAACGAGTATTCAGTTAGTTTCAGATAAATTTCATTTAATTTATGCAGGGGTAATATCTGCAGTTTCTTTCCTCGTATATAAGAATGACAACCAGTTTTAACAGAAGTTTCCCGAAATAAAATTTTAAGTGTTCTTCGTAACCAAAAGTCTTTTCTCACCCACACTTGTAACTTTTATTTTACTAACACTTTCGCAACGAAAATGTTTCATAACCATCAGACCGTAAGATGATTTCCATCGCTGCGGCTTATTTGACCGTAAAACGCAATAAATGAATGGGTTGACTTGAAACATTTTATTTAAGAGATTACACGAATGCAGAAAAAACAGATGAATTGTAAAATGTTTTCATAAGCAAAAAGTTGTACTCCTCTAATACCTCAAAACTACTGTTGTGGAAATTAATATCTCTTGTAAGACTTTTCTTTCACTTTGTCTAATATGGGTATGAAAGATCAGTGAATTTTAAAAAAAAGTTTAACGTATTATGGGGTAATTTCTCAGATTGTTTAAGTGTAATTTTGGCGCTGTTTTATCGATTTTGTATGATTTAACAAATATTTCGATTTAGTAAGATATCTGAGAATATTAGAAAGAACAACTGGACCTCAGAGGTTGAAATATTCTATAATAAAATTCAACTTAAATTCTACTGATTTTAAGTAATTTCTTTTACCAATGCGGAGGCACTTGTCGCGAAGACATTCGCCTATAATTTACCGCAGTTTTGCTGGCCATCTTATAAGAGGGTGCCATATAGGTGGGCCAGCATTGCCCCCTATGAAGGGACTATACAAACGGAGCCATTTTAGTGGCGCTTCGCCAGGATTCGATCCGAGCACCCTCAGCACCGAAAACCAGCGCGCTGTACCACAAGGCCGCCACGGCCTCATATAAGTAAAATATAAAAAACTGCAAGTAGTCTCTTCTAACGAAACTACCGAGGTTTATTAACGTAGGTTTACTTATCGTTGCTTGCCTCTTTTGTATGTATATATGTATGAATGTGTTTTGTATATATATATATATATATATATATATATATATATGTGTGTGTGTGTAAGTGTGTGTGTGTCAAAATTTTGACGCATTTGGGTACTTCTTTGTTTAACTGTTTACTGATTGCCCAAGAGACACAGGCTGGGTTTGACGCGATGCCAAAATTATAACTCGCGACGACGAACGGTTTTAGCGTCTGAAATTTTGTTTTCTGGAGGACCGTTATGGAGGAACGTAATCTTACGTTAATTAAATGGGATGAAATTTTAATGAGAGATTGAATTTTTTTTAACATAGGATTACGTTTTTCCATAACGGTCCTGCGGAAAGGAAAATTCCAGAAGCTAAATCTGCCCGTCCGACCGTCCTCGCGAATTATAATTTTGGCAGCGCGCCAAATCCAGTCTATAGCTTGGACAAGTTAAACAGAAAAATACCAAGATGCGTCAAAATTTTAACATACATATATGTATATATATACATACGTACATATATATAGATACATATATACATACAAAAGAGGTAAGCAACAATAAGTAATCCTATGTTAATAACCCGCGGTAGTTTCGTTAGAAGAGACTACCTGAATGTTTTTTTTTTCACTAAAAACCGTCATTTTGTCGGGAACATCAAAATATAACTTTTAATAACTCGAGTTCATTTAATTTTTAATTATGATATTTCTTGATTTTTATAGTAAAGGTTTTGTTTTCTTCATTCAGGCGTTTGCACTCCTCAGTTTCCATTTACACTAGAATTGGTCTCAGAGGATCGTTGATTTCAATTGATCATTTTGTGCTTGTGTGACTATTGAGTGCCTCGGAAACAATTTTAAATCGCGCAATAAAAAAAGTTCAAGGAGGAAAAAGTACTTATTTTCTCTCGACTCCATGATTATTTCTATGGAGTCAATAGTGAAAACATATATTTAAGTTAAATTGTATTCTGTGCCTATCGGTAGTGCGTCAGCTCTCGGTAATGAGGGTGCTCAGATCAAATGCTGACAAGTGCCATTAAATATCTTCGTATCTAGGTGGGATATGGGCACGTTAAATCCGAAAGTCCTTCCATGAGGTCAGTGGATGGGAATGTACGATCTCCCGGAAGTTACCCCTATGGGTGCTCGGTCAAAATTGTGGTGGCACCTATCCAAGTTATACTCCAACCCTTTCGGTACTATTATAAACCGGAGTCGCACTACTCAGTTCAAAGCCTATATGGACTTGGTCTTGAACCACCGGCCAGGGTGCATTAGGAACAAATTGTAATTCTGATGAGACATACTTTTTATATGTCCAAAAGACTAATTTAATTATTCTTTCCCTTAATTAATTCTTGATATATATATATATATATATATATATCTTATTAATAAAAGCGAATGTTTGCGTGTGTATGTGCGGCCCCCAGGCGAATCTATGAAACTTACAGTTATGAAATTTGGCACACAGGTAGTGCAGACTATGAGAAAGTGCACCTCGAAGCCCGAATTTTAAATTTTATTATAGAAAGTTTTTTATTTTATGTTTTGTGGGATATTTTATGTTTTTTTTAACTTCAGATTACGATATCTCGGCAAAAAATGATCGTAGAATTTTGATCTTTTTACAGTCTAAGGCTACAGACATTTCTCCTTCAAACAAGACCTCATTTGTTTAAAAATAATTTAAAACACACTAATATTTTCATCAAAATATTAAACCCACTTTTTCGAGAAATTTACGCGCTTTTGAGGATCTACGGTAACGATGCTCTTCGAGTTTTTATCTTACAAAGAAAATATTTACATCATCTGGAAGATGAAAGCTTTCTCATTCATAAAAACTTCATTTCAAGTCTCTATCTTAAAATTTCGATTTTTAATTGAATTTTTAAGAACGATACTTCAACACAAATTTTCTACGTGGTTCTTCAAAAGCGGTAGGGAAGAACGGCAAATACTCTCCTTGGGTTATAAACAACTCTTGAGTCATTCAGTTATGTTTTGTGGGATATTTTATATTTTTTTTTAACTTCAGATTACGATATCTCGGCAAAAAATGATCGTAGAATTTTGAACTTTTTACAATCTAAGACTACAGGCATTTCTCCTTCAAACAAGACCTCATTTGTTTAAAAATAATTTAAAACAGACTAATATTTTCATCATAATATTCAACCCACTTATTCGAGAAATTTACGCGCTTTTGAGGATCTATGGTAACGATGCTCTTAGAGTTTTTATCTTACAAAACAAATATTTACATCATTTGGAAGATGAAAGCTTTCTTATTCATATAAACTTCATTTTAAGTCTCTATCTTAAAATTTCGATATTTAATTGAATTTTTAAGAACGATACTTCAACAAACTTTTTTCTACGTGGTTCTTCAAAAGTGGTAGGGAAGATAGGCAATTCTCCCCTTGAGTTATAAACAACGATTGAGTCATTCAATTATGTTTTGTGGGATATTTTATGCTTTTTTAACTTCAGATTACGATATCTCGGCAAAAAATGATCGTAGAATTTTGATCTTTTTACAATCTAAGACTACAGACATTTCTCCTTCAAACAAATCCTAATTTGCTTAAATTAATTTAAAACAGACAAATATTTTCATTAAAATATTCAACCCACTGTTTCGAGAAATTTACGAGCTTTTGAGGATCTACGGTCGGTGCTCTTCGAGTTTTTATTTTACAAAGAAAATATTTACATCATCTGGAAGATGAAAGCTTTATCATTCATATAAACCTTATTCAAAGTCTCTATCTTAAAATTTCAATTTCTAATTGAATTTTAAATAACGATACTTCAACTCAAATTTTCTACGCGGTTCTACAAAAGCGGTAGGAAGAACGGCAAATTCTCCCCTTGGGTTGTAAACAACGATTGAGTCATTCAATTATTTACTTTTGCCGGTGTTCACTTTTTCTGTATTCTGTCAATTTTTGTTTAATTTAGTTACTTTTTTGCATATTCTTTCTTTTTATGCTTCTGTCTGAAACTCTGGAATATTTTTTATTATCATTCTAATACTTCGAAACTCAACAATGTTTACCAGGGGTGTTTTAAGACAACTGTTAACTATGTTTGTGTTTAGCTTTGAGCAAAAATAATTTTGTAAAGGTTTTTCTGGTCTTTTATGCCAAAATAGCACTTAAAAATAAAAAAAGACACGAAAACTTACCTGTAAATAGCATACCTTTTTTATAAATTCATGAATTTGAAGTAATTTTTAATGAAATCTAGCTAAAACACCTATCACTGCACAAAATCCTAAAGCTAATATTTTAATTTTCCTCTCACACATGTTACATATGACAGTTATCTTCTAAATGACTTACCATCTAAGAGAAAATTTTAAAATGCAAAAATAATACACGCAATTTTATGTTTCAATATGAAAATTTTTCCCGATTCGTGATTCCTTTCCTTATAAAAACAGCCCCAAATAAAAAACTAGTTATTATACACCGATTATTGTTCACTTTTTGTGTTTATTTTGTATTTGCTAAGGAAATTGTGTTGTTATTGGATATTTTTGAAGGCCAGTGAAATATAATTATGTTTTATTTACTTTTCTATTTTGCATTTAGTTAATTTTCTAATTTTACTATCTGTCATTTTTTGTTTAATTTAGTTACTTTATTTGAATATTCTTTATTTTTATGCTTCTGTCTACAACTATTTGCTATATTTCTGTGATATAATTGTAGTTTTTTTTATTTTGGGCTGTTTTTATAAGGAAAGGAATGACGAATCGGGGAATATTTTCATATTGGAACATAAAACTGCATGTATTATTTTTGCATTTTCAAATTTTCTCTTAGATTCTAGGGGATTTTGAAGATAAGTGTCATATGTATCATGTGTGAGAAGGTAATTAAAATAGTAGCATTAGGATTTTGTGCAAAGTGATAGGCGTTTTAGCTAAATTTCAAAAAAAATTACTTCAAATTGACCAATTTATAACAAAGTATGCTATTTACAGGTAATTTTTTGTTCTTTTTTTAATTTTCAAGTGCTATTTCACCATAAAAGACAAAAATAACCTTTAATTATTTTTTTTAAATTGACTCCGAACGTAGAATATTAATCTGAAATTTAGCTAAAACGCCTATCACTTTGCACAAACTCTTGATGCTAGTATTTTAATTTCCTTCTCACACATGATACATAGGACAGTTATACTCAAAAAGGCCTACAATCTAAGAGAAAATAAAATGCGAAAATAATACACGCAATTTTATGTTCTAATATGAAACTTTTCCCCGATTTGTCACTCTTTTCCTTATGAAAACAGCCCCAAATAAAAAACTATTTATTATACATCAATTATTGTGCTTTTTTTACTGGTTTCACTTTTTGTTTATTTTGTATTTGTTAAGTAAATTGTGTTATTATTGATATTTTTAAGGGCAGTGAATTTTGTAGTTATTTGGTGTTTAAATAACACCAAATATATAAAGTTAATTATAAAGTACTTGGTATTTACTTTATATATTTGTTAACCAAATATATAAAGTAATATTAAGTTCATTTTTTAATATTACTCCTTTTGTTTTCTTTTTTTCATTAATCCTCTTTTATGGGTTAATTCCCAGTATACAGATTACCATTGAACTCTTTGGAATATTTCTGTGATAGTCATGGAATATTGTTATTTTGTATTTATTTGGTGTTATTTAAAGTTAATTTTATAATATTACTCCTTTTGTTTTATTTTTTTCATTAATCCTTTTTTACTGGGTTAATTCCCAGTATACGGATTACCGTTGAGACTCTCTTTGGAATATTTCTGTGATATAATTGTGTTAAGCTTTGATTTTAGCTTTGATTACTGCTATTCCATGATTGCTGAAGGTAGCGGGTCCCTAAACCGACCGGCTAGACTGGCGAAACACGGATAAGTAAATTTGACATTTTTACTTTTCAGATTTTAGTGCTACAATGATGAAAGGCTGAAATTATGAGACGTGTATAACATTTCACAAATATATTTTCTATGTTATTTATACTGTGTTAATTTTTAAATTGATTTTGGTTAACATTCTTAAAATCCGGGGTAACGCCGGGTACTTCAGCTAGTATATATATATATATATATATATATATATATATATATATATATATATATATATATATATATATATATATATATATATATATATATATATATGAAAGATATAAAATTTAAGTTGACCCCTGTAAATTTTCTTTCCTTCCCATGCTTAAGATGGCATTACCAAATTCTGTTTTCAAGAACCCAGGAATATTTTTCATAGCGTCAGCAATACCTGGGCAAGCCACGAAACTGTCCGACCCCCTTTTCTATGCCCAAATAAGGCAATCGTCCTGCACAACTGATGCAGCTTGCAAGAAACATCTTTGCTCAGCAAATTCTTCAACCGCAGATACCTCTATACGCAAACCCCGGGAATCACTCGGGTGTTGGCTTTCCATTAGATAAGATGTCTGTTTAGCCACTCGGAAATAAATTTATTTTTCTAATAGTTCTGTTGCTGGGTTGTTTTCGGCTCTCTTCGCCGTTTATTGACTTTAGGTAATTTATTTTAAACGAATTTATCATGATTACTATTAAGTCTTCTTATCCGCAATAGATTTACCCAGGTTTACCCAGCACGCAAAGTTACTACTCAGTAGGAAAAAGACACAACTAATAATTTAAATAACGAGAGAGAATTAAGGTTAAATAATTTGAAATTTATTTACATATAAGCTTTCACTAAAATTTACACAAACATATTTGATATACTTTATAGATATACATTAAACAATTTTACCAACAATGAATAATAAAAACACTTTGAGTCCCTATCCTCTTTAAAAGGAAAAATAAATAACTATTAAGTCACTCAAGGCATGTTATAAGCGGACTTACCCCATTTCAGCTGGGCTGATGTGCAGTGGTTTCCCATCTCTAAGGAAAGACCTGTACTAAGTGAAATCGTACTCTAAAAAAAACTGAGTACCAGAATATCTCTTCTCTCTGTCGCATAACTTTTTATAACCTTCTCTTTTCTATACCACATTTCTATTTTCCAATAAAATCATTTTCCCCTCCTTCTGAGTCTAATATCAGACCGCCCTTTTTCAAACCTTGATCGCCAAATGGTCTAGAATTATTTCCATTATTAAATGTATCATTCTCATTGGATTTTCTTTATTCGATTAAAGTAGCGGACCCCACGCAAATGGCGGCAAAGGCGACAAAGCATGTTCCCCTTTTTCTACCCTAAAAGATTTTGCTACAATACTCCTTTGAAAACTTCCGCCCTTCCTACCGCTTACTAACCTTTGACTCCACAATGACCATTTCTTCCCAAACACTCTTTCACTTTAACCGCACAATTCGTGATCCTTTAAAACATATTTTTTCTGACTCCGTCTTTCCATAGCTATATATTTTATTACCCTTTTCTTCATTGTAAAATTGTTATTCTCTCTTTCGTTTCTATACTTATTCTTATTAAACTGCCCTTGTACGATTTTAGGCTATACATGAATTCACCTTCCTAAAATATTACTTGCTAAAATTCTTAACATTCATACAAACTCTTAGGTGTGCTTTTATACCTTCTTACACAAACCTTGTATTTTGCCTATACGAACCCCACCTGCATTTTATCTGAAGGCAAGGTGTACCCCACCTGCATTTTATTTGAAAGCAAGTTTTAGGAGTAAACAGCCTCAAAATTCCAAACGAATATCACTTTAGTTTGGTAGACTGAAAGGTCTAGCAATGCACACAAAATCCCAGAAAAAGAAAAAAAATAAATAAAAAAAAGAAAAAAAAATTCTAAGTTCCTATTTTTCGATCGAGTGACTGAATGGATGGGGACCCAAATATTAATAATAAGCATAAAAAATAAATATAACACACAAAATACCAAGTTATAGAGATATAGATAAAAATAGAAAAACATTTTCCTAGTTGCGAGGGAAAAGAAGTTTAAATATAAAGAGCACTAACATGAGAGAATATGCAGGAAGAGTATAGTACACAAGATTCGAAACATAAGTGAATACTTAAAAGCAATAATCATTTGTGTACAACGAATAATCATAATAGTAATAATAAAAAAAAAATATTGAACTTATAAAATAAATTAAAGAAAACATAAGAATAATGTACACATTGCGCAATGATAAGACATTTTAAAGCAAAGAAAAAAAAAGATGAGCTAAAATAATGATATAAGGATTAAAAAAAAATACATAATGCACAATAAAGCAAAGGAGGAAAAAAAAATTAGATAAGATACTGATCTAAAGTAATAAAATATCTAAATAAATAAATAAAGATGATCCGACAATTTTCAAAAACAACAACGAGGTATTTAATGCTGGTATTGGGAACCAGTCGAACATTGAACTACTCGTCGAAGAGCTAGAAGAACTAGTGTAACTTAAGTTCAATTGTTGAAGTTCAATTGACGGCTCTTGAAAACATACATTCACCTGCTGACATTGAATTAATGTTTCGGATAGCAGGCACAGTTTGTCTTTCAAACACTGTTGAGAGCTTAACAGTTTGATTGTATAGTACATTGGCTCAATCTGTAGACGGATGGCACGGGTGTACACCGAGAGTCCCTGGAAATGTACAGTCACCACACCCGGCTCACAGGTACTATCCGCCTTAAATTTTATACGGGCAAACAGAGCGCAATTGTAACACCCAGTATATGCTTAGTTGTGACGGGAAATGTGAAATATTGACGCTCCGTGTGAAAAAAAAAAACACTTTACAGCGTCCAATTTAAGCTTCAGTGTGAATAGGTGCTGGTCGGCAGAGTTAGTGAAACATAAGCAAACTTCCGATGATACAGCTGGTAAGGAGAATTTGGCGGTTCTATACACATTGCAAACTTTCGTGCTGTCCGAAAGCGTATTACAAGTTCGTAAATCGGATTTTACAATGGCGTGTGAACTGCAATCCGCATCCACTAATCCTATGAGAAACACTAAAGTCAGCAAAACAATTTGTTGCGTTAACATGTTGGGTCGTTGTGCGGCTTGGAATTCCAAAAAATGATAAGTTCCAACACTTATCCGTTGAATTGTAGTGCCCAGGAATGCACCACAAAGTAAGCTACAACGAGCTATAATTCGAAAAAATTTGTAAATATGGTATGCCAGGAATATTAGGCCTTGTAATAAAATTAACGTACTCTTGATTAAGACCTTTAAACTCCATAACACAAAAACTAGTAATAAGATCATAGTAGAATAAAATATATATTGTAGTGTACGTGGTAAACACTGGATGCGTGTGAAAACTTGAGGGCACCAAAAACATTGTCGTAATTGACAAATAGTTTTGCCCGACACATGAATTATTCCTGTGACCGTTCGGCCACCCGGATGTAAATAAATAATCGAAATGGATGTTTTGTATGCTAACATCTCAAAAGGTAATGTTATAAACAAGTCTTTGGGAACAGTAATTATATGTTCAAAATCAGCATTTCGTAAAATGACTTTACCCTGTGCCGGGAGTCGAAGAATTGGATCTTCAAACGCAATAGTGATATTATGCGAACTGAATTTTGCCTGT
The DNA here is from genome assembly GCA_907164885.2 of Dolomedes plantarius. Classification (NCBI taxonomy): domain Eukaryota; kingdom Metazoa; phylum Arthropoda; class Arachnida; order Araneae; family Dolomedidae; genus Dolomedes; species Dolomedes plantarius. The sequence continues at coordinate 144,271,475 of OU015495.1, read as the reverse complement.
TCTGCCTCCAAGAGATGCCGGTGAAGGCTGGAATGGCTTTGAAGTGTACGTGCCTTCATATCATAGAAACACATGTCCAACGTGATTCTAGGCGGGTTGATAAGAGTCAATTCTGGAGAAATGTATAACAGTTCCGAATCTTGATGTGTAAAGGTGCATACGCATTTAGCTGTATTCACGCACTGGTGCAAAGTGCAAAATTCAGGTGATCCCCCACAGGAATGGTTTGTCATACACTCACAATGCTTCCCGTTTTTATCTTTGCACTGGTATGATGAACTGGAAGTCAAAGAAGAGTTTGTGTCTCGTAAAATGAACTGGCGAGGTTCTAACAAATCAAAATCTGTGGAAAGAATGTAAGTGCGGGGTCCTTTTATACAGTTCTCGCATGTCCGAAGAGAACACGCGTTCGGGGGTAAAATGATTTTCTCCCGCAGATGGCGGGGCAATTTTTCGCACTTGTAGGCCTCGCCTGTAAAGGTACAATACTGACCATGCGAGCTGCTAGCTGCATGAATCAAACATAGAAGAATTGCTGAAAATGAAGGAAAAGCCCATCTTACAACTTACGTTGAGTGACAATATATTTTAAAAATAAATTTTCCTAATTAGAAATATAATAATTAGAAATATATATGTATAAATTTATAATAACCTGAACAAATGCTAAATGAGAGAATTAATGTTTGTAAGCCTTTAAATTTAGCCATGAGTCTCTTATAATTGAAATTGTAAATTTCCGCGTATATGTATTAAGAATTAGAGAGAAAAAAAAAATTGCTAAATTAAATAAATGAATATCTATTATGGCATACCTTGTTTAGATAACAACAACCAAAATAGCTATTAATATTGTAACACCATTATCATAATTAGCATTATTTATAGTATTTCTATTATTATTATACACATTGCTGTAGAATGCTTGTTTATGCATTTCTGCACAGAGTTAAGGGGAAAAGAAAATTTATTTATAATAAAAAAAAAAGAGGAGGATGTAAGCTATATTTCTGTACTAACAACCATGACGGGTGATCAGTCCATCAAAACAACATACATTAAAAGTTACATCCCTACTTTAAATTTATATAGTTCTTGATGTATGTAGAGGTTTAAAGCTAAACCACTATGTAAACTAAATGTATAAAACATGAAATCAGTAACAACATGACATGATGTAAAAAGATGCAGGAAAAAGAGAGAGAGAGAGGAAAAACAATTTATATTTTCGATTTCTTGCTAAAATTAAAGGAAGGAGCGGAGAGAGAGAGAGAAAAAATATTTATCTGTTTTAGTTCCCTTATTCCATTTGACCATTGACCTTTTATTCGAAGTAACGCTAGCTAGCTACCAATAAATCCCTAATTAACAATACACAAAGTAACTACAGAAGAAATGAATTAATAACGACTTGAAATCAAAGAATAATAATAAACATATATAAAATTGAAAAAGAAAAAAAAGTATGTAAAAACAAAATTAAACTTAACGCGAAGAGGTGCGTTCGCAGCTCCGTTCATAAGAATTAATTTCTGAATATCGCTGTTTTCGCGTGGGAAATTCCAAAAAAAAAAATTCTCCATTGTTCACTGTTCTCCGTTGTCTGTCCGCAACGATCAAATATCGTCTTATAAATTTACGAACCAGAGAGTTAAATGTAAGTGAAGTGATTTTGAATTTCATCTGTTCCCCTCTTATAGGAGACAATTTTTAGAATATCGAAAATCAGTCATTATTCGTCAGTAATATTCATAATTATCGCCATTCCCCATTACCGGGATTTAATTATGACGAGTTTCTGTACAAGCATTGAAAGAATACTATAGAATACAATACACAAAAAAAAATAATCACAGGAAATTCCCTGCGTACTTCAAAAGTCCCTGTTATCAATTTTCCTAACATAAGTATGCGCAACATAAAATAAAAAAAATAAATATCAATATCCTATAATTATATCCTAATCGCAAACGCAAAACCCTAAAATCTCAAATAGAAATTTTACATCAAACACAAAGAAAAGAGAGAAAAAAAAATTCTACATACATATGCAAAACCCGTTTGAGATATTTGTAAAACAAATGTAGGTTATGATAAAACCTAATAAAAAATAATAATAATCATAGATGTATATAATCAATAAAAAAAAATTCCAAGTAAAGATATAAATGTGATGATACGAGTATAAATGTGTGTAAAATCAAAATGACCTAACAATTTGTTCTAAGAATCCAAAGCTTCCGCAATTCTATTCAAGAAACTAACCCCAGGGGGAGTATTCGACCCTCCTTGTGGGTCAGTGACACGTAGTGTCCAGTCAAAGATTCGATCCGCTAGGTTTTGTTGTGTTCGCGGTCTCAAATTATATGAGTGAATGGGCGGTTGTGTGGTGTGTGTATGTTCTTCCACAATAGGTGATGAGGATTGGGGAAAAGTATAAATTTCCGTGGAGTCAGACTTAGGACTCTCTTCCCCGTTTGACTGAACCGTCGTTTGTTCAACCAACCACTGAATTTCAGGGTTTGTAGAGTCTAATGTTCCAAAAAATTGTTGCGTTGCATTTGAAACTCGAGTTGCAAAAACTTTTGCCTGTTCTTTAGGCATCATGCGGCAATTAGCGAATTGATGCTGTCGGGTGGCAAGACTAGTTTTCTTTTTGAAATAGGCCAAAAATTTTGTTTTGAATGATTGATAGTTTTTCTCTTGTGATAAATCGGGAGAGTTAATAATATGTGATAAAGCATCTCCCCGAATGCGTGATTTTAGAATGAAAAGTTTTTCTTCATCATTACAATTAGCAAGTGATGTAACGTGGTCGACATTATCGAGGAAAAATTTGGGAGTAACCGCGGATACGTTATCGAATTGGGGAATAATCGTTTGAAAGCCCGCTAATTTAGTAAATAAACTACACGAAGTATTAGACATTGTATTTTCCGTTTCAGGCATGATAAAATAATAAGATGAAATTATACTACCGGACAGAAATGTGTATATAATAATAAGATACTAATATACGATACATAAATAATTTAAAAGAAATATTATAACGGAAATTTTATATCAATATACAACATGAAACACATTATGCCACCAAAGATATTCATACTCTTAAAAAAAAAAAATTTTTTTTAAGATTCTTGTTTTAATCAAGAGATTATAAAAGAAAATTCATAATAATAAAAGAAAATTGTATCATACTACTTATACAATATACATAATAATAAAATACTGATTGAGACTCATGAAGGAAGAAATAAATGAAATTTGTTGTGTCTGTTTACTACCGATATTTCTAAAAAATTAAAGACATTTATTGATATTAATCCCAAATGATCACGGTAACTAAACTTATAAGGTATTAAGGAAATACAAATGGTTACAGCAATAATCAACTGGAGTGGTCACGCACCAACTGCTGGGTTGTTTTCGGCTCTCTTCGCCGTTTATTGACTTTAGGTAATTTATTTTAAACGAATTTATCATGATTACTATTAAGTCTTCTTATCCGCAATAGATTTACCCAGGTTTACCCAGCACGCAAAGTTACTACTCAGTAGGAAAAAGACACAACTAATAATTTAAATAACGAGAGAGAATTAAGGTTAAATAATTTGAAATTTATTTACATATAAGCTTTCACTAAAATTTACACAAACATATTTGATATACTTTATAGATATACATTAAACAATTTTACCAACAATGAATAATAAAAACACTTTGAGTCCCTATCCTCTTTAAAAGGAAAAATAAATAACTATTAAGTCACTCAAGGCATGTTATAAGCGGACTTACCCCATTTCAGCTGGGCTGATGTGCAGTGGTTTCCCATCTCTAAGGAAAGACCTGTACTAAGTGAAATCGTACTCTAAAAAAAACTGAGTACCAGAATATCTCTTCTCTCTGTCGCATAACTTTTTATAACCTTCTCTTTTCTATACCACATTTCTATTTTCCAATAAAATCATTTTCCCCTCCTTCTGAGTCTAATATCAGACCGCCCTTTTTCAAACCTTGATCGCCAAATGGTCTAGAATTATTTCCATTATTAAATGTATCATTCTCATTGGATTTTCTTTATTCGATTAAAGTAGCGGACCCCACGCAAATGGCGGCAAAGGCGACAAAGCATGTTCCCCTTTTTCTACCCTAAAAGATTTTGCTACAATACTCCTTTGAAAACTTCCGCCCTTCCTACCGCTTACTAACCTTTGACTCCACAATGACCATTTCTTCCCAAACACTCTTTCACTTTAACCGCACAATTCGTGATCCTTTAAAACATATTTTTTCTGACTCCGTCTCTCCATAGCTATATATTTTATTACCCTTTTCTTCATTGTAAAATTGTTATTCTCTCTTTCGTTTCTATACTTATTCTTATTAAACTGCCCTTGTACGATTTTAGGCTATACATGAATTCATCTTCCTAAAATATTACTTGCTAAAATTCTTAACATTCATACAAACTCTTAGGTGTGCTTTTATACCTTCTTACACAAACCTTGTATTTTGCCTATACGAACCCCACCTGCATTTTATCTGAAGGCAAGGTGTACCCCACCTGCATTTTATTTGAAAGCAAGTTTTAGGAGTAAACAGCCTCAAAATTCCAAACGAATATCACTTTAGTTTGGTAGACTGAAAGGTCTAGCACTGTAATCTGATTTATTTCATTACAGAATTTATAGCCGGCAGGATGTTATTCTTGTCCGGGGTGCCCTACGATTTTCGAATGATTAATTTTAATTGTGTTACGAAGAAAAATTTACGTATGCAACGTATTATATCTTCCATAAAAGAAAATTTTAAGTGTCTATCCTAAAAAATGAAAGGATATTTGTGAAACGCCATGTGCTTCAAGTGTTTAATTCCATACAAGAATTTCAAAAGCTTCTTTAGAATCTTCAAATGGTAATATTACGTAGAAGAAATTTATGCGAGTCTACGTTTTCACCTCAACGGATCATCCTTTTTTCAATATGAGTGCTCAAGTCTCTGTTTACGCGGCTCTGCTTTTATCTATGTGTCACTAATTACAGCATAAAATTGTTCCGCTTTCTTCACCTGCCCACAACGCCTCACTTTGTTTTGAATTACTCCAATTGTGAAATTCTGCTACTAAATTATGTTGTGCAATGTGCTTTTCGCGATACGATTCGTGTTCATCATTGCCCTTGTTGTGCTGCAACCAGAAGAAAAATGTTTGCTCCTGCGTCAACAGCTTGTTCCGGATCAGACTTTTTCCCACTCCTTCCCCTACGAACGTTTGGATTTGAAGTTATGTAACCATGGGTGGCATATTTCCATAAAATTAAATGTTATGCCGAAGAAAAATATTATTAAAATAAATAAATAAAAAATAAATATTTAAATTGGGACTCTTAAAGGTAAGACGAATTGTCTATAAAATTGCATAACTTTTCACATATCTGTTTTTATGATTGATTATCCTTAAGTAAAGTTATAATGATAAAATTTTATGAAAGTGTGTAAGTTATGTATGTGAAATTATAATTAATGTTTTTAAATATGTTGATACTAAAAAGGGTTAGCTAAATCAATTTCAAACGTAAATTTAATCATACTTTTGTTCAGAAATTTAACATTATTTTTATTCTTTTTAAACTAGCCAAGATCGTTCTTTGCAGATCGTTCTTTTAAGTATCTGTTTTTCACACGCAGTTTTAAATCTCTAGTAAAATACGGAGTAAAGTAGGTCAACTCTACTATAAACATGGGTCGTAGGTCACGTTACTCGGGAGTGGAGAGCAATAAATATCGTTTAGTCATCCATAGCTTCGTTAAACATGAATCGGGTGTTTTGCGGAATTGTAATTGTTTTTCAATTTTATAATGCTTTCCTTTGTCCTTTCTCGCCTCAATAATGAGTGACAATAAATATAATTTCTCAGAGCCTCTGTAAAAATAAGTCGCGTAAAAGTTAAATTTGCTTTCTTTCATTTTGCATGATGTATGTTCTTTCTTCGTTTTTCTTCCATGTTTTAATCAATGTTTTTGCATTTGAGTTTTAAATTATCCACATGAATCTTTTCTCATCTTTATGAAATATTTTAGAAATTATAAGAGTTAAGAATTTGTTTTATCATATAATGAAGTATTAAATTATGGTTTTGAATCCTCGTGAATATATTATGTTGAAGGTTAGTCAGGAATATAAGTACTATAGGAGATTTTCTGGTGTAAAAGTAGAAATTCAAGGCGTAGTTTGTCATATAAACGGAGTGTCCTTCTAATTGCTGCTAGGGTACCATACTAAGCCACGGATGATTTTTCACACCCGTCTGCTAATAAATGTTCGCCCACTCCAGAAATTTCTCAAAATAGAAAGAATAGAGAATAAATAAATAGGAAAAAAAAGTATAAAGAGAGATATGTTTGAATATATTGAATAAAGTGTGAGGAATATTACATATTTTATCAATTAAGAGATGTATTTATAAGTTTTGAACAATCATGAGCAGTTTTACATGTTTCTTTCAATTCACATATTGGTTAGAGTTTTTAGCTGATTATTGAATGATTATGAAAAGTACATGAATAATAATGAGAAGGAAAGGAAGTTGTTTGGAAGATTGTAAAGAAATTTGTAGGGTGATAAATTTTGATTCCATACATTTAAAAACAAATACTTTTTCTCTTGTATTTTATGATGTGTTTTGATTTAAAGGAAAATAATAATAGTGATAATAATAATGGTGATAATAATGTGAATGTCAGAAATCCGTTTCCTTTTTGTTTTGTTGGGTGCCTAACACCCCTTTGACTCCACTTATGTGGTTAAACTTTGTGTGTTGTTTAAAAAAAAAAAAAAAAAGCTATTTTGTTTAAAGTCTCTTTTTGAGCTATTTCTGTGTGTACTTATTAATGTGGATCTCATAAGCAATTGTATAGTTGTAGTATTATTTTGAGAAAAATTTCTGGAACAGATGTGGACTTCTACATTACATTTGAGTATTATAGGTGTTTTTTTATATTTTTGATATGTTAATAACTGATATTGTAATGAACATTGTTGACACATGATGAAGATAACCTAACTTTGATGGATTTAGATACCTACCTAAATTTCGTAGTTAATTATATTTATTTAGAGAACTTTTGATGCTAGTTTGCCTTCCACAAATTACCATCTGAATTATTTTAAAAGAATATTTATTAAAAGGAATGTTGATGTGCTTAAGTTAAAGAAAAATTTTGTCAATGTTAGGGCTAACATGAAATGTCACAGGTTACCCCTAATTTTGTCAAGTGTGTTGATGATCTGAGTTATATTATTTTTGTTGACACCGGAGAACCCTTTTTCTAGCACAAGGGGTAGTTCCTCCCCCAGAGGGATGAGCCTCTTGCAGTCTTTGCACCAAGGCACCCTCGTGATCACTGACAATCTTTCATGTTAGAATAGAGAATTGTAATGAATATAAGAGTACCCAAGGAAGTTAAATAATATAATAGAGTAAATTTTGATTGTGATATAAACAATGTCAGTATTAATAGAATATAAGGTGAGAACTAATAATACAATATGTGGACAATGTTAAGAGATAGTTTCCAGGTGGTGTAAATATTTATAATGTGTTTTATTCATATCAAATATATCAAGACAATATGTCATGTAGCCCTAGAATTTATGTTATCGTCTTATATTTCGAATACAAGTCTTAATTTTGAACTTATACTGTAATTATGGTTAAGTGCATACGAAGCAAATAAGATGAAGGATAGTAGGGAAACCGCATGGACCTGCTATCTGGAGGAACCATTGTGGACTTTGCCAGATATTTTTGTAATCTTCTGTTATATTCTGTATAATTGTAATATTTTGTAGTTTATTTTTTTATGTTATGTGTGAGAGCCTCCACCCGGGTAGAGAAAGTTTTTAAAATGGGGGGATATGAAAGATATAAAATTTAAGTTGACCCTGTAAATTTTCTTTCCTTCCCATGCTTAAGATGGCATTACCAAATTCTGTTTTCAAGAACCCAGGGATATTTTTCATAGCGTCAGCAATACCTGGGCAAGCCACGAAACTGTCCGACCCCCTTTTCTATGCCCAAATAAGGCAATCGTCCTGCACAACTGATGCAGCTTGCAAGAAACATCTTTGCTCAGAAAATTCTTCAACCGCAGATACCTCTATACGCAAACCCCGGGAATCACTCGGGTGTTGGCTTTCCATTAGATAAGATGTCTGTTTAGCCACTCGGAAATAAATTTCTTTTTCTAATAGTTCTGTAATCTGATCTTATTTCATTACATATATATATATATATATATATTTATATATATATATATATATATATATATATATGTATATATATATATATATATATATATATATATATATATATATATATATATATATATATATATATATATATATATATATATATATATATTATATAACATACAAAACCCAAAAACCTTAACTAAATTCTAAATTCTTTTAAATACCCTTGGGCTTGACGCGTTGGAATTAATTGCGCACTTCGGTGTGTAGAACAAAGGAATTGTAAGTAACCTAAAAACTAAAGTAGGTAATCGACATATCGTCCCTTAAAACCCCCAATCTCTCGCGCGAAACTTATATAAGAAAACAGATGACCTCTGTACCAGATTCCTGGGTTTAGCCAATAATTACAGACTAATTGGTCATGTTATAAGGGTCTCGTAAAGTCTATAAAAACTGAAACATACTTCAAAGAGCGAATTTTGGCGTGACTCTGTTGCTTAATAAACACGCTGTAACCTTTCGAGCAGAAAGTCAATAAATTTGTATTTGCAGAAGTGAAAAATTATTTGTTATTGGACACTCGACTACGACTAATCCCCTTCTGTGGCATGCCGGTTCCGGACATCATTCCAACGGTGCCGGGCCGGCATGTTACATATATATATGTATATATATATATATATATATATATATATATATATATATATATATATATATATATATACATATATATATGTATATATATAACCCCCTTAATGGCCGTTATTACGAAGGGGGTATGAAATTTCCCGTTCTAAAGAGAGAAATGAAAAAAAAGGCCCCGTAAGCTAAAGGTTAACCTGTATAATCAAGAGTTATTATAATTCTATTTTACTCTCTCAATATTATATTAAATTTGAATATTCATAATAAGTCATGATGGTATTACGATTAATTCCTGAAACATAATTTGTGGGATGATATCATTGCTATAAACTCCTTTCAGTTTATGTTAAAGTAATTAATAGCGTGAATATTTTTAAAATTGTACCTCTTGTAAAATTATAATTTTAGAAGTAATTCTAAATTTCAAGTTTCAGAATCGAAGGGTTATATTAGAAAAAAATATGTATTTCATGATTTTCCCCTTGAAACATAATTTCCTGGAGGATATCGTTGCTATAAACTCATTTCAGTTTATGTGAAAGTAATTAATAGCGTGAATATTTTAAAAATTGTACCTCTTGTAGAATTATACCGTTAGCAATAATTTTTAATTTCAAGTTACAGAATCTGAAGGATATATTAGAAAAAAGAATATGTATTTCACGATTTTACCCATTAAGAATGATCCAACTGTTTTTAAAGTATTAATGAATAATTATTGTTTCGTTCTAAAAAAACTGAAAATAATATTTTGCATTCTTTTCAGTGAATCACAACTTAATTTACATTGGTTAGTCTGCAATCAATACATGTCAAGCAAATTGTTTGTGTTTTAGTTAGACGTTTTCTGGCCTGAATTCGATTAAAGATTCCAAATTAACTGTGACAGTAACTGATAAGTAAAAGGAGAGATGAGAATCTGATTGTCGTTGAATAATTAAAGTGGAATCGAAACGGATGCGGCCTGCTCATTTGTACTTAATTAATTCCTCTGTAAACTACCGCGCAGGAAAACTCATGGGAATTTAATGAATTTTTGCTGAATTTACTACTATTTACAATGAATAAGATGATTTAGTAATGAGTTCTATGAGTCTTTTCTATATTAGTGCTTTATTTTTATTAGTTTAGTGATTTTTGAACCAAAATTTTGACACGAAGTTTTCGGCTTAGAACATAGTACTAAAAAAATTTAATTTGACTGCTGAACTAAGATGTAGAAATCAAATTTGCATGTTTGTTATTTAGTTCACTTCAGTTTGTTTTCAATGAAAAAAAATGGGAAGTATGTCATTGTATAACATTAGTATTAGGGAAATCTCTAATTCTGTAGCGTTACGCAGGGTACAAATAATATTCATAGACCAGTCACAAAAAATATTCATAAACCAGTCCCCAAAATTATTCAAAAACCAGTCCCAAATAATATTCATGAACCAGTCCCAAATAATATTCATAAACCAGTCTCAAATAATATTCGCAAACCAGTCACAAGTAATATTCATAAACCAGTTCCAAATAATATTCATAAGCCTTACAGACCTTTTTTCATACATAATAAAATCCCTGACAGAGAATTTTGTCGGAGACAGCAGAAAAACCTATTCAACAAACAAAGCTATAGACGAAATGGAGGACCGTAATTTTTCTTCCAATTCTTACATTTCGGATTTCTTTACACGTGCTGCCGACACATAGTTTCGCCGCCTGACTGGGCATGCTTGTCTACCTTCCCAACATTTTCGCTTTAACATTGTTGACAATTATGTGTGCACTCTGTTTGGCACACGTCAGCCTATAACGGCTGACCTTTTAGATATGAGCAAGGCATTCAAGAATTTTCAAAACAGAGTTGATAAATATTCAGAGGTTCTTTGGCCGATGTCGAAATTTTGTCAATATCCTGGCATTTATTTAAATAAATGCATATAAAATTAGTAAGACTATTCATTTATTTAGGAGTTTCTTTCCTGCATATAATCAGAAAATTATACTTGCTAATGGGTTTGAATAAAAGATCCTTAATCTAGGGTACTTATTTGAATATCACTACACATCTATCGAGAAATGTTTACATTTTATGTACCAACAAATTTCGCTTATTGCACTAATATCATATTTGAATTTTGTAAACTTGAAAAATCTCTCTAACAAAATTTAGATTTGGAAATGCTATCGAAATAACTGAACTTGTTTCATGAAGAACAACCCAGAACAACCAAGTTTCATGAAGAACAATTAAATGCAAGATATTTCTCGGAATATTAAACGATTCGCTTGATAACTAATTAAGTTTTAGTACATTTATGCAGATGTACTTTATTTAAAATACATAGTATAATGCTGAAGGAATTTTATACTGATTTTTCTAAAACTGACATATAAATATCTAAGAAAAAAAACTTAGTTGGAAATTAACATCATGTAATGAGAGGTACAAAATATCGTGAAGGATGGTGTTTATTTCAAGCTAGAATCTTTGCATTTCATGCTATCTTCCTTTTCGTTTGCACATCTGTAAACTAGAAGAAAAGCAGTAAATATTTTAGAAACTAGTCTGCTAATTGTCTTATTGAAGTGGTCAGAGCTAATAAACTAGTTGCAATATTCTGTAGAATACAAGTTATGACAGGGACGACAGACTCATCTTGTATTCTGTCTCCTAAATAAAATTTATTTGAGGTTCAAATCTGAAACGCTTCCTTTTAAACATTAATTAAATAAACCATCATTTATAGGATTAGGGTGAATCTAAAATGTTGAAAATCCATTCATTGTCAAGTTGCAAAACAGAGTTGAGACAGTCGCAAGACTGTCTTGAGAAACAGATTAAAATTTTAACACCAGACTTGTGTTTCACACGAAATTAGGCTTCAATTTAAATTTCGACTACCATTAATTTAATCAAAGGATAAGTCAATGCACAAATTTAGATGTCTACTTGAAACTTCGAGCGAATAACTAAAGAGTTGTATGTCCTCTTTCTCCGTGTTATATAAAACTGAAACACTCCGTTAAGTAAATGATTTTCCTATATATTGGTGTATTCTCTTCCGAAAGAGTACTTAATTGTTTAATTGTATAATGACACAAATTGTGAGGTAAAATTCGCTCTATTTTTATATCTGTTTCATTCCTATATATCTGAAATATCTCACAAAGGATCTTGTAATGATTTAATAAATCCTCAGGTGAGAGAAATGGAAATTGAAAGTTGGGGGATGTAGTTCAGTTTCAGTCCTTATAGGTGATGTGTACTAACCCTATTGGATTCGCTCATCTCAATGTTAAACTATGGAGAAAATTTGTCTACTATTTACAGCTACATAAATGCTGATAATCAAATAAACATGGTATTTTCAGATAGCCTGAATTTTTCTGCACCGTGCAACAGGATTCATTTTATAAATTTCATCCACCAAAGGAATTTATGAGCGTTTAAAATACACTATACCAGATATTTTCACAAAATAGTTTAAATTTTTAAATATTATTTTCATTAAAAAAAGGAAAATCCCCAAGATGTAAAATTACTTTTTCTATTACGAAGAACAATTTTTAAAAAAAAATCTTTCAATCCAAGTCGGCAATCTTTGAAAATTTTTCTCCTTAAGTTATCAATGACGTGAGCAAATCCAATAGGGTCAATACAAAGTAGCCTAAAATTATTTGAACTTGAATAAAAACAAAGAAATTACACTATGTAGGAAATTTATATAACAATTCTGATGATTTAATAATGCACCAGGAGAATAAAAATGCAAATAAGAATAATGCATAAACGAAATGATAATCATTCTGAATTAGAAACAAATAACTATATTTTACCCTCTTTCTTGTGCGGGTTATTCTTTCCGTTCTTTCCTCGAGCTACAATGACGCGTTAAGAATTAAAGATTTACTCATGGGACTCAACATTATTGCTAACTCACTGCATCTGTTGATTTCGCAGATCATGAAACCTTATTAATACAATACTTAGAAAATTACAGGACAAACTGGGACTCATCAAAGACGAACCAATGACTAATTAGATCATGGTTCCAAATAAACTGGTTATCGACTGTGCAAGAGTGAGTTACAAATTATCCAGAAATTAAGTGCCTTCTATTAACTGAAATTATTAGAAAATAAGAGTAATAGTTTATTTTCTGAAAACTTTTACTATTTATTTAAAGTCTTATTTTGTCTGACATTATTTTGTCTGAGATAATTACATAAGTATGATTAATTTTGATCAAGAACACTCATTAACTAAGAAAAAATAAAGTTATTGTGGGGCGAGTTTAATTATTGTTTCTTTCAATGGTGAATACATATTGAAATATAATGGGAAAAGTCTCAGGTGATTTAGGTAAATTCTTTTAAAATATAGATTTCGTTGTTACAAATAAATACTGAACTTAATGTAATTTATGATTTTTACAAACGACTCTAAAATGCTTTAAAATATCACTTTTTTACGCTTCGAACCGTAAACGTATTTTGGCAGTGCTCTGTGCGTTTTTAAGTTAATTTACAGATAGTCCGAACTTCAAAATTATGAATGTGTAGGCACTAAAATCTCCTCATAAACGATGATTAAAATATCTAGATTTTAATCGAGTATAAAATTTGGTTGATAGCATAATTTTCAAGCTATTTTATGTGTGATAAAACTATATTGAAAGCTAATTTTTCTGGTTATATTCCTGCAAACTGGCAAAAGATTCAGAAAATACAGAGCGTTTATTTGTAATATCTGTGTTCGAGTGGAAACATTAAAAGAAATGTGATAAGCGTGAGTGTTATATTTGAAATTAATTACTGCTCTTTTTTTCTATAAAACTACCCAACATGCATAATTTGTCTAAATATCATACATATTAAAAGTAACTCGCTGAAATAGTTAAAAAATATATTTGAATTATTCACGCACATTAATGATAGTTATTTAACCTAACGACATTAGTTATATAGGATATATATCTTTTTTTCTTTGGGGTAATTATTTCAAAGAGGATTAATGCAAACCTTATCATTTAAAAAAGAATAAATTAGGAAATGACATGTTAACGTCTGCGAAATCCCGTTTATACGTCATCAAATCAGTACCAGCGTTAAAATACTGAAAAGTATTAACTTTACCCCAACCCAATAGCACCGTATGTTTATCAATAATACATCATTCAACTGTAAAAGTAATATTGCTGAAAATGACGTCCAGCTAATTTTGAAAATAAGTTATGAGAGAGGTTAACGAATATATCATATCCTTATAACTGTGAGATGGCTCGACAAGGAGATAGTACACCTTAAAAATCTGGATTCGATTCCCAGTCTTGGCATAAAAATAGTTTAATAGCACCCAACCGTTGTAAAAGTATCCTACCCCATTAGATTAATATGCAATAACTTAATGGATGATAAAAAATTAAAATTGTAGGAAGAAACAGACCCCAATTGTATATGCACGCAAGTATTATATGCAATTCAGTTGGATATGGCGAAGATATACAATTTCGGTTCATTCGTGGTTCATAGGAACTGCAACTGGGATATGGCTAAACTTAATGCCGCCATATCTCCATCATAGGCAGTTCATTGTGTTCCCACGGTGGAAGAGGTTAATGCTCTTTAAACGCCTTAATTCGAATTAAACGCCTACTCCTGCGTTAGCACAATCGTTCAAATGGGAGCTGTCAGTGTGCACACTGAACCATTCTTCATCAGGGTACAGAGTATTAAGAGTTTCATAAGTTAAGAATTTTCCGAACAACATGTGAGGTGTCTTCCTCAGAAACTTATTATATGAGTTCGGTATGAACGGAATATCCCTTGATATCTATTGGGTTACGAAGCGTACTCAGGGGTTCGGCCCTGATATTCAAAATGAGATTGTCCTCCAGAAGCAGGACATTTTGCAGAAAACTGTGTTGAGTTTTAAGATTCCACTCAAGGGAAAAAGAAAAATGATTCTACCGTGAAAGATCTCCTCCCATAAAAATAGGGCTCTTTCTCCATCTCTTAATATAATGGGTCCATACAATGTGCCCATTAACAACGCGTCCTCTGGGGTTGATTTCTTCTTTGACAAATGATCTAAAAAATGGCTTGATTTTGAAGCCTCTCAAATTTATAAATTGCCTGTCGTGATGCAGCCATAAGAGGTTTACAGTAGTAAGTGATGATGCGTAGAATAAAATATTTATATGCAAGTTTAAAGTCGCTTTGGAGTAACCCCACAGGTCGCTTCAAGCGCGCCAAACTGTGCAAGGCCAGTATGACAGCCTTCTCAGCATTCAATTTGTACTTTAATTTTCTGTCGAAAGATGAGTTCAAATAGCATGCATTATCAGTTTCGTTGACGGCTAGTCCATCATTAAGTAATTGCAGATAAAAAGGAAGATGCGTGAGAGAGAATGACTGATAAAGATTTACCTAAATTAACTTTTGTGTGGTTTACATTGCACAACTTTTCTAGAGTTTTTAAAGCTTGGTCTAAGGTACGTTCAATGAATTGTTCGCCATTATGCTTTGAGGACTCGGTCCAGGATAAAATTATCCACATACAAGAGATATTTAATCCCAATTGACCTCAGCAGTAGAACAAATTCAAAATGTTGAAAAACGCACTACTGGTATCAGTTTTTCCAGTTTTCAAATTTTGTGTTTTTAAAACACCTTCATTACCTGACTTACACGTAAGTTGGCATAGAAATACGCGTAACCATCTAAGTATGCTCAGTATTTTAAGAGTAGGTTTTCTCACCAGAAAACTTCGTAGGGAGATTTAAAGTCATCAAACACAGCGGACCTGATGCTTCGAAATAGCAGCTTTCCGAGTTCTCAATATTAGTCAATATTATATGACTAAAAAATCCTCAATTTCACTCCTCACGTTTAAAGGTTTTATGGTTCTTGCACCTTTGAGTCGTTGTTATTAATAAGTAAGCACCCCATTAACGCCCGCACTCCCCCAAATCTTAAGGAGATCAATTTGCTGTCACGTCTCCTAATTACGTTTTCTTCCCTTTGTAATAACCATACTTGATATCACGTATTATTTGTTTAAGAGAAAATGAACAACAATATGACGATATAGACAGTGGCAATTTTCATTCATCTTCTGTTGGAGTAAACACAACAGTTATATAAATGCTACATTTTACCAACAATGCTCAAAGAAATAATGTAAACGCTTGAATCAAATATAAACTGGCATTTCATAAAAAGCTATCAGAGCGATTTGTGACTTTGCTACTAAAAGCGATATACCGGATAGGAATATAATTTCCTTTTGTTATGCACATTTTCTTATTTAGTTCAAGTGCAATATGGCAACACTTTTAAAAAAGCGTAAAATCTACATAAACACCGATAAAGTCTCGTGATCTGCAATATCACGTACGCTGATCAGAAGAAGTTCTTTATTCAAATTTCACGTTACATCCATTGGCACAGTGCCAGCTGCTTGGGTTTTAAACGGCAATGTGTTACGTTTCGAATCAATCGGATTGAAAGTTTATGTGCAATGTCTCCTTCTTTAGTCGAGCGTGCGTTACTGGTCAAATTCTTTTACCTCAACCAGTGCAACGCGTTAGCCGCTCTTCGTGCTTTTAGAACGCACGAAAAAATCTGTAAAGGTAACGGTCCTGTGTCAGTTAATGGGCTAAAAGCAATGGTTGCGACGTTTGAGAAAACAGGTTCTCTGAAGGTTCAGTCAGGCAGAGGACGAAAACCTGTACCACAGGATACAATCGAAGCAGTTGCCACGGCGATTGTCGACAGAGGACCAGACAATATTGCTGCGACCAGTAGCGCTCGTGGATTAGCTCGGAATATGGATATGCCTTACAGTACGGTATGGAAAATCTTACGAAAGATTATCAACTTCTATCCGTACAAGATCAGCCGTGTACAGGAGTTACTGTATCCCGACCATGATAAGCGATTGACTTTTGCTCTCACCTTTCTTGCCAGAATGGAGGTGGATGATGCTTGGCCGTGGAAAATCTTATGGGGAGAAGAGGCCCACTTTTACCTGCATGGAACTGTGAATAACCAGAACAGCCGAATTTGGGAGGACAAATCACCACATGCAGTCACAGAAATTCCCTTACATTCACCAAAGGTAACTGTTTGGTGTGGGTTCACAGCGGAATTTATCGTAGGTCTATTCTTCTATGAGAACATTACCCCGACAGGACCGGAAACCTGTTCTGTTACCGGAGAGAAATATCGCCACATGTTGAACAACTTTGTCATTCCGGCACTTCAGCAAAGACAATGCCTGGGGGAAATCATTTTCATGCAAGATGGAGCCCCTCCACACGTTGCTGTACGGGTGAAACAGCTGCTACGACAGAAATTCACAACAGAAAGAGTCATTAGCCGCTATTTTCCAACTGCATGGCCACCTCGGTCGCCTGATCTTACCCCATGCGACTTCTGGCTATGGGATTACCTTAAGTCCAAGGTCTATCAAGGAGTGGTCCAGGACCTGGCTACGTTGAAGGATAACATATCACGGACTGTACGGGAGATTCCTGCAGACATGTTACTTTCTGCTGTTGTGCATACTGTGCACAGAATGCAATATGTGGTCCACAACAACGGCAGCCACATTGAACCTCATTTGAATGCAAAATAAAAGGTAATTTCCGTATTGATTTGCATTTGTTAACACTCTCTTTTCTATTACACAGCGCCAAATTTTCCCCTAGCGGTAACTTTTGGAACTAATTTATTTTTTCGCGGAATCCTTCGTCCCCCGTCTTGTTTAATCTTCCTACAAAATGTGGCGTCATTCTCGCAAATAGATCGCGCTACAGAACACTGTGAGCACTGTCAGTTTAATTATGGCCACCCGGTATTTATAAAAAAATCGAAGGGATATTTTTATAGACAAAATAATGTCCAATCGTCTGCCGCATTAGCAAGAAAAAAATTTTTTTTTGTCTATTTAGTTGTTATGCACGTGACGATAAATTTATTTAAAGTACCAGAAAAAGAAATCACGTGATCAGCATTTATTAAATTAAATTCTAAAAATGAATCTTTAAAAATTCACCAAAAATCAGAAAATGGAGATAAAGAATCGAAAAAGATTTCATTTTAAACTAATTTTCAGGATTTTTCTCGTGATATAAATTTTATAACCCTCAAATTATTATTTTAAATGCAAACTTAAAAAAAGTTACTAAAACAGCTTAAAAATTTAATTTTAAAAAATCTAAGAAGAATTTTTCAAAAATCTCTCTTAGTGCACCCCTACACCATAAGAAGAATCGCCATGCAAAATTTCAGCCCTTTAGGTCCAGCGGTTTGGTCTGTGCGTTGTATGACAGTCAGTCAGTCAGTCAGTGAATGAATGAATGAGTCAGTTACGGAACTGTTTTATATATATAGATATATAAAAATACGATGCGTATGTTTAAAGTAAGTACCGTTTTGAAATAAAAATAAAGCAAGTAGACTTTTTTTAACAATTTTATTTTTACAAGAAAGCCTGTTCTTTAATCTACTTTTCTACATAATTCCCACCAATTTTAAGGCACTTATCGTATCATACAACCAGCTTTTGAATACCTTCCTCGTAGAACTCTGCCACCGGATTAGACAACCACTGTAACACGGTCGTTTTGAGATCGTCATCGAGGCGCTGACCACACAAATGCCTCTTTAAATGCAGGAACACGTGGTAGTCACTGGGTGCTAGATTGGGGCTGAGCAGTGGGTGATCAAGTTGTTCCCAGCCAAATGATTGGATCTCCTTTTGAGTTCCATTGGCCGTGTGTGGACGGGCATTGTCATGAAGCAAAACGATCCTTTTACCCAGATTGCCGCATATTTTGTTTCGGATTGCACGGTGCAGTTTTTTTAAAGTCTCACAATAAGTTGTAGAATTTACTGTTCACTACGAGTCAAAAAATTAGGTCCAATGATCTAATTTTTAGGTCAAATGACCTAACTGCAGTGGCTGTCTAATCAGGTGGCAGATTTCTACGAGGATGATATTCAAAAGTTTGTTATTCGATACGATAAGTGCCTTAAAATTAGTGGGAATTATGTAGAAAAGTAGATTAAAGAACAGGCTTTTATGTAAAAATAAAATTGTCAAAAAATCTACTTGTCTTATTTTTATTTCTAAACGGTACATACTTAAAAAACACGCCTCCTATATATATATATATAAGACAAAGTTGAAAGTGAACAACCAGTATGAGCTCTAAAGCTACTTGCAGCCAGGAACTAAAAACATGAAAAGATAAGTATTAAATATGTTTTAGACAGCATCTCGTCATCAGCGGTGCCGATACTGTCTAAAAACCAATGGATTGTTTCTGATAAGTATGATCAAAGCAATAAACATACTTTGACACCGTACAATCCATTAGAAATAGAAGAATTGAATAACTAGTTACTTAATGAAAGAACGCCAAGCCTGGTGCTAGACAAAGTGGAAGTTAAGAATAGGAAACCGCAAGAAGACTGACGTCACAAAACTTGCAACCATGGAGCAAATGGAAACACAGAAGCAGACTTACTAAGGAGACTGTGTTATATGACAAATTAACCTAAATTAAATTAGTTTTTTATTATGACTAAGAGGTATTTTTATTATTTATTATTTAATATTATTTTTACTTAAGAATTTAATGATTATTTATTAATTTAAATTTTTAGTAAATATTTACTCTTATTAATCTTATTAGTTTTTAATACTAATTAATTGCAACAAAACTATATATATATATATATATATATATACAGGTGGTTAAACAAATAATGGAAACACTTATCAATATTAGTGATGTTTATGAATGTCCTTCGTATTCCTTTAAAAACAAGTCTGGCCAGCGGTATATTTTTTTTACATAATATAGTGTATGTATTATTCTGTTGTCAGGTAGCACTAATAAAACTAAAGGCATCGTGCTTTTGGGGGAACAGCGTAAAATGTCAAACCTTTCAGACCTTGTGAAAAGGGCAAATTGTTAGAGCGCGTTTAAATTGGAGTATCTTTTACTGCAACCCCGAAGCTAATGGGTGTTTTTCGAGCTATGGTATCGAAAGTCATGATAGCATACAGAGTGCATGGAAAAACATCCTTTGCTAAACAGAATAGTGGGCGAAAGGGAGAGCTCAGTGAAAGAGACAGACGAGGTATTGAATAGGATTGTGACTCGAAGAAAGACAACAACTGCAATCAAAATGACCGAAGAGCTCAATCGGCATCTGCATGTTCTGGTATCAACCATTAAAGGTAGAAGGGAACTTGAGAAACAAAGCATTTATAGAAGAGTAGTTATTCCCAAGACACCTGTAATACTGTAGATGTCAATACAAAATATCGTCCACAATGGTGCCACGAGCGCAAATCCTGGTCGAGTAATATATCGAAACACGGCATTTGGTCGGGCGAATCATTGTTTACATTGTTCCTCACAACAGGACGTGCGTATGTCTGGAGAACACGTACACAAGCGTAAGATTCTGGCTGTCTCATCTCAACTGTCAGTAATGGAGGTGGTTCTATCAGGGTTTAGTATGGCATCTCATGGTTTTCTTTAGGTCCTATTGTAACCCTAAAAGGGAGATGAATTTAGAAGGACTAAGTCGAAATTTTATCTCACTAGTCCATCGTATGGTGCAAACATTGTTTCTTGCAGGAGATGGAGTTCTCCGGTACGATGATTCCCCTATACATACAGCTAAAACTATCAACTATTGGTTTGAATAGCATGAAAAAGATGTCAAATAACTTATCTTGCCCTGTAAAATACCCCCCGACTATAAATCATCCAACCACTGTGATCTGTACAAGCGGGTAGATGAATGTATCGATATCCACCACAGCATCTCTTCAGGAACTTTCATGATTTTTCCCTGAAGAATGGTATAATATATTTTTAACCACTATTTATGACTTGTGTAATCCAATTCCAAGGTGAATCAGGTGGTATTACATCACCAAGGGGATCCTGCCCCGTATTAATAAAGATTCTCATGATGTTTCTTTGTGTTTCCATTATTTATATATATATATATATATATATATATATATATATATATATATATATATAGTGAAACAGTTCAGGATTATAGAATGTGTAGGAGTTTCACTAATTGCTAAACTGAAAATTAGTCGTGGGAGCAGGATATTTTGTACTACGGAACATAATGAATTAAATATTTCTCCCACTAGTTGCAATTTCCTTTTACATTTTAAAATTTCAACCCAGTTTTTATATTCCAGAGTTTACACTATATTTCAGAAATTGAAAATTCGTTTTACATGAGCTTCGTTCAGTTACAAAATGTTCAAAATTCTACCCCCCCCCCACACACACACACACAAAAAATGTCACAGGGATCAGAAATTTTATTATTGGAATCAGAAATTTTATTATTTTATTTACCCCCATGCGGAAGAACATTAAAATTTGTAATTAGCCTTATTATTATTTACATTTCATTTCTTAAATTACAGATGTAAAAATTTCAATCAACAACTCACTGTTCTTCGGTAAATGCGAACTTTAGTGATCATAAACTTGAAACGCTTTTAAAACACCCCTGGATATCGAAATTAATTTATTTAATGTAAATGTCAATCGATAATTAAAAACAAGGTATCTGAGTAAATTATTTTATATATTCATATTAAAAGTCATAAGCAATGAGATGGTCGGTGGTTGAATATTTAGAGAACTGAATATCTAAAGATACAGGCTCGAATCGATTTCTTTGGTGATTTGAGAATCTAGTACGAGAATTTACCTTTCTCATAAATGTCTGCCAGGAAATTTCGAGTAACAATTATTTCTGAAAACAATTATTACTGAAAAAATTGGGATTCATGTGTTCATCCATGGGGAGCACTTTGTATTTAATCTTAGAAGGCTAATATATCCTATTTCAGCAAAAAGTTAAACATATAGCAATATATCACGTTTCAAGTTTTAGTGCCTTTTAACTGACGACTCAGACTTCGACTCAAAAGCAAAATTTTGACCATCAAATGTAAAAGAAATCGTAAATATATGCAGCTCCACATTTACCACGTAAAAATTTGAATGAAGTATGAGAAAATGCATAACACCTAAATTTGTAGGTGTGCTGCATTTTCTTAATTAATTCATTTGGGTGATTCAAATGAAATGGAAAATCATTGGCAAATATTAACAGAAATCATATCTCATGTGGTTATAAATGTAGGGTTTCTATAATATTACAGCTCATTGCTTTTATACTGTTTTTGCTTTAAATAAAATATTGATCAAGAAAATCCTTATTACCAGTTACTGAATTAACATTTTATTAAGTAGGAAACAACTTTTCCTACGTAGTTTCCTTTTCAATCTCATGACATTTAAAGCGACGAAAACGTAGTATAAAAAGAGTGCCATATTATAGCAGCAGCTGCAACATGGTGTTGAAGAGCTAAATAATCATTAATGATGACACTTAAAAGGAGTAAACTAAATTAAGACATGAAACTAATTAATGCATGGCTAATCTAATAAATTCAACAAAAGACTGAATTAAAAAATATTGTAATTATCGGAGAATATATTCAGAATATTTTTTCCACGAGATGTACTAAAAATAAGCATGTAGTATATTTATAATATATGGCTAAAACATAATGGTTTTATTTTATTTTATAAATGAATATAAATTAAAACAATGTTAATTAATTAAGGTAAATTAAATTTTAATGAATTCATTAAGGAATATTGTGTTGTTAAAATGAATTTAAACATGGTTTTTTCATTACATACCTGATTAGCAACTCCTCTACGAATCTATTATAATTGTAAGCTTTTTTATTCAGTATGTATATATATTTTTTATTTTTAAACAAGAGGAAATTACCATGTAGAATATCTATAAAAACGTAGTTCTGTATAAAGCACCAAAAGTTCAAATTACTTTCACACTATACAAGTAAGTTGAAAATTTTACAAATTTTCGAAATTTAACTGTAGATTTATTTTAAGTCTTGTGTGTTAATTCTACATAAAAGTTCTCTCGGTGAAATAAGAAAATCTCCAAAGAAACTTCAACAACTCTAATGATTTTTTGAAGTGTGTGAAATAATTTCACTGTCAAAACGAATAACACAAAGTTACGTTTCTGTATAAAATCTATTATCTATTTTGAAATAATCAGAAGGCTAACCAAATATGTCGCCAGAACCAAAATATGTCGTCTTCCTAATTTCCAGTGTTCTATTCCTTGAAATATTGCCCCGATAAGAAAAATTGCTGAACTTGTCTCCCAGTACTAAAAGTCGAAATTCAAAGAATACCCCTGGGTACGGTAATGTCTCATTGATCGTCTCAGATGAAGTAAATCACCGAAAATACTATCAGAAACAGTATATAGTTTAAAAGGTCGAGTTTTAAAAGCAGATAATTTTTCATTGAGGCTCCCAAAATATATGCTCAAGACGGCTTTTTTGTGAGGTGTCTGGTTTTTTTCAAACACGTTTTATTTCCCTCATCCATTTCCAGAATCGAAAAAGGAATAAGAACAGTTTGAAACTACGCGAAGATCATTTCAAACTCTGATAGGGTATGCTGTATACTGATGTGACAAAACGAAAACATAATATTGAGTCGCACTGTGACTGTGATGTTTGCAAGAAGGTAACATGACATTTTAGAATTGCAGATATGTCCCCTTTCAGTTCTGTTATGGCTTTACATTTTGACGGTAATGTATCGTCGCGAGGTTGATAATACTGTATTACAAGCAAGAACTGTAGCATGATTCTTTCCTTATAGATAAATGTTTTGAATTGTCCTAGTGTTAAACTTAGTGATGTCAGAAAGAGGCTTCTAATATTAGTTTAACTGCCGGTTGATATTTTTGTCAATTCCCAAACTGCTACAATATCCCAGCAACGAGTAGGGTAACTGGCCTGCTGTAGAGGATATCGTTAATCTAAAATTATCTTTGTAAAATAACATCTGTGTGTAATAGTCAAAAACATGGCAGAGTAATTTCTATGGAAAGGATTTCGCCCTGGAAATTTCGTTTTCTTCCCCGTCTACTGTTGTCACCGAAGAGAAATTTGTAATGACATCGATGTTTGAGATAAGGTCATCAAACAAGCTTAGTCTTCTGAATGATACCGTTGCGTAGAAGTTAAAAATTGTTTTTTTTTTAATTAAGACCTCTTATGAGTAACAGTCAATTTACTTTTAGCTCATATTTTGTAGGTCCACTAAAACAAAATGATACGTAGAGGTAGATTATGGCAAAAGTTGTGCTTTTGAGCTGGTTAATACTTCGTGAACTTTCTAAGTTGACAGATTTTAATACACTGGGCAATGATGATATGAATTAGCGAGATAATAGAGGGAATTCTCATGTAAATTTCATTTACACTCAGGATGATTATAATAATAACTTGTTGAAACGTAATGTCAGTAAAAAATTGATATAAATATCCAAGTCTAAATAAATAGTAAAACCACTAAATTTCCGTTTAATAATACAAATTTAATTTTTCTTTTTCGAGACAAATATTCTACTAATTCTTGAAAATTGAAACATAAATCAAGTCTGATATAAAATTATTTATAAGTTTCAAATTTAAATCTGGAAACAAATACAAAAGAGTGGATAAAAATGAGTTTGAAATTAAAAGTACAATAAATTTCTATTTCCCTATAATGTTATTGAACTATTCATTTAAATTACACAAAATGTGTGTTTGTTTAAATTTAAAAGAAAAGAGAAATTGAAATGTAAAAGGTTGAAAACGAGACCAAAGTCTCTATTGAAAGAAAACAAAACACTTTAAGAATAAATAAGTAATTTTCTATTTTGAATATTTGGCATTATCACTAGGACTATTTTATTGAGAAATCAGCGTTGAATGCATTAGATTGAAATGCATCAGTTAATGAATTTTAGTGAATTTTAAAAGTAAGTATATATATATATATATATATATATATATATATATATATATATATATACTAAATTCGTTACTTAATTAATTTAAAAGATCTAAAACATGATTGCAATTCCAAGGAAGTAAATGGAAGCTTATTCTGGCTTTCAGAATCATAAAAAATGTATAAAACTGGGAATTCACATTTTCTACCGACATTTTTTGTTAACGTTAAGCTGTAAATGCTGTATGCTCGAAGTACGTGCAAATCCTATATGCCATTAACTGGGACTATGTGCAATTAACATGAAACTTCAATGGTATATGTGTATATATTTCATACATGAGAATTTAAGTTTCCTGTTACAGTTTGAAATATTTTAAATAAATGGAAATTTTAAATTAAGAAGTATGAAGAAGGAAATAAACAGTCAGACAATAAAGATCTTAAAAGCATTAATACTAAAACGATTGTGTAATTTGATGGCGAACACTGTGTTGAATTTTGCTCATTTGATTCGAAAAGCAAAAGTGCTAAATGACATAAAAGAGGACATGTTCAATGACAGGTCCGTTCTATAAGACTGTTTGAGATCGGCTCCCCTCAGCTGTTGTCGTTTGGTCTGCTATAGAAATTTTAATATACCTCGATAAAATCTGACTTTCTGAACGTTAATATTTGGTATGAAAATTTGTAAAGAGTCTGCCTATATGGTATTCAATGACATTTAATAAAATACCGTTAATAATACAAGGTGCGGCCATTAATTTCCAGGACTGATTTAATAGAATATATCCAGAAAATATTCCATGAAATATATACCCAATTAATATGTTTTGAAGCAACTCCAACCTACCGTAATGCAGTTCTGTGCTCAGCTGTATGAGTTTCGGAAATATTTTTTACAGTTCTCTTTTGGAATGCTCTTTAATGTGGACGTCACCGTATTCTTGATGGCTTCGACATCCTCAAATCTTGTTCTCTTTAGCAAATTGGCCCAGAATGAGGTCGGGGAGATGCAGCATCCTCAATACTCTCGGAACTTAGCACCGTCAGACTTTTCTTGTTTCAAAAACTGGAATATTTGCTGAAGGAAACAAGATTTGAGGATGTCGAAGCCATCAAGAAAACGGTGACATCCGCATTAAAGAGCATTCCGAAAGAAGCCTTTAAAAGTTGTTTCCGAAACTTATACAGCCGAGAACCGAAGTGCATTACGGCAGGTGGGAGTTACTTCGAAACATATTATAAATGGGTATGTATTTAATGTAATATTTTCTGGAGTTATTAGATGAGTCCTGGAAATTAATGCCCGCACCTTGTAGTTAGTCGGATAATTCAACTATATTTTCATTCAAGCAGTATCATTTTTTCAAGGAACACTTTTCACTGTATTGTTATATGTCTTGACAAATTATTTTTTAAAAAGTTAGTTGAAATCTTTCTTTACTGCTAACATTAGTTCAACAGTGTTCCTTAAAGCTGCTATGCACTCACTCCTTTGGATTCGCTCACCTCAATGTTAACCTATGGAGAAAATGGGTCCACGGATTGCCGACTTGGATTCAAAATTTTTTTTTTTAATTGTACTCCGTCATAGAGAAAGAAACTTTACATATGCGTACATTTTTCTTTTTTTTACAATGCAATTAATATTTTTAAATTTAAATTATTCGGGGAAAAATCTGGTATAGTGTGTTTTAAACGCTCATAAATTCCTTCGGTGGACGAAATTTATAAAATGAATTCTGTAGCACTTTGCAGAAAAGTTCAGGTTATCTGACAATACCAATTTTATTTGATTATCAGCATTTATGTACCTGTAAGTAGTTGACAAAAATATACTTTAAATAAAAAATTTGGGGGCAGCGCTTAACCCCCCTATAGAGAGAGATCCATTACAATCCCTCAAAATGTCAATCCTAAGTGGAGTGGAATTCTCGAACTGTCAACTGGACTCCTCCCACCAGAAGTGTCTGCAAGAAGAGGAAAAGGGAAATACGATTTTTTTTCTTAGTACATAGCAGCCTTATACGATCCTGACGTAACTGTAATCCAGTTTTTCCTCAAGATACTTAATTATAAAGATTGGTGCTCTGAAAAATTCACTACACCTTTCTTAGCGCTTTACATAAAGTACCACCATAAAAATCCGAGACGTTTAGCAAAGTAAATTATCAGGTGAGTTGGAGTGTTGAATCGCTTACTAAAATTACTTCAATATTGTTTTCAATACTTCATAGGTGGCTCTTGCATAATTATCCGTGTCCATTAAGCAGCAGTGGAGGTGTTATTGATAATAATTTATGTTGAAACCAAGTGAAAAGTAATTCCATATCAACGGCATTGCCTCAACGAAACTTCAATATTGGGTCTGATCAATATGATGGGAACTGTCCTAGCAATCATATTGTAGTGTACTACCAGTATGGGGTTATTTTTTCCCATGACCTCACAGATTTCACGAAACACAGCTGTGTGTTTATCGGCCGGTTTCCCTAACAAGTGGTGCGGGTAACTGTTTGGAAAACCGAAGATAAATTGCACCCCCGTGATAAAGCTGTCTTTGTCTTAGCGATAACTTCATGCGAGTGACATTCGGCGGGCGATAAAGTTTCAGCACTAAGAAGAGCTGTCAGCCGATAATCTGCCGCCCCCCGGCTGAAAATCCAGACATTCAGGGGAGACGCTAGTTAGAACGCGGCCTGTACGGACGTGTGGTTTATAGGCTCCGTACGTTGTAAATCTACACGGATTTAAACTGAATATGTTGTAACCTTAAATGTTAAGTTTTTCTGTTTGTAAATAAATTTCCTCGTTAAGTTTTTGTTTTAAAAAATTGGCCTTCGCTTTTTAATAAGGACTCTGTCTTTGCTTTGTTATGGATCCCATAGTAGTAATTTTTAGCAACGCCTCAGAGAATTGCCTTAAACATTTGTCGTGACGCTACAATATCATTGATGTGTTGGCATCCTACTGAAGGAGAATGAATTGATTCATCTGGGGTTCTCGTAGGATTCACAGCTATATCTAGGCTTGCAGAATTTCCCTTTTTAATATGCGTTCGTCTGCTTCCAGTATTTCTCGTGATCATCGGGTTTCAAGGAACAATTGACCCTCCACTGGCGCAACTGAAAAGAGAGTATGCGAGATATGACAATGTATGTAACTGAGAGTATAAGTCTTATTCGAAACTTCTTTTTACAGTAGACCTGAAATCTTTGCAGTGAGTTTGTGTGACGGGCTAGAATGATAAATTAGGATTATCTCTCGTCTTTCAGGTTAAAACTCTCGTCTCTATTAAGGGGGTCCAGGACACAAAACTGTTCGAATTTCCGAAAAAAAATTTATCGCATTAAAAATTTTCGTGTTCTTTTATGCTTAAAATGACGTTTAAATCATGTTTCTATCTTAATTAGAACAGGAGAAATTATTATTTTTTTTTGCAACATTCTAATAGCAGCCAAATGTTATTTAAACGTGTAAGTGCGTTTTTCTGCATGGAGGGTTTTTTCCCCATTTCTCGTCGTTATATTGTTATGAGTCAAGAACCGTTAAAGATAAATGGTTGAAACTTAGAACACGTCTTTTTCAACTATTTTACTTTAATTTTGTTTCATCAAATTAGAAAAAAATATTTACTTTTGAAAATATGATTTTTTTAAAAATATGTTACATCATTTTTTTTTTGTAATTTTTAATATAAATATTTTTAATTTTTTTAAAAATTAATATTTAAAGAAATGCTGTATCAAAATTAAAACTTATATATTTCTGTTTAATTAAATGAAAAATAATTGAAATTCCACAAATAATATTTCGAGTTTTAACAATTTTAAATTACCCCACTTTTTTATTTAATTTTTAAATTATTAAAATTTTTAAAAACATTTTGAGAAGTTTTATGAAGTGATTTTGGTTGCAAATTATGTGGTTAACCATCACAAAAAAAATCAAAATTTTAACTCAATAAATAAAAAAAATTTAAAATGTGTCCCGGACCCCCCTTAATTTCGGTGGTTTCGTGAATATAGCATATTCAACCCCATTTACGTACCACTTGCGTAGCACATCACTATCTGATGTCTCAAGAATACACAAAGTGACGTAAGCCACACATTTATAGCGTCTGCTAGAGAGTTGAAATCTTGCAATTATTTCATGTTACAAGTTACATAACTTATGTAATCCTAGAATGTTGCAACAAGCTGTTCACAACCCAGTATGCTTAAATCTGGTAAAATGTGTTAGAGGCATTGCTCCTGTATATAATTCATGATAAAGAAATGAAACTAACTTCCTAATTTTCAGAAAGTAATTTTTGTAACAAAGTTTCTTTTTCTATATATCTTATCACATTTCGTTTACATCCCAATAAAATGATCTTAGATGAGGAAAAAAATAAGACAAAGAAACCTTCTATTAGTTTTGTCATTAACTTCATAAAATCCGAAGGTCATTATCGATACACAAATTAATTGCATATCTCTAATTCTCCCATTATTTAAAGTTTATCTGTAAGGAAAAAAATACCTTAGGTGAAGCAAAATCTGTTTTTAATTGGCTTGAGATAATTTATTAATGATTCATATTAGAGGATGACGAGATAACGGTATTTAATGAAGAAGGTAATTTAATCTCTTTTCACATTTTCCTATCGTGTGCACACAGTTATTATATATTTATTTCACATATTTCGGAAAATGTTTGTCGCATTTTTGTAGATTAATTTTTGTCGAGCACTTTTTATTTTATTCTCTTTACTCTTTCCGCTTTGGGGTGCGTAATTTTCTATGATATATTGACAGTCTACTGCAACACATAAAAATTCTGTATTCTGATGCTCTAAATTCAACAAATTAGTGGCTTTGAAATCTAGACATTTCAGCCAGGAAACAAGACTTCTATCACCTTCATGACACATAATTCCAATGTATAAATTATACTCCTCACCCTTTCCCCTCTGTGCAGTTGTATATATATATATACATATATATATATATATATATATATATATATATATATATATATATATATATATATATATATATATATATATATATATATATATATATATATATATATATATATATATACACCGGGTGGTCATAAAGAAGCTTTGTCGATATATGGACCTCTAGCGACCGTTCCGTTCAACCTATCGAGATGACATTTCAGATATAGTTATTCAAAGGTATGAGCTCGGGATTATGAGAACGGCAACACAGTGATGCTCACGGTCACGGTTACGGTTATGCATTTTTGCTCTCATATATATATATATATATATATATATATATTAATTTCGATTTAAAATTCTAAAACTATCAGCATAATTAAATTATAACGCAATGGATTTGATTATACACAATTAATGAACTTTCATTAAGTCATAATATTTCAGTTTTTGCAATTTAGCTTATCTTCCGCATGAGCATTTTAATATGTTATGTACAATTCTATAAAAAGCATTCTGAATCTGCTCCTAAGCCCTTTTGTGTTTCCCTAATTGGCTTTTCACCGAATAGGCCAAAAATTTCAAATA
The DNA here is from genome assembly GCA_907164885.2 of Dolomedes plantarius. Classification (NCBI taxonomy): domain Eukaryota; kingdom Metazoa; phylum Arthropoda; class Arachnida; order Araneae; family Dolomedidae; genus Dolomedes; species Dolomedes plantarius. The sequence goes on along the minus strand of OU015495.1, from coordinate 144,241,132 downwards.
TTAGTCTTTTTCTTATTTGAATAAAGTTTTCTTAAGTGATTTAGGGTGAGACAAACTGTTTTCAAACCGGTAAAACTTTTTGTCACTGTTTATGCAGTTTCTCAAATTCGACAAATGTGTATTCGAGTATATTAAAGTATTTTGAATCTGCTCCTAAGCCATTTTGAATATGTTTCCTTAAAGGACTTTTCACTGAATAGGCCGTAAAAATTCAAATATTAGCCTTCATCTTATTTAAGTGATTTAGGGTGAGACAAACTTTTTTGTCACTGTTCATGCAATTTCTGTAATTCGACAAATGATTAATATTTTGTATAGTATTAAACTGGTGCCAAATGTCTCGGTACTAATGTAGTGATTTTAATGTACCCGTGAGATAAAGAACAACAACCTTATCTATACCGTATTTTAACTAAACCTTCGGTGTACCTAAACATATAGACATAAATATATATATAAGTCCCCATCACTTTTCGTATACAACGTTATAAGGAAGACCCGAACTCCATGTTCCCCAAAAATCCGTCAAAAAATCATTTTTTATTTTTTTATTTTAGAAAATGATAATACGCACATTTAAGAACCTGTGGGCAAAATCTTGGGGACAATTGGAACAGTTACTAATGAAGCATATTCTAACTGCTCCCAAGGATTTAAATGTCCGATCTGCCATTTTTAAAGGGCCGCGTAGTGTTTACATTTAGTTTCATGCAAGAACTAACCTTTTACACAATTAATAATATTCCAGTTTTTACAAAACTAATCAAATAAGAAGACACTGATAACTTGAGTAAATTACTTTTAACCCTAACTGTTTTTAAACCGTTGCATTTCAATGTTTTGGTTTAGCTAATGTTTTGATGATCATTTGTTCTTCGAGTAATTTGTTAATATTTTTATGTTTACGTAAAAGAATGGCTATGGAGGTAAAAGAAGGTGTTACTTACGGTGCTGGTGTGTATTAAGATAAAAGAAATAGCAAAGTATATTTTTTAATTGATTAAAATAAAATTATGAAGCTTTTTTTTATGAATTCTAGCAAATCGTCCAATTTCCTTCACATATGGAACTGCCTATAATTTTTTTCTATGTTTAATTTAATATGTTCTTGCTATCATAAGAACTTCCAAACATCATAAATTTCTAAAAAATTGTTTGTTACAAAAGTAAGTTATTTTTCTTTAATTTCTGTTGTGTATTATACTTTAAATGCATTTTTCTCAAAATCATGTTTTTGCAATTTTTTCTGACTTCGAAGTACTAAGGATTTGAGAAATATGCACTTACAGTTATACTTTTTATATTTTTTTAATTTTGATTGAATGTATAAGAAACGTAGGGAGAGGTTTTTTGTATAAATACTTTTTTTTAAATGATAAACATGAAAAAGCAGAATTTTTTGTCCAAAAATTACCTTATAACGAGTAAAATTTTTTTTGTAAAAAAATTAAGAAACATATTTAAAGAAAGCTCTCCCTAGGTTTGTAGCATATACTATGACATCATTATAAAAATTTAAAAATGATAGAAAAAAATTTAAAATTGACAAAGCAGTAATCTTTTTAAAAAGCATGTAAATCGTGTAAAAAAAGCATAAAAATTTCAATATAAAATAAACTTCCGTATAGAAAATTGATTTTTCTACTGATTTTTGGCTTATAAATATATGCTTAAATATTATAAAAAGAAATGGCTGCTTTAAACTCAACAATAGAAATTTTAACTTTTTTCTTACGGGTCTCCCATAAGAAAACGTGCTAGTTTTACATCCAATAAATGTGACAGAAGCAAGTACATCTATTTTGTTCTCAAGAAGGCTTCATGATTTTCACTTGGCATGTGATGTTGAACAGAAGTGAGCTTTATTAAGAAAAAAATAGTATTTGAAGAGCAAACGACTGCCATCTTTCTGCCTTCGTCCCTGTCTGACGCATTGCATAAGAAATATAAAGAAGATTTATTTCAGTTTTATAAACTTGTGCCATATTTCTGCTGTATTTTAAATATTCTCTTTGACGAAAATAAAGGATACTGAAATTCGGTATTTCTGAATCTGCTATACAACTTCTACAGCAGGATACACAACAAGACACTAATCTAATAAATCTTGAATAATAAAGAGAGTAGATCTGTTTGATGTGAAAATATAAGTATGTAATAACTTTTCATCTCTTTCTGTCCCATGTTTTTGTATGTCTCCTGTAAACAAAACAAATCTTTATTTTTCTGTTAAACTGAAATAAAAGAAAATATGAGCGTCATTTGAAATTTGAATTAAAATACTTTTTAAAACTAAATGTGAACTAAAATGCATTTATTAACAATAAAAAGTATAAACAGACTTTTATATAATTCTAATAAATTTTCCTAATTTTAATATTAATCCCACAAATTGTGTAGGCTTAAATATAGAACTGAAAGAAATATTTTATAATAGAATGCATCAAATTTTTTATAAATTCCACTTCCGTAATTTTATAAATTTATTTATGAATATTGAAATTTTAAATAGCATAAAATATGTCTATATAGTAGCTTAAATTACTCCTAAATTCCACTCTAAATTTCGCTGAAAAAACCACTTTAATACATTTTACAGTTGACGCCAGTTTAGTGTTTCGACTTTTATTATAAAGATTACTTTTTTCAAGTCCATGTAGAGTCCTGAGATTTTACATATTTGTTTTAAGAAATGTACCATCAAAAGTTTAAAATTACAGTTCCTATATATTATAACGTATTGTGGACAGTTTAAAAACTATACAGGCAGTACTTATCGTATTTGCACCATGAACGTCTACATTTAATTTGTAAGGGAATATGTGCTAGAGAGGACATAGTTTGCTCTGGTACCACGTCTGCTTTAATACAGTCATGTCCATAAATTAAGGATAATTCAGAATCATACGGATATAGAACTCTAAAGTAAAAATTTCAGCTATAGAATTATCACACACATCTTCAAGAATAATATGCAAATTACAGGAAGCCACCATATGACGCCGATAGTACGTCACAATGACGAGAGTGTAATAGAGGGGTATATAAGGAATGGTGGCAAAGAAGTAAAATTGTTCACAAGCGGTCTGTAAGCCATGCAGTGCCATAATTGAATAGTTAAAAGACAGAGGACACATGTGGAGGATTTTTTACGTGGTAGAATTATCGGCCCCCTGGAATGTGGCCGTACTCAGATGGAAGTATCAGAGGAACTTGGAATTGCCCGAAGTGTCATCTCTAGGCTTTGGCAATGGTTCCAAGATGATGGAAATGTCAGTAGACGTTACAGTACAAGTCACCCCCGAGTTACAACGCCGAATGAAGACTGGTATTTGACAGTAACTGCCAAAAGAAGCAGACGGAGCACAGCATCCGACCTGTCTCGTCAGCTATCTGCAGCCACGGGTACTACAGTTTCAAGGCAAACCTTGTACAGACGTTTGGGAAATATTGGTCTATATGCTCACAGCCTTGTCAGATGTGTTACGCTCATGGCAACTCACTGTCGGCAGCGATTAGCCTGGAGTACAGAACATGCAATGTGGACATCGTCACATTGGGCTTGTGTGATGTTTTCCGACGAGTCCAGATTTAGCTTGCAGTCTGATTCACGTCGGATTTTCATATGGATAACGCCAGGTACCCGTTACAACCAAGACAACATCATTAAACGACACCGTTACGGTGGTGCAAGATTCCTCGTTTGGGATGGAATTATACCGGGCTCCAGAACAGATCTGCATGTTCAAATTGGAGCCATGAAAGGGGCCCCATTTATCGGGACATCATTCTGAAACAACATGCACGTTAGTTTAGGGGGTGCCATGGGTGCAGATTTTGTGTTTATGGATGACAACGCCCGTCCTCACCGAGCAAACATCGTAAACGAATGCCTTCAATCTGAGGATATCACCCGTATGGGATGGTTAGCATTCTTACCTGACTTGAATCCGATAGAGCATGTGTGGAACATGCTTGGCCGATGATTTACAGCCCGTGAACCACCTCCTACATGTGTACCGAAACTTGGGAGAACATTGCTTGGTGAGTGGAGTAATCTTCCCCCAGATCAGCTCGATAATTTGATACTCAGCATGCCTAGGCGTTGTACGGACTGTATTTCATCGCATGGGAGACATACAATGTATTAACCATACTACCAACCATGTAATATTAAGTTTTTGTGAAGGGGATATTTTTTACAATTGCTACTGGGAGCAAAAATCGTAGTTTTTATGAATGGTATCATGCATACACCATCTTTTTGTTCTTTATCTTTTGTTTAATAAATGGGCTTTATGAATAAGTCACGTTTGTTTTGTTTCTAGACCTTTATTTGCGGAGCTGGCATTTTCCTTAATTTATGGACATGAATGAGACACTTATTCCAGGATATATTAAAATACAGGGTGTCCAGGCTAAAGGTATCCAAAAGTTATGGCTTATTTTTACGAATTTACCCATTAGAATTTAAAAATATTTATTTAAATAGAAAGAACATCTCACCAAGTTTTAATACCAATCATAGATTTCGATCACAGTATCTTAGATTTCGATGTGTACACCTTTTGTAGCACCTAACGTCTAAATGGTACTCCAGTTCTCTCTAAGTGTTTCGTAGCATATCAGGAGTTATTAGACTTTTTTGCTTGGGGATTCATTAAATCCGTTGTGTATAAACAAAAAATTGAAACTGTGGATGAGTTGAAGAAGCGTAAGATCATTCAAGCAATTCGTGTAATAACTCCTGATATGCTACGAAACATTTGGAGAGAACTGGATTACCATTTAGACGTTTGTCGTGCTACAAAATGTGCACACATCGAAATCTATAATACTATGATTGAAATTTATGATTGATATTAAAACTTGGTGAGATGTTCTTTCTATTTAAATATATTTTTTAAAATTCTAATGGGTAGTTCCGTAAAAATAAACCATAACTTTTAGCCCGGACACCCTCTATATATTTTTTGAGTAATACGCTCCTGACTCGTTGACTAAAGATACATCCAACACAACTATTTCAACAGAAAATATACAAAAACAAACATATAAGGGCAAAAATAATTAAAAATATACACTGAAGTGCCACTGAATTAGGGATACCTACCTAGTAACGAGTTGGGTCTCCTCTGGCCTTGATAACGGCTCCCACACGACGAGGCATAGATTCAACAAGTTTCTGGAAACGTTCCACGGGAATGACTTGCCAAATATTGGCTAAAGCTGTCCATAATTCAGTAAGGTTCTTTGGTGCTGTGTGATGGCCTTTCACGCCTTGTTCCAAAACATCCCAAAGATGCTCAATAGGATTTACGTCTGGGCTTCTAGGTGGCCAATTCATGACAGAGATGTCAGAGGAATGCTCATCCAACCAGCCAGTAGCCAACCGCGACTTGTGAGAGGTACAGTTGTCTTTCTGGAAAACTCCATTACCGTGCGGATAACAGAACAGCATCAACGGATGGAGGTGATCACCCAGCAACTCTACGTACCGAATTGCATTGAGGAAGGTTGGTACACGCACCAAAGATCCCAAACTTTGCAACGAAAAAACACCCCAGACCATGATTGAGCCACCATGCCCTTGTACAGTTCCAGCCAGGCATGCAGGATCCATGGCTTCATGAGCCTGACGCCATATTCTCAACCTCCCGTCGGCGTTAAGTAGTCGGAATCGAGACTCATCGCTCCATGCTACTCGTTTCCAATCCTCTACACTCCAGTCTCTGTGCTCTCTTGTCCAGGCAAGACGTGCAACCCGATGGCGAGTATAGAGCAATGGTACTCTCGTAGGTCGACGGCTCACGAAACCCATACGGTGAAGCGAGCGCTGCACAGTCCGTTTACTGATTGTACGACTGGCACCGTCATTAAACTGGGTGGTAATTTGAGCTAATGTTTGGCTTCGCTGGCTACGTACAATACGCCTGAGCCGTCTCTCACCACGCACTGTCAAGGCTAATTCTCCTTTGCAGTTTGCCCGATCGCTAGTTTTTTTCCCACCATCCATGCATTCTTGGTATACTCTTGACACTGTCGACCTTGAAAATCCTAGCTGTCTGACGATTTCGGAAATTGAATGGCCCATGCACCTACGATTTGTCCACGATCGAAGACGTCTAAATCAGGCAGTTTACCCATACTGGCAATTCCAACAATTAATTCAGAACAACCATAGTACGCGCTATATATGCAGTTACCACAGCGTCCTCACTTGCGCATACATGATGCGCAGCGCTACACAATTTGTATGGGCTTTGCTATCCCTAATTCGGTGGCACTTCAGTGTATTTCGTTAACTTTAATACATTGTACAAGAAAAGTTTGAAAAGTGTAAAAATCTTCTCAATATACAATTTACAAACGAACTTTCGAACAAAATCGAAAATGGGAAATATGTGTATGCGTGAAAAGCATGAATAGTATTACAAATGTAGAAATGTAACAGAATTTCCATATAAAACCACGGAATAACACAGGATACCATAGGTAGAGAAGCTTATTATCCCTAATCACAGTGTTTGGCCGGTTTGGATGAAATTTACTTAAAGTAGGTCATTTTTCCACCATTTTGCAGAATAAATCCGGGGTTCACTGAATTGTCTTAATTTTCGGATCCTCGAAAAACTGGTTATAAAATATAGGTCTAAGCTGCAGTTATGCAGAAAACTTTACATAAGCACTTCGTCGGCTGCGGAATTCATATGAGCTAGTTCCAACGTCTCGTTTTCTTGGTTGAAACTGTTCGCTGCAGAATTATTTCATTGTAGCATTTTTTTTAGCATTACCTTATGGTATAACGATACATAACGACGATATGTAATATTTTTCCCTAGGAAAATCACCCATCCACACCGTTTGACAACTTTACTTTGGGAACACCACATACATGAACAAATATTACTACTTGAGAATAGAATACATATTCCCATATATCTACTGTGTCAGACAATGTTATAGATATTTTTTTTTGAAATATTCGGGTTTAGTGAGTCTCTAGTGAATAGGTGTTAGGTGAAATATATTATACAAATTAGGTTAAACCCGAAGGAAATGTTTATATATTACTTGAAAGAGATTTTAATGTTGTATTTAAGTACCGAAAAATAGTATAAAACATTTTCCATAGTTATGAAAAGTTTCAAAAAGCGCCCTTAATTCAAAATAAATCCCTTTCTCTATGTATAATCGAATATACTCTTCAACTGCCAATTTAATTAATGAGATGAATATCAAATTTTCTTCAAACTAACCTCTTAAGTTATTCTAATTACATATACTTTCTACAATAAGTGATGCTACATTAGTTCTCATTCTCGAATATTTCTAGACCCATTAAAGATTTCATGATGATCGTCATTTTTCCGCAGTGAGCAATTAAGCTTTTCTAAATGCGTATTCAATATATTTGATCGAAATTCTTCTTCCATAACTATAATCTAATCTCAAATCAAAATGAATTTGTGTCATGGATATCAAATGAAATTATAATTCACCTAACGTATCTTTTCTTTTATTAAAATCACTGCATTTAATATTCTGTATGGTTTTTTTTTCGAAGAAGAGCTTAGTGGCGTGCACTTTACTGTCACTATTTTAATTTCTCTCAATATATTACAATGTAACTTATAGTTATGGAATCCTAATAAAATCAGAAAACGGATTTGTTTTTCTACATAAATAGAGTTAAGGTATTAGGAACGTCTTATGAAGTTTTATAATGCAACTTTAGGGCCTGCATTAGAGTTATAAGGTTATAAACACTTTAACTTTCTTTTAATATTGATTAAGAATCATGCACGTTTCCTTGTTGCAAATCGTTTCGTTTGCTCTTTTTTTGTTAATTACAAATCATTTCATAAGTACTGATTGTTTAGAAACTTTTACCATTATTTGAGTAAAATAGGAATGTCTTCAAAATCTACAAAAAAAAAATTATAAAACAGGAGAATTTAATTAAAAGTAATATTAATCTTAAGGTACTGGCGTTGAAGGTTTTAAAACTATGTTTTATTTCTGCTGTATCTAAATCCAAATGTAAAATAAACAATATAAAGCATATTATTAAAAAGGATGAGTTTCGATGATAGCAGGCTGTATAGACAATGTACTTAATAACTGTGGTTCCAAACATGGCTGAAATTTTGTGTGCAACAGTGTACGATTCCTTGTTAGGTTCATTTTATGAGAAATTTCTGTTATATTCTCCATTGATTAGTTTCTCATGATACCCTTAGAACTAAACTCTTGACAATGAAATCATTTATATAACATTTAAATCAAGATTTTGTTACACATTGAATTACCCGAGTTGGAGAGTTTTCGTTTTAAACATTGAAGGTAAAAAGTTTTAGAATAATGTTAGAAAGCGTTATTGTTAGAGTATAAAATGAACGATGTGACTTTCCAAAGTACAGTTGAAGAAAGCCAGCTCTAAATATTGTCATGTCATACAATGGGAAGCTTCAACCTAGTCCTATTGGGGTTTGCTTCACGAGCTTACATGGAATGGGATCTGCAAGGAATCCCGATTAAATCATGCACGTTCGTGGGCTGTCTCGTCGTAGGAAGTAATGTTGGCTCACCTGCATAGTACTCAGATAATAAAGAAACACCTAAAGATCCCCTCGCTATCACAGTGAAGGACAGCGTCTTAAGGCTGTTGTGTAAAAACCGTATTGGATTTGCTCACCTCAATGTTAAGATATGGAGAAAATGTGCCCAAGGAGTTTCGACTTGCATTTAAAGTTTTTTTTTTTAAATTGTACTTCGTAATAGAGAAAGAAATTTTATACCTCGAGGCATTCATAACATTTTTTCGTTTTAAAAAATTGTAAATAATATTTTAAAATTTAAATTATTCGAGGAAGAAAAATCTGGTATAGTGTGTTTGAAGCGCTCCTAAATTCCTTTGTTGGACGAAATTTATGAAATGAATCCTGTTGCAAGGTTCAGAAAAGATCAGGCTATCTGAAAATACCCTTTTTATTGGATTATCAGCATTTATGTAGCTGTAAATAATGAACAATTCAGGTTAACTTTGAGGGTTAGCACACAATAGCCTTTTAAGCTAATTGAGTGAAGTGTCATGCCAGTAGCTAGCTAGGTGAAGTACAATCCAGTAGCTAGCCAATAGAACACATTTCCACTAGCTAGCTGCTTAAAGTGCAGTACCACTGGCTAGCTGACAGAAATTAGTGTTCCTCTACTATCATTGAACTATTCCTCTAAGATGCAGAGTGAAGTTCAATTCATCTAAGTTCAGAATGCAGCACAATTCACTATCTTCTAGTGTCAATTTTTTCAGTTAGCTGAAACTGTTCTTTCCTACATACCCCAGTCAAAATAGACCCGATTTTGACGAATGGTTAATATTTCCCTAGTTATTTGAAAAAATACAAAAAACCTTCCCATCTAGTGTAAAACTAATTTCGCTAATTATGGTATGCACATGCGCGGGTATCTTCCCCCACCGAGATGGGGAACCGCACTTGCGCGTCTCAGGTGTGATAGTGCGCTCTTTTCAAAGTGAATTATCTTTGTTCCTGTTAGACATATAAAAAATGTTATGAATGATTTTTGTTCATAATTTAATGCTCTTTAACTTTTGAATTTAATTATTGTTTATAAAATCAATATTTTTAAAGATATTTTCAAAAAACCAAAAAAGTGTACACATTTTCCAAGATGGCGGCGAAAGCTCAAGTCTGATCGGTGGGGACTTTTAGTATGTTCATTAGCATGCCTAAACAAACTTCTCCACCAAATTTCAAAACTTTCATATTTTTTTTAGCCATTCGTCAAAATCGGGTCTATTTTGACTGGGGTATATGCCCTCACGGACTAGAGCAAACGCCTAGTATTTCTTATAAATAATGAAAAAAATAGCTTTTTCATTTAGAAAAATTAATTAAAATTCAGGACTATGCATAGATCAATTGACATCAACTCATCAGCTGAATTACGATAATGCATTCCTCATTATGCTGGTTATAATGAGGAGACAATTTGTAATAGTCCTCAAATTTTGGGAAGACCTTATGAAAGAGCTTCATGCGCCTATGGTCGTCTCCGCATGTAAATATGACGAGTTGCGTAAGAGTGGTAGTTGGATCAATATTATGAGGAGTAACGAAAACTCCGGCTCATCCCAAAGATATTTTGCAGAATTTTATTGGAGCTTTGACTGGTTATTTAAGTTTTCCACCTTCGTGTCTTGTAACTATAAATCCAAGCGCCTGGCACTGTGAATCGGTGAGGTATGAAACAAAACAGGATCTACTCAAACTTTTATCACATTGAGAAATCGATTGTACTTTCGAAATTATCTTAGTAGATACGAGCGTTTACAAATTCAGGCAAAGAAGACGAGGGGCCAAGTCCGAACTACCATCTCCAAATTTTTGGATTGCCCAGTACTACTAAATTATCGTTCGTAAGACATACCCCAGATCCAGCTACGCCCACAGGATTATGTGATCATAAACCTTAATCGTCTCTTAACGCTATAATCTATATTTAGTCCTATTACTATGACCATGAGTTTGCACCATTCTGAAGGACATGAATCAACTGTGTTCAGGGACTTCAACAGCAGCCCACAACCATTAACCAAATGCAGTGACCTCTAAGTGGATAGAGAGTCTCTGTTCACCAAGTCATGTGGAAGTTATTTTCGACAAATATGAAGCTTACTTATACACTGAAGTGCCACTGAATTAGGGATAGCAAAGCCTATGCAAATTGTGTAGCGCTGCGCATCATGTATGCGCAAGTGAGGGCGCTGTGGTAACTGCATATATAGCGCGTACTGTGGTTGTTCTGATTTAGTTGTTGGAATTGCCAGTATGGGTAAACTGTCTGATTTAGAGGCCTTCGATCGCGGACAAATCGTAGGTGCGCGACGCATGGGCCATTCAATTTCCGAAATCGTCAGACAACTAGGATTTTCAAGGTCGACAGTGTCAAAAGTATAGGAAGAATACATGGATGGTGGAAAAAAAAAACTAGCGATCGGGCAAACTGCAAAGGACAATTAGCCTTGACAGTGCGTGGTGAGAGACGGCTCAGGCGTATTGTACGTAGCCAGCGAAGCCAAACATTAGCTCAAATTACCACCCAGTTTAATGACGGTGCCAGTCGTACAGTCAGTAAACGGACTGTGCAACGCTCGCTTCACCGTATGGGTTTCGGGAGCCGTCGACCTACGAGAGTACCATTGCTCTATACTCGCCATCGGGCTGCACGTCTTGCCTGGGCAAGAGAGCACAGAGACTGGGGTGTAGAGGACTGGAAACGAGTAGCATGGAGTGATGAGTCTCGATTCCGACTACTTAACGCCGACGGGAGGCTGAGAATATGGCGACAGGCTCACGAAGCCATGGATCCTGCGTGCCTGGCTGGAACTGTACAAGGGCATGGTGGCTCAATCATGGTCTGGGGTGTTTTTTCGTGGCACAGTTTGGGATCTTTGGGGCGTGTACCAACCTCCCTCAATGCAATTCGGTACGTAGAGTTGCTGGGTGATCACCTCCATCCGTTTATGCTGTTCTGTTATCCGCACGGTAATGGAGTTTTCCAGCAAGACAACTGTACCTCTCACAAGTCGCGATTGGCTACTGGCTGGTTGGATGAGCATTCCTCTGACATCTCTGTCATGAATTGGCCACCTAGAAGCCCAGATTTAAATCCTATTGGTCATCTTTGGGATGTTTTGGAACAAGGCGTGAAAGGCCATCACACAGCACCAAAGAACCTTACTGAATTATGGAGAGCTTCAGCCAATATTTGGCAAGCCATTCCCGTGGAACGTTTCCAGAAACTTGTTAAATCTATGCCTCGTCGTGTGGTAGCCGTTATCAAGGCCAGAGGAGGTCCAACTCGTTACTAGGTAGGTATCCCTAATTCAGCGGCACTTCAGTGTATTTCTTTTGTCTCGTTTTTCAAATTTCGGTCAGTACGACCCCTCTACCTGGGCGTCGTAGTGGTTTGGGGCTTCCACGATGATTCAATTTCCCAATAAACGTCAGTCATAGTAGACCCCGGATGATTTAATTGCCTAAAATTCTCTTATATATTGTGTAGAAGTGATTAGGAGCTTTAACCTCTTGTCAACTTTCGAAAGTATTCAGTTCTTTTCGTTCATTGGTCCAAAAAACTGACACTCTCCTTAGCTATTCTAAACCAGTGAGGGATAAACAGTCCATAACAGTCCATAGTAAGGTTTCGATGATTCCCCCCCCAAAAAAAACGAAAATATATCGTTTTCACAATGAATATAGCAGCTCTAGTCAACGTTTGAAAGTATTCACTTCTTTTCGTTCATTGGTCTAAAAAACTAACACTCTCCGCAGTTCTTCTAAACCAGTGAGGGATAAACAGTCCATAGTGAGCTCTCGATGACTCCCCCCCCCCCAAAAAAAAACGAGAATATATCGTTTTCTACAATGAATATAGCAGCTCTAGTCAACGTTCGAAGGTATTCAGTTCTTTTCGTTCATTGGTCCAAAAAACTAACACTCTCCGCAGCACTCCTAAGTCAGTAAAGGATAAACAGTCCATAGTGAGCTCTCGATGACACTGAAAAAAAAAAGAGAGAGAGAGAATATATCGGGTTCTAAAATAAATATAGCTCCTCTAGTCACCGTTACTCAAAAAGAGAGTGAGAATATATCGGTTTCTACAATGAATATAACAGAACTTAATGCAATTTTTTAGGATTCCTGTTTGAAATTCAATGAACCTTATGAGATGTTTGTAGAGAACACATTGTCATTTATTGCAAGAATAAATGTTAAAAAAGAAAGAAGTTGCTTCATTCCCGCATTTTTCTCACTTAATCTCTTATCTCAATTATTCTCTCATATAATAAGAAATGTGAAGAAGAAAAAAATTACCAAAAATTAATAAACAAAATTAATCTTTCAAAATAACTTGCCTTTAATGAAGAAGAAATATTAATTTTCTTCTTTTTCTTTTATAAAATATCAGTCGCTTTTTATCGCACTGTGGATAAATTTTATCTCGCAAATTATTCCTTTTTATCCATTTCCTATGATATGATCACTACTTTTTATTCAGAAGACTAACTTTTCAAGTGCGCCAGAGAAAAAAAAACTTTAGAAAAGGGGCAATAGCTTTGGTCGGAAAAGCTGTAATCGACTTTCCAAGGAACTTTATCCGAATTTTTACGTTGATTAGTTAAAAGAATTGTTTTCAGTTCATTAGCTATTTTTTTTTGAGTCGGAGTTTGTGATCTGTAAAGATAAGAATATTAAAATGATAAACAGAGTCATACATTTGGCATGTTCAACTTTGAACTTCGTTACTTTTTAATTTCTTTGGTGGTTTTGTTTTCATTTGTTTCATGAAAATGTTATATCTTCAAGACGTTAATATTTCAGTTTCTAAAACTTCAAACGTTCTTATCGTAATTATTGAATTTACATGTAATGGGGGAGCCAAAAATTTACGAAAAAATGACGTTGAGAGTGATTTTAATTGTGGATCATTTTTTGAATAAGAAAATTCTGGTTCACTTAAGACACAAAGAAAATGGAAAAATTTACATGAAGGTAAACGATGATTACAAATCAAAGTTACCAAATCGTATGGACTCGAAATATGAAAAGAAACTGGCTAATTCCATCCGTTTGTCAGTTTCTACCTAAGGATGCAATTCTTAAAGGGATGGTGGACTTTCAAATTACCAAAAATCGAACAAAAATGGGAAATTTATTTTTGGTGTATTAATAATTTAAAAATATGTAAATACTGGAATAATATGCATTTGAAATATGCAGTGAAACGTAAAATGAAAACTTTGTGGCATTATAAAAGTAAATACTAAGGTGGGTAAAAAAAAACATCTTTTAAATGGCTTTTTCTCAAAATGAGTTATTCCCAGATTTGCAAGTCTTTGAAATGTTCCTTGCGTCATAATGTTGGACGAAATTTTATGCAATTTATAACAAAGACTCCTCTAATACATTAAAATAAAGTTATGTATCCATTTCAGGTTCCAACATCTTTCAGATTATCAAAGTTTAAATTAAGTGTAGAGAAGTACAAAAAATTCACGAAAATTCAGAGTACAAGCAAAAAAATATTTTCTAAAAATTAACTATTCAACGAAAGCACAAAGTAATGCACAACTCCGTTTAAAATGTATTTTTAAGCAATATAGATGCAAAATTAGGGGGAAGTTAAAAACTGGATCGCAAGGAGCATTAAAACAATATTAATTTCAGTTTTTAAAGTATAAAAAAATATTTATAAAATTTTATAAGGAGTTTGATATAGTTATACTTAATAAATATATATGCAAAATTTCATATATCTGAGGTAAAAATTTCAAAAATCGCTTATTAATGTCTACCATCCTTTTAAACTGGGCTATAGCACCCTACCAAGCTTGTATCAAAGCATGTGTAACTGATGTGCAGCAATAGATATTTTTTCCAAATACGGGTCACATACTGCTTTAAAAAAATTATAATGTTGAAATTTAAATTAAAATCATAAACTCGAGATCATTGCTGTTGCTACATGCTGTCATGCTACATATTACTATTCCAATTATATGCATTTAATGAGTTGTTGTTGTTGTTTCTTCGTATGCTCCCTGGCTAGAGATATTCCAGAACAGGTCCATATAGGCTAGAGAGCTCAGGGATGCCACAAAGTTTATATAAGACGATTGTCAGCTAAAGTAATTTTAAGATTAAAATCACACTGGCACAATATAATTCTCGGAGGGTAATAAAAGTATGTTCTAATCGCTTACTGCCGGACCTTACCCGAACGGCTAGGGCACGATTCCTAGAAGCCCGAATCTGCGGAATTGATTCTTGCAAAAACAAAGGGTGTTTGTAGTCATTACAAATAGGGTTTAACATGAAGATTCTTTTAACTTAAACGCCCGCGTTGAAAAAATATGCAACATTTCGGAGAATTTTTAAGAGCTTCAGAAAAGATGTTTGCATATGATCGGCATCCACGTTGTGGTGTCGTGACCCACAGCAACCAAGAATCTCGATAAAGCATTCATTTCGTATACAGCGAGGACAGGGACTTAATTTAAAGTATATACAGTTGGCTCTCTGTTTAACGACGCTCTACTTAACGACGATCTCTATTTAAAGACGATATTTCCCAGTCCCGACCCCTCCCACGTTATGGGAAATGTTATTTTTTCACGAATTCTGTTTAAGGGCGATCTCTACTTAAGGACGATTTTTCACGGTTCCTTGAAAGTCGTTAAACAGAGAGCCAACTGTACAAGTCTTTTATTCAGACATCCTTACTTATATGCAATTCTTAAAGGGATGGTGGACTTTCAAATTACCAAAAATCGAACAAAAATGGGAAATTTATTTTTGGTGTATTAATAATTTAAAAATATGTAAATACTGGAATAATATGCATTTGAAATATGCAGTGAAACGTAAAATGAAAACTTTGTGGCATTATAAAAGTAAATACTAAGGTGGGTAAAAAAAAACATCTTTTAAATGGCTTTTTCTCAAAATGAGTTATTCCCAGATTTGCAAGTCTTTGAAATGTTCCTTGCGTCATAATGTTGGACGAAATTTTATGCAATTTATAACAAAGACTCCTCTAATACATTAAAATAAAGTTATGTATCCATTTCAGGTTCCAACATCTTTCAGATTATCAAAGTTTAAATTAAGTGTAGAGAAGTACAAAAAATTCACGAAAATTCAGAGTACAAGCAAAAAAATATTTTCTAAAAATTAACTATTCAACGAAAGCACAAAGTAATGCACAACTCCGTTTAAAATGTATTTTTAAGCAATATAGATGCAAAATTAGGGGGAAGTTAAAAACTGGATCGCAAGGAGCATTAAAACAATATTAATTTCAGTTTTTAAAGTATAAAAAAATATTTATAAAATTTTATAAGGAGTTTGATATAGTTATACTTAATAAATATATATGCAAAATTTCATATATCTGAGGTAAAAATTTCAAAAATCGCTTATTAATGTCTACCATCCTTTTAAACTGGGCTATAGCACCCTACCAAGCTTGTATCAAAGCATGTGTAACTGATGTGCAGCAATAGATATTTTTTCCAAATACGGGTCACATACTGCTTTAAAAAAATTATAATGTTGAAATTTAAATTAAAATCATAAACTCGAGATCATTGCTGTTGCTACATGCTGTCATGCTACATATTACTATTCCAATTATATGCATTTAATGAGTTGTTGTTGTTGTTTCTTCGTATGCTCCCTGGCTAGAGATATTCCAGAACAGGTCCATATAGGCTAGAGAGCTCAGGGATGCCACAAAGTTTATATAAGACGATTGTCAGCTAAAGTAATTTTAAGATTAAAATCACACTGGCACAATATAATTCTCGGAGGGTAATAAAAGTATGTTCTAATCGCTTACTGCCGGACCTTACCCGAACGGCTAGGGCACGATTCCTAGAAGCCCGAATCTGCGGAATTGATTCTTGCAAAAACAAAGGGTGTTTGTAGTCATTACAAATAGGGTTTAACATGAAGATTCTTTTAACTTAAACGCCCGCGTTGAAAAAATATGCAACATTTCGGAGAATTTTTAAGAGCTTCAGAAAAGATGTTTGCATATGATCGGCATCCACGTTGTGGTGTCGTGACCCACAGCAACCAAGAATCTCGATAAAGCATTCATTTCGTATACAGCGAGGACAGGGACTTAATTTAAAGTATATACAGTTGGCTCTCTGTTTAACGACGCTCTACTTAACGACGATCTCTATTTAAAGACGATATTTCCCAGTCCCGACCCCTCCCACGTTATGGGAAATGTTATTTTTTCACGAATTCTGTTTAAGGGCGATCTCTACTTAAGGACGATTTTTCACGGTTCCTTGAAAGTCGTTAAACAGAGAGCCAACTGTACAAGTCTTTTATTCAGACATCCTTACTTATATGCAATTCTTAAAGGGATGGTGGACTTTCAAATTACCAAAAATCGAACAAAAATGGGAAATTTATTTTTGGTGTATTAATAATTTAAAAATATGTAAATACTGGAATAATATGCATTTGAAATATGCAGTGAAACGTAAAATGAAAACTTTGTGGCATTATAAAAGTAAATACTAAGGTGGGTAAAAAAAAACATCTTTTAAATGGCTTTTTCTCAAAATGAGTTATTCCCAGATTTGCAAGTCTTTGAAATGTTCCTTGCGTCATAATGTTGGACGAAATTTTATGCAATTTATAACAAAGACTCCTCTAATACATTAAAATAAAGTTATGTATCCATTTCAGGTTCCAACATCTTTCAGATTATCAAAGTTTAAATTAAGTGTAGAGAAGTACAAAAAATTCACGAAAATTCAGAGTACAAGCAAAAAAATATTTTCTAAAAATTAACTATTCAACGAAAGCACAAAGTAATGCACAACTCCGTTTAAAATGTATTTTTAAGCAATATAGATGCAAAATTAGGGGGAAGTTAAAAACTGGATCGCAAGGAGCATTAAACAATATTAATTTCAGTTTTTAAAGTATAAAAAAATATTTATAAAATTTTATAAGGAGTTTGATATAGTTATACTTAATAAATATATATGCAAAATTTCATATATCTGAGGTAAAAATTTCAAAAATCGCTTATTAATGTCTACCATCCTTTTAAACTGGGCTATAGCACCCTACCAAGCTTGTATCAAAGCATGTGTAACTGATGTGCAGCAATAGATATTTTTTCCAAATACGGGTCACATACTGCTTTAAAAAAATTATAATGTTGAAATTTAAATTAAAATCATAAACTCGAGATCATTGCTGTTGCTACATGCTGTCATGCTACATATTACTATTCCAATTATATGCATTTAATGAGTTGTTGTTGTTGTTTCTTCGTATGCTCCCTGGCTAGAGATATTCCAGAACAGGTCCATATAGGCTAGAGAGCTCAGGGATGCCACAAAGTTTATATAAGACGATTGTCAGCTAAAGTAATTTTAAGATTAAAATCACACTGGCACAATATAATTCTCGGAGGGTAATAAAAGTATGTTCTAATCGCTTACTGCCGGACCTTACCCGAACGGCTAGGGCACGATTCCTAGAAGCCCGAATCTGCGGAATTGATTCTTGCAAAAACAAAGGGTGTTTGTAGTCATTACAAATAGGGTTTAACATGAAGATTCTTTTAACTTAAACGCCCGCGTTGAAAAAATATGCAACATTTCGGAGAATTTTTAAGAGCTTCAGAAAAGATGTTTGCATATGATCGGCATCCACGTTGTGGTGTCGTGACCCACAGCAACCAAGAATCTCGATAAAGCATTCATTTCGTATACAGCGAGGACAGGGACTTAATTTAAAGTATATACAGTTGGCTCTCTGTTTAACGACGCTCTACTTAACGACGATCTCTATTTAAAGACGATATTTCCCAGTCCCGACCCCTCCCACGTTATGGGAAATGTTATTTTTTCACGAATTCTGTTTAAGGGCGATCTCTACTTAAGGACGATTTTTCACGGTTCCTTGAAAGTCGTTAAACAGAGAGCCAACTGTACAAGTCTTTTATTCAGACATCCTTACTTATATATTACAATATGTACAATTGTTAAAAATAGATACATAGCGGTTTACTTGCTAGTAAAGGCAATAGATAGCTCAAAAACAATGTCTCTACCTCAGAGCAGCAGCTCGCTGGTCAGTCGAAAAATGTCTGTTCCCTCTCCTCCAAGAAACCGCTTTTTATCTCTCCTCTCACTCTTCAAGAAGGATCTAGAAAATTATGTTTCTCGAAACTTCTCGAAGAGTGCGGAGGCTCAGTCACCTGGCCGGTTGGCGGGAAACGTCCCCCGTTGGATCGACAGCTCTCATCAGAAGGGAAGTCTGTAATTAGAGCTTACGGCAACACCTGGTCAGCAGCCTTATCTCCATTCTCACGAGGTTTCATCCACTTCTCCGACTGTCCACACATCTTACCCGGCCATGGGGTCCAAATTAGTGGAGACTGGACTTCCTGCCCCTAATTTCTTCCTTCGGGACGCTTATCTGGAACAGTACACAGACAGGACCACACACATACATCCACATAGAATATATAATCCCTTCACGTTATCATAACCTTAAATAAGAAACATAAAATGCGCATTTTGCGGATAAATAAGTCAGAATTGTATAATTAAAAAATATAGTAGAGAAAGAGAAGGATCAGAGAAAAATCCAGCGGTTCGGTTTTACGCCATTAGATATGCTTACATGTAAAGGGGAAAATGTTAAATTAGGAGATTCATATCTAAAACGACCGTGCCCTAAAAGGTTAAGTAAACAAACTTCCTGCAGCATACATTATTATATTACATAGGATTTAATTAGTATTCCTCCATTCTTCCAAGAAAATTTTTCTCTTATCAACTTAATTATAATGGAATTAAATCTTAAAATCCCTGTCATGTATATAATCTATCCCCAATCTTTTCGGTTCCTATTGCAAACATACAGCTCTTTGTAATTCATAGAGAAAATAGCGAAAGTACATAGCCCAAATAAATGCTATTCTGATTAGTAAATGTTGCCATCAAAGCATTTTTAGGAAAATTCAGAGCATGAATATTCTCGCTTGAGTGAGGACAAGTGCTTTGCATAGCGAAGAAAACAACTCGTGCCCTTGGGTTTTTCAGTTTCGGCGGAACACAAAGCCCTATCAAAAGAGTATTTTATGCATAAAAGCATCTTCTGATGAGCTCTGGTTCAGAATTTAGATACAAATATATCTTTCATTTCCTAACTTATCATGGAAAAATCCTGCATGTAGTCTTACATTCTGAATAATGATGTTTCAAAATTTTTTCTACTAAATATTAAAGCAAGTTATCAGTAAAGGTCAATCTCCATTAAATATTGTAATATTGAGTATCAGTACGTTAGTTATTTAAGTAAGTAAATTGCATATATGTTATTGTGCATTGGTTGTTGGGAGATTATGTATGCATATGTGAACACATAGAATTTTCGACTAAAATTTGAGGGTTAAAATATCTTTTCAAATATAAAAATTTATGATTTTGAACTATTATTGCATGTTCAATGTTTACTTTTAAGATTAAAAAAACTTTAAATCCTTAAAAATTCAATTTTTGCATTTTGACAAAACGCCATGTCTTATAGTTAAAAAAAACACTTGATAAAATATTAAAATAAAATTATTTAATGAATAATATAATTAACCGGAGTATTATATACATGATTAATACTCATTTTCAAGTGATAATTTCAAAACTACTAAGATCGCAGATTTAATTGTTCATAAACTATGTTGCATTATATATGTATATATATATATGGTGAACGGTATAAGGTGCTTAAGTCAAAAACAATGATTTAAATATACCAAACAGAAGAAATATATATATATATATATATATATATATATATATCTGTATTTTTTGTTTCTGCCGCTCAAATAATCGCTCAGTTAACCAAGAATTCTAAACTCTTTAAATATTATCATCAATTATAGAAGAACACTTGCATCCACAAAAATGTCTTTCACGTTTAATGATTCAGGGTATATCAGTTAACTGAATGAAGTATTTTATTTCAATGGTTTCAAAGAAACTTTAGGATGAGACATTAATTTCGACTTAATCACTTTTTTTTCTTATACAGCTTGGGTATATTTCAAGATTTTAGGGAAGTGCCCGCTTTCTAATGAAACTTGCGTCAGTAATGCATATTCCATTGTGCAGTGATACTGAATAATAGTGATGCAAGCCATACAGAAGAATGATTTCACTGTTATACCCTTAAGGCTGCTGTGTACTAACCCTATTCGATTGGCTCATCTCAATGTTAAACTTATGAAAATTCGTCCAAAGATTGCGAACTTCGATTTAAAGATTTTTTTTAAAAATTGTACTCCATAATAGAGAATGAAAATTTACACCTTGAGACATTTTTCATTGTAAACAAAATGCAAATAACATTTTTAAATTTAAATTATGTGATAAAAAATCTGGTATGGTATGTTTTAAACGCTCATAAATTTCTTTCAGGGACGAAATTTATAAAATGAATCCTGTTGCAAGGTGCATAAAAGTTCGGACTATCTGAAAATACTCTTTTTATTGTATTATTAGCATTTATGTAGCTGTAAATAATGCACAAATCTTCTCCATACGTTAACATTGAGGTGAGCGAATCCAATAGGGTTAGTAAACAGCAGCTTTAAGAAGGAAGAATGTCATTTGCTTTAAATCTTACGGGTTTTTTTTAATGCCTTGCAAAAGGTTTGGGAAATTTTACCGTAGGTAAAAATCTTTTTTTATAGTTCGCACGCTGGTTTCAACTTGACACAAACTATCAATTACTTCACCTTCTCTCGAATAATATGCTTACACAAAGAACGATAGAGCAAAGCACAAAAATATTCAGCAAATGATAGACCTGTGAATAAAAAATACTTACAAATGAGAGAAATCAATTGAGAAGCGTCGGTATGTAAAGTGCATATCACAAAATGATTCGATAATCACTACCGATATAACTGTGGAGTGTAGAATAACGTTTATGAATCTAATAATCACCAAATCTTATCAATTACAGGGTAAAGAAAAGAGCAGCTATTAGCATAACTCCATTTATATAATCACATTAATTTACGAGATCGGTGGTCTTACAGCCGCCTGCAGTCAAATAATGAAGATTGTATCAACACTGCGTTGTAATACGTTATTTTGTTAAAAGTAGCGGGATTAGTAATGTTACAGCAATGTATTTCCCGTATGTGATACAAACGTCACGACATTCGAATTTCAGAAAATTACATTTTTTTCTTGAAAAACAAAGTGTGGGAATGTCCATTATAGGGCAGTAAGGACAATTATCATCGTTGCATACAATGTTGACTACCGTACCTTCATCGCGCAAGATCTGCATTATCTCAAAACTATTCTCTCTCGCCTAAGTCCGCTTGCTGCCTTCCACTATATATCAGTTGCCTGTACACATTATGGATTCCTCAGTTAACATACTGGAGAAATTCTTGTAAATTCAATACCCAGGTGTACATTTTTGATGCTCACTTCAGTTGTCAGAGGGGCTAATGTGATATGCATTTTGTGTATTTAAAAGTGAACCATGTGATATGTCTAGAACGAAGACTATACAGTCATTTTTGTTATATGCTGAACATCTTCTCTCTCAGCATTTACTTCAACTATTTATGTACAAGCGCAGTAGGCAAAAATACCGAAATTTTAAATACGCTACATAAATACTTGCAAACTTGAAACTTTAAACTGAATAAACCATCAGTTAGGTCTATTCATTCCTCACCTTTTTGCATTTAAATAGAGTGATAGTGTTTTATGTGAATTGTCAGCCGTAAAAAGGAATCACTCTGCACATCGATGACGGTTACTTACAATTTGACAGTAAGTCTCAGAATATTAAGTACCCAACAAATGTTCGGCGAAAAATAATGTGGACTCATTTCAGAAATAACAGATTTTATCTCCATGCCATCCCTCTACCAGCGATTCTTCCTCGCATGAAAAGAATGGAAAATGGTTCACTGTTCTCTTTTGAGTAGAACTCTAGACTTGAAAAATATTTTGTGTAGGAAAAAATATGACCGCAAGGAAGATACATCAAATGAAATCTAATTACTTGTATTTTGTATCACACATACTGTTCCACTAAGTAAACTGTCCTCCAGCGAGTAAATCTGACTGTCCCAGTAAGAAAGACTAACTGCATGTCCATCATCAATGGTTTAGCAAGCAACTTCATCAAGAGGGCACGATGGGCGTTGATAACTAATTTGCTGTGTCAAAGAGTAGGTTAAATGCAATCGCATATAGCATTATGTACATATTTTACGGGTCATTAGGAAGGAATTAAATTGAGCTTGATTATGCTATTGATGGGAAACATGTGGGAACTTTTTATCCATCGTATTTTATTTCTAAAGTGATTCCCTCTGCTGTTTATGTACGATTCGAATCATGCTCGTGCTCACAGGAGTGATGTGGAGTGGTCAGCCATATTTAACTTATCTGTCTCTCACAAAACTTTGGATGTTAATAAATCGGGTTTTGGATCCTCGGATATAATTTGTTAGAGTAAAATAGCAGCACACTGTGCCACACAGTTTATATCATGAATAATGAAAGTTCAAACCCTTTTTGACCAGGTTCCACCTACGCCTTAAAATATCCATAAAATGACTTGCAATTTATGTGCCAATACTTTTCCATTATTTCTGCGGTAAAAGCTTTAAAGTTAATGGAACTTGCAGTTTCTGTAGTCAAGTGATCTCAACAAAGATTACTGAGTCTTTGACAAAGTATTGTATTTACTTGGTCTCAAGGTGGAACAGCGCATTTGATCTGGGAGTTCGACTACAAACTGGGGTTTCTAGGCATTCAATCTCAACAATCAAGACAAGAGAAAGTTACCGCTGTAACCCCCATTTCCTAGGCAATAAAGAAAATGAAATTGAGAAAAATAATTGAGGCGTTCCCGTTAAAAAGAGGGTAAGTGCCAAAATTTCCAAAAAGTATTTTTTCACTGATACAAGGGTGTTTCCAAGGCTAATGGCGTGGAAAAGGAGGTAAGTGCCTAGCACTGAATTGAACTAAACTAGCTAAGCACTTATCTCACTTTTCCACACCATTAACCTTGGAAAAACCCCTTGTATCAGTGTAAAAATACTCCTCAGAAATTTTGGTACTTACGCTCTTTTCCACGGGAACGCCTCAATTCTAGTTTTGAATTTTAAACACCAACATATATTAATTTTTATTTGTAAAACTGTGTCCTAATATTATTCTGTTAATTGTCCAAATATAACATATGTCCGTAGGATTCGAAGAATGCGCCTTTTTTTACTTTAAAAATTTTATTAAAAAAAGTAAAAATGATGAAATTTTTTACGGTGTACGAACTCAAATCTAAACAAAAATAAATATATATATTTATATAATTCATGTTGTTTTTGTTGTTGCTTATGCCACTTGACAGGCATCAACATCAGTTCAAGTCCCGAAGGATATGGGCGATGAAGGTGCGGCTCCTGTTTTGAATTAGCACCACAAGGGTCGGAGTGCGACTTGGCTAAATGACCGGTCCCGCAATTTTGAACCGAGTCAAGTGACGAGACCGGAACACTTGACCCCGCACCTCCAGAGGTAAATTTGAGAACTTGGAGGACATTGAAGCCACGCCCTATTTCACGTGCCCCGGCCACCATTAGTGAACACGGCGGTAGATTTGCAGTGACGAGCATCGAACCAGGGACGTTCAGAGCACTGGCCCGCTGCTCTTGTCAACTGGGCTACCGCTATGTTTTATGTTAAAGTGAATTAGCAGTCTATGCTTGATTTTTAACTTTTGTTTATTTCTATTGTTTATATTTTACATTGTACTTTTCGGTATGAAGGTTTGCAGCTTTTGCGCAATCTTCTATTGGAAGTTCTTTATTTCTATTTTATTTTTAATTTTTAAGTTAGTTTTATGTTTCTGGTTTGTCTCGAGGTTCCTCATGTAGTAAGCAGGCTTTGCTAATGTATTCTTTGCTTTTCAGGTAATAACTTTTTTACTGTAAGTTGTGTTTGTCTTTTCATTTTCTTTTTGCCTTATTGCTTCCTTGGGGGACTCGGGGCCTTGGGATGTTTTTTGGGCTTACCTGCATCCTATTCAGAAAGTTCCCCTTGAGGTAACTGATATTTTTAGGCTCCCTGATGACGAGACCTGTCAGTTACCTCTGTTGTTTTATGGTTCAGTTCTGGCACTTATACAGAATCTTGCCTTTGGTGCGTGGATGCTCAGAGTGCTTGATTTCTGTTTGTTTCTTGTCTATATTCGTATTATTTTTTATCTATCTCTGTTGGATTATTTATTTGTTTTTTTTCATTATGGGGATATGAAGCTTCTGCGCTATCCTCTATTGAAAATGTTTTCTTTGCAGGTTATGTTTTATGTTAAAGTGAATTAGCAGTCTATGCTTGATTTTTAACTTTTGTTTATTTCTATTGTTTATATTTTACATTGTTGTTTGATTAATTAACTCTTACTTAAAATTCCGATATTGTGTATTTTAACTATACACTTAACTAATATACAAACAAATAATAAATATTTCATGCACTAAATATTCAGCAAGAATTATTTGTTCGATTAATTAACTCTTATTTAAAATTCAGATATTGTATATTTTAACTATACACTTGACTAATACAGAAACTAACAATAAATATTTCATGCACTAAATGTTCATCAAGTATTATTTGTTGTTTCATTAATTAACTCTTACTTAAAATTCAGATACTGTGTATTTTAACTATACACTTGACTAACACAGAAACTAATAGTAAATATTTCATGCACTAAATGTTTTAAAATCAGGTTTTCCATTCATGTCATATTTCACATTGCAAATATTTAAAATGAAGACATTCTCGTATTTTTCCAACAAATTCTTATTTAAAAGTTAATATATCGAGATTCTTCTGATATCTCAACTGAAAAATAAAGTAAATATTTTCCCAACTTTGCTTATTATCTCTTTCATGCTACTGAACACACTTTAATCCGATCTGCATAAAGTCAAACATCTGCACTGTCATCAAAATCTTTTCTAGAGAATTCCAAGAAATATGCACTTCAAAGAGAATCTCTGCAAGCGAACGGGATAAATTATCTTGAGCTCCCGGGCTTTTTTGGATTCCATAGTGGCTCATGAAGCGTTAAACAGCAGAGCTAGATATCAGAAAGTAAATTTTTAGGATAAAGAGATCTGTGTACCTGAAATGCATTTAGCTAAAACTTTTAAAGGTTTTAGCCATAAGCTTTTACCTGAAGCCTATTTTACGGTAGCATGTAAAAGTTTATCAGTATGTTGTTATAAAATAACTGATTTATATGAAATTTATGTACCGTTTGTGTACATATAAATACTTTTATTTATTTCTACATTTTGGTAAACTTCATACTTAAAAGTTCTTTCGTGACAAAATGCTAAATTTACAGTATTATCTAGAAAACTGCATTTAGTAAGTAAATGATGTATCTCCTTTCCAGCTTTATTGCCGTTGCTTTTAATGCATAACTTTATTGCCGTGGTATTTGCCGCTCTTTCACTCATTGAAGAGGTACCATTCAGACAAAAGACGTTTATTGAATTTGGCCCACAAACATATACATAAAAAAAATAATAAAAACAATCCGCACACAGCAGAGTTCTATGATACTCTAGCCTACTCGCTAAGAATATTCCTAGCTGATTTTGAATCTTCACAGGGGTCCTTCGCAACGTCTCAAGCCTAAGGGCCTGTTCACATAGAATCTGTCAGCGTCAGCGTTAAGGAAAAGATGACGTTGAGCCGAAAATAAACCAATCATAGGGGTTAAAATTTTAATTGCTAATCGTTTGGAGGCCTATGATTGGTTTATTTTCTTCTCAAGGTCATCTTTTCCTTAACGCAACGCAACGGACTCCTATGTGAACAGGCCCTATGGGCCTGTTCACATAGAATCTGTCAGCGTCAGCGTTACTCGTTTGACATATTTTAAACCAATCACAGGTCTTAACAATTTCGTTGCTAATCGTTTGGGGGTATGTAATTGGTTAATTATAATGTCAATACGAATAACGCTAACGCTGACGGATTCTGTGTGAACAGACCCTAACTCACTGAGCCTTCTATTTCGGGATCACCCAATTCTCAACTGACCGTCTTGCCTCGAGACCGTTTGGGGACAAACCTGTCGGTCTGGAATTTCCGCCTAAGCAACACACCGGATATCCTGCACCGGAACTTCTTTCTATACCTTAGTATCAGACACAGCCGTTCTTTCGAAGTAGTTAAAGGCACTTAATACTACATTGACCTTGAAATTTTAAACGTTATACGCGCTGATTCACATAATATTGTGCATGTTTTGTCTAATAAACGCATTTCCTTGTAATCCTTTAATAGTATTCTTAGAGATGAATTTGAACTCGTATACCAGATTTATGTTATGAGAGACTTTTCTATGGCTTTTGTATTAAGTCTGACAATCATAAATTTACATACATCTTTTGCAATACAATTATTTTTTCAATTTATTGTAAAATTTAGTATTGTTCTTTTGGTATATTATATCTACTACCTCTTGGTTTCCCACTCCCTTGAGAATATGAGCCTGAGTCATTACGACCGTCCACGTTTCTCAGTCCTGCGCTTTCTTCTATCAGTTCTTTAATTTCATTTTTGTCCGGTCATGCACTACATGGAATAAGCCATTCTCTTCTACACCTACAATTCAGGTCCTACCGTACAATCCAGGTCTTTAAGGTAAAAACTCCGGGGTATAAAATTCCGAAAAAATTAACACACCCTAAAAATCTTCGTAATTCACAAAGGGTGTTCGGTTTAGGATAATCGTTAATTACTTGCACTTTTTCAGGCAAGGGTTTGATACCAAAACAATTAACTACATGGCCTAAAAATGTGATTTCTTCAGCTCCGGAAACACATTTATCTACATTAATCGTTAGACCATACAATTGTAGCCTTTCAAAAACATATTTCAAATTATTTACATGCTCTATTGCATTATTACTTGCTATTAAACTATCTTCTAGATACACAAACATATAAACTAACCCAAATAAAACTTCCTTCATAAAGCGTTGAAATGTCTGAGGAGCATTACAAAGTCCAAAAGACAAATATTGAAATTCGAATAACCCAAAAGGGGTTACTACAGCAGTTTTTTCAATATCAGGCTCATACACAGGTATCGGATGACACGCCCGAAACAGATCTATTCTACTAAACACTTTTTACCAAAAAAATGTTGTGTAAAATCCTGTAAATTCGGTAAAGGATAATTATAAGGATGAGTTCGAGCATTTAAAGCCCTAAAATCCGCTGTTGGTCGCCAATCTGAATTCTTTTTCGGCACCATATGTAAAGGTCCCTTTAAAGGCCTACAAATCCCTTGACTTAACATAAAATCAAATTCGCTTTTGGCCTCTTTTAATTTTCCGGGATTCAATCTCCGAACTTTTGCAGCTACAGGGGGACTTCTTGTATCTATGTAATGCACAGTATCATGTTTGGTTTTAACAAGATTGGATTTAATCTTAGTAATTTCTACAAATTCCTGCAACAAATCAGGATATTTACCGGTACCAGTAATTGCTTTAATACTTTGTACTGTAGATGGCAAAACTTTTCATTTACATTTACACAAAGTAGTGGAATCAATTATTTTTTTATTCTTAATGTCCACTACTAAACCAAATTTGCTTAAAAAATCAACACCAAGAATAGGTTCTGAAACATCGGCAATAATAAATGTAAAAACAAATTATCTGCCTAACCCAAAGTTTAGGGTTAACAACTTAGATCCAAAGTTATTAACGTTAGTACCATTAGCAGCTTTAAGCACATAATTTGAAATTGGCCTCTGGCCTTTAAATGACCTTGGCAATAAACTTACATCCGACCCTGAATCCACCAAAAATGATAAGCGAGATTGACGGTCAGTAACAAAAAGTCCATGACCTCAAAAATTTTATCAGCTAGTCCAGCCAGATTATTTAGCCTTTCACTGCTTACCGAAAGTACAGATTGTACAGTAGCAGGCAATTGTGCTAACCAAATAAATTCGATTACTTGCTCCAAAAAACCATCCCCCGCCAAGTCTCGCATATGGCGAAGCAACGCAGAAGGTTTACGATCACCCAACGTCAAATCTTGCAGCAAGATTTTAATTTTTTTAGTATCCGATATTTCAAATACCTCTATTTACCTGTTTTTTTACATCGGTATACGGATTTTCTAACTCAAAATTACGCACGAGATCAGCGATTGCCAACATAGTTTGTTGATCAAGCGAGGCAATCAAGCCGCAATATTTAGTGCTTTCCTGCGTTATTCCCGATAATTTAAAATTTGCTTCTACTAGGGAAAAGTACAAACTTGGATTTTCATTCCAAAAGTTTGGCAGTCTTAAAGCAATTTTATTCACTTGAGAGCCATGCTCACTGTTTCCCTCCGCCGGGTTACTAATTTTTATTACCATGTTTTTATTAACTCGCTTTCTTGTTTGTTTGTTTGTGTGTGTGTTTGTCCCGTACAAATCTTGCAATCGATTTTTAACTAACTTCCCGACTTAGCTAGACATTTGAAACTTTTAGAATAGCTCAGAACACGATGACAATGCATTCTTTTGGTACTTTAAGCCATCTTTAAGCAGAATTAAATTCCTTTTCAGTTAATTTCAGTTAATTTTGTTTTGTAGACTGGTGCAGCCGTCTATCGGCCGGGACGGGAACGAAAAGTTAAACGCAAGTTAACTTCCAATTAACTTCATTTTCTTTCAAGTTGATGGGATAATTCATCAAAAAAAATTTTAAAAAGTAGTTATTAATACATAGAATTGTCAAGTTTATATGATTCAACAGAAAATTTAAAAACATGGTATATAAAAAGTTCTTTTTATCTTGTAATTATTACTACTTGCTATACAAAAACAAATGCACCAGATATACACACAGTACAAAGTAATGACAATGAATGCACACAAAATAAACCCAAAAAGGTTACTTCATTCACCTAGGTATAATATACAAAGTAGAATTTATTTAGCAATAACTATTTGAATAGCCAGAATGAGCGTATGATAGATGTGTAAAAAAACATACTTGATCCATTGCAGTCACACTCGAATTACATATCGTGAGCACATTTTATTTTGTTGAGGGGGGATTTAAAGCTCCATCCGACTCAATACACCTCAAAAACAGGCTAACACATTTCATATCATCACCTGTAGACCGTACCTGTAGACCGGGTTACCACTGTGGCATAAGCCAATGCTGGTGCCATTCGAGTCAGTGTGAACGAAAAATTCAAACTCAACAGTTTATTCTTGCTAACATAACGTAGGTATCAACAACTGTAAAATTTAACAAAGTACAATTTAACAACCGTGCTTACAATTGAGCAAAAAAAAAAAATAGTGTGGTCGGGGGACCCCCATCAGGAACGAAGTTCCTTAAGTTATTTTTTCAACTCTAAACGTGATTTAATATGTAGATTTCTAATGATTATATTAGTGTATTTTTGTCCCGCCAAAGAGCGCAGCCCTCTTCTATTCAACCAACTCTCCCTCTCTCTCTCTCTCTCTCTCTCTCTCTCTCTCTAATTTGTATATTTTATTTTTATTTTTTATAATTTTTTCAAAGCAAAAATGTAAAGTAAGGATTTAAATCAATAAATTCCATTTAAGATTTTAGGAAAAATAGTCATTTATTAAAAATTAAATATGATTTATTAGCTTACTTTTATAAGTTTGCATTATTTACACTTGCTGCAGTTTTTGTTTCTCGACTTTCTATTAATAAATTGCAGTAATCACACAATATAAATCCCGTGTGAAATAAAACAATAACAAACAAAATTAATATGTAGATTTCTATTGATTATATTAGTGTATTTTTCTCACGCCAAAAAGCGCAGCCCTCTTTTATTCAAATCCAACTCTCTCTCTCTCTCTCTCTCTCTCTCTAATTTGTATATTCTATTTTTATTTTTTATCTTTATTTTCAAAGCAAAAATGCAAAGTAAGGATTTAAATCAATAAATATCATTTAATATTTTAGGAAAAATTGTCATTTATTAAAAATTAAATAAATATAAAATAGTGAATTATAAATTATATATAAAAAATTCCAAATAAGAAAAAATTCTTTTTAAATTTTATCATTATATTGTATCATGGTATTTATTGGCTTATGGTAACTATAATAAGATGCATATGTTTGAGATTCAATTTTATCCAAGTATCTCGAGAAAACAGCATAAACGGTTGTACAGTATTTTGTTGTGAACTGTGCTGGCTATTATTAATACTTAAATCAAATGTACCTGATAAAAAAGATGTGAACTTTTCAAATTTTTCTTTATCATTGAAGTTAACGTTGAAGTTAAAGTCTCCAGCCAATATGAGTGGAAGTTTATGAAAATTTTGGTTAAGTAATTTAGAACCTCCCTCAGTACATTCTAATAACGATCGATGGATAAATAAGTTTAAATAATATTTAAACGTGTTTAGAATTGAGGTTATACAGCTGACCGCGCACAATGCTTGCTGCTCGAATCTCGATACTCGCACGAACACACACGCACATACAATCGTATATAATAGAAAGAGACAGAGAGAAAGAGAAAGAGAGGGAAAGGTCGCCTGGAGGGGGCATGGTAGTGAGGTATATAAAAATTCTTGGAGTGCCATGGTCGAACGACTTTACCTCCAGTAGCAAGATATGTGCATCAGAAAATGTGCTCAGCAGTAAATAAAAATATAAAAATTAAGCCCTCTTCAAATCAGTAAAATTAAAATTATAATAAAAATTAAAAGAATAAAATTCAAATATTTAGAATTATGTACATAAAAAGCGTACACCGGGATTGAACCGGGGACCAAAGTATAGGAGCAGCGCGCTTTACCGCTGTGCCAGCCATAACACAGAAAATTGAAGTGATTAGTTGAATACATTCGCACTGAGATTAGATGGAGAGGGGCATAACGCTCTTTCCTTACGTGACGATTTCTGCCAGTTCACTCTACTGTAAGCCGCGTAAAAGAACTTCGTTCCAAAAAAAAGAAAGGGGAAAACACTCCCAGCGAGAAACTCCGAAGCAGCAGGCGGGGAAACTGGACAGAAGCCCTGGTTGGACCATAGGACCATAGGAAGATTGGTCTAACTGCACTACCTGGGCCACGCCCTCAAGTGCAGGTTATCAGAAGGTAAGCAGCGGGGAACCATGATTGGACAGAAAGTAGAGAAAGAATAAAAGTGATTGGAGCGCTCAGGATCTTCGAGTTCAATGCCTTTAGCTGGAATCACCGAAGCGATTCAGCATCGAGCAGGACAGTAGGAAAGAGAATAAAATACTGTAGAAATCTTCCTGGAAATGGGAGAGAAATGGCTTAGCTACAGTAAAAAATAGGAGAGAAGGAAGTTTAAGGATAGCAAGCCCTGGTTGACTCTCAGACCCGGCTTAAATACTTGCCGCGGTGATGACGTTACAAGCCGAGAAATTTCAATATTTGAATATCAAACTCCATGATACGCTTGCCTGTAGTCTGTACCTCTACAAAGTAAAAGAACTTTAAAATATTCCAACATTATATACTAAATAAACAAATATGAAAACATTATGAAAAATACACAACGTATGATCCCAGTGCATTCATGTTAGGATGTAGAAAATTCTATGCTTGCAGATTCAAAGTTTCATTTCGTTTTCTTCTGAAAGTTTTGTATGACTTAAATGTATTCAAAACTGTACATAAATTACTATAAGATAATTATGTAGAAATGTTCTCTCTTTTAATAGAAAAACATAATTAACAATATTTTATCATCCAGTAAACAAACTTCTACAAATTCACCCGCCCATATTGCACATTTTTGTATCGTTCTAAAAAACCAGAATCTGAAGAAATTTGAGGAAGTACATTTTTAATAGAAAGGTGTTTCATACTGATAAAAAAATCCTGCTCACTGCTTCAGTGGATACTTGATTTTCATTGAAAATCAGAAAGCGTAAAATCGAAAAAAAAAGTCTCCAGAAATCTGTCTCCCTGAGTACAACCCCTTTCAGAAAAATTCAAACGAGTCAGACAGTTTCTTTTCCAATTTTACCCTTATGGTATACCAAATTCTTTTCAAACGGTAAAAGACTAAATACTTAAAGGAATGCTTACATCTCCTATCATTTGTCACAGATTTTCAGATGTTGATCACCATCTAATAAAATCTTTCGACATTATGTAAGCTCAAAATTTATTTGAAATGTTAAAAACCCAATTCGAACTGACATAAATTGATTTTGTCCTTGCAGAAATTAACAAGCATACAAATAATCTGATTGCATACAACTCCACATTACTAATCAGAATATTTTTCACCTGAAACTATTATGATTACGAAAGTCGTTGATTTGGTTTTTACGTTTGCTTTTGAGAAATTAAAATGGTCAACTAACTTCAATAAACCATTTTAAATTTTAAAGAAGTAATGAGTATTGCAAATAACTACTAATATTTTGGGTATGGGTAAATCAGGATTTTTGATATTAATCATACAAAATAATTCATCAGATATTGAATATACTCTGAAATCATACAAAGATATTTGCGATTTGCAGGTGTCTACATCAATAACTTGAATAAAAATTACTGTTATTTAAAAATAGTTCCCCTGATAAAATTTTACATAGTTTTGAATAGATGATCAGCGGTAGTAATGATGCCACGAAATGTTTATTGGGTATATTCATGATAATACGTACATTGGAGTCTCCACATACTTCTATTTAACAAAATGGTTTTCGAGTTATAAAAGAATTTCTTGTCTTTTGCAGATGATTTTGGACAACAGATGATTTTATGTATCTTTTTCCTTTGCTCATATTTAATGCATTTGTAGAAGGCTATTCAAACAGTCATACAAATTTTCTATTAGGAACAAAACACGTATGACGAGAAATATAGCCAGTGTTCTACTAAATATTTTTTATAGTTTAGAAATGTAAATAAATCGCGATATATAACAGGAATGCTTACAATTTGTCATGTTCGGAAATCGCTTTTGCTTTTGGAAATTTCAGTTGTCTACATGTAATATACATGTAATTCCTTTTTAATAACTTTTTTATTTTCGACTCTAATGCATTTTTAAGAAATACTTTAATATGGATCATATTTAAATTTTGTTCATTGTATTTCATACTTAATAAATTCTGTTTCATGTATATGTTTTACACTCGGACGAAATTAATTTATTTCAGTTCTCGATACTTGATTATACAGTAAATACTAATTTGGTTTACTTTTCAACAATTTTCATTTTAATTGAATACTTATTTAAAACTTAATGTGATTACCACTTAAAACGTAATGTTATATCTTATGACTTTTCTTTATAATTGAGTTTTCGTGTAAATGGGACTTCGTTAAAAATATATTAAATTGTACTTACATTCTTATTAATTCGTCATCTGCTACGTTGTCAAGAGCAAAAAAAAAATTACAGATGGTTGGAAAATATATTAAATAACAAACTAGTGGAAAAGGACAGGAAATGAAAATCTTTTTACTTCTCTGCAAAACAAGCATAGCGTTGAATTCTCAATTTAAAACCTGATAAACAGTTTTAATGTCAGGGGAACAAAAGCAACAAATTAAATACAAACTATGACAACGAGGTATGCTAAATTTACTCCGGAGCATGTTTTGTAACTTAATATTGGCCTGTTTGAACTACTGGGATACCCAAATTGTTTTAATGAACAGTATACTGAGACACTGGTTCATAAATAACCACTCTCTATCTTACATAAAATATATGCTGGTTAAAATATATCTGCAGTATGTTTATAAATGATTACTTTCAGGTTTCTTGGAAATTAGGTACGAGTTGCATTCCAATAAATAAAGCTTTCAATGAAACTAAAAATACGTTTATCAAAAGAAAAAAATTCTTAATTTTACTAAGCTTGTTTCAATAATTGAATGCTTTATAAAAATATCTTCATCAATTGATCAGACAATCATTCCTACATTCATTAATCTCACATATTACTGTAACACTAAAAGGACAACCCTTATAACTATTTGTGAGTGAATTTGCTTAGAATGTTCTTTTGTTTCAAATACATCAGTTCTGCTTAATATCAAATCAAACTTCCATCCATGAATTCTCATAAACCATAAAACCATATTTATTCCAGAGTTTATGGCTGGCGGGAGTGGTAAGATTCTTTTTAATCCTTCTATCATTTTGATGGAAAAAAAGAAACTTAAAAGAATTAACCTATAATATTCATTTACATAAATAATTTCAATTAAAAAATCGTGAGTGAAATTTTGAACTTTATAACTCAATTAAGGCGATGACGGAATAAAAAAAACTTTAAAAAATTAACTCAACGTGCTAATTTACGTAAACACATTCAGTTTAAAAACTTACAAGCAAAAATTTTATGAACTTTATTACTCAAGTAACGCTATGCTGAAACAACAGAAAACGCTCAAAATACTGCTATAAAATTGATTGCAAAGGCCATTTGAGAGTTATTGCTATGAATTACTACGGCCATGGAGGTCTACCTTTTCTTTTTCTGAACATGTAATATGGAGTTCCACACAATGAATCTGAGGTTGTTATACCCATTTAAGTGTCACAGGTGATCAGGAACTTTCGTTAATATTTTTCTCTGTAAAGTTTTCAAAATAAGTCTGTTTTTGCTGTTTCACACGGGAGGCAATGAATCGCTGAGTTCAATGAGCTTGTAAGGGAACTGATAGACAAATTGTTGCGTTGGTTACCATTTAATTGTTAAATTTCGATTATCAAAGTCTATCCTTTCTAAAAAGTTCAGTCCATGGCCTTGTTGATCTGAGAAAACTGAAATTCTCTATCATTATACAAAATATCTGAGAAAACGTTTCTGTAGGAAGAGGAACTAGGGAGAGGATTTGTATGATCTCATGAACCCAAAATATACATTTGTAGATTTTATTTATACATATTTGTAGAGTACGTTGAATATATCTCGCTATCCCAATTAGCACCTTTTCTTGTTCACATAAAGTTATTGAATAACACGTTATCTACTGATATTTTTAGTAACTATTCTCTATATATAAAACGCGTAGGTATGCGGCACAAAAATCGACGATATTTCTACACTCCGAATGGCAACGGCTGCAACTACCAGATGCAGGGCCGGATTTTCCTATAGGCTAACTAGGCTTCAGCTTACGGCCTCAAGATCAAGAGGGGCCTACATTCAAATTGTTAGCAAAATTAAAATTACACTATTCTAAAAACAGTGAACACTAAAACACTGCTCCGAAAATAAGGAGAAATTCTATGCATATGACTAATTGAGTATTTTGTGCTCATTGAGTATTTTGTGAATCGAAAATGAGACCTTCAGAAAAATAGATTTTGATGAACTTATAGAAGAATTCTGTGTGAAAAAGTTTAAAAAAGAAATTCTTCTAATCTACTATTTCGTTTTAAATGTATACTTGGATTGAATCAGTTCTTAAATAATATAACTATTAACATAAAATTTAATATGATATACAATTTCATATTTTCTTTTTTGTGATCTGGATTTTGTTTGAATAAAGTTCCATTTTCGGTTTAGTTTAAGACCTCAAATTCATAATAATTCATACTTAAAATTTAAATGCGAATTATTATGAAATAAATTTATTTGAATTGAATTTGGTTTAATCTTCAATGTATTGAATATATATAGGTTAGTACCAATAACAACATGCTTCATTTAATATATTGATATATATCACAGTAATGATGTATTTTATTATCTCTCATGTAATTTACAAATTTAAAAATGAGAGGTGAAAGGGCCTCATAAGTGGAATAGCCTAGGGCCTCTTTTCATCTAAATCCGGCTCTGACAAGATGTAAACATTAGCGGCCATCCGCAATTTGCAACCGCGTGTCAACATGGATTAACGCACTGACATCAGGAATGCTCGAAAGCGAGCTGCACGATCAAGTGAAAATTGGGAACAGTCTCAAGAAAGAAAGCGAAGAAGAATAATTCATTAAGAGAGAGGCGTGAAACAGAACATAAATGATCGCGAGGTTAGGCTTAACCGTTGCTGGAATGCAACCGACAGCCAGTAATAGTTAATTTTCTAAACCTTTTTCAGTACTTGCTGAATTTTTACTACATTTTATATATAGGGGCTTGGGGTTCCTTGAGTGGATTGCAGATCTGTACTGTATATCCGGCATCCTCGAGCCCCACAGAAATGAAAAATGTCACCGAACCTGGGGAATTAACCTTTGACTTCGTATTCAGGTTTTGCTACGTAGCGGCTGGTCTTCATGGCAGTGATTCATGGGCTGATACGCGAAAGCGGATGGAGCCGAGGTGTCAATTGAGACTATTTCATTTTATAAGTGAAGAAATTTTCCCAACAATTTATTATTTGATATGATTAAGTATAGATATCTGAATTGTGAACAATAGCACATACAGAGAGTGATGTAATCCACACTATAATTTAGTACTTGCTGAAATTTAACTCCATTTTTTATGAGAAAAAAAATTTCGCCAACAATTTCTTATTTGATGTAATGATAAACTGTATATATCTTAATTTTGAAAAATAGTACATAAAGAGAGGGATGTAGTTTTTAAAATCATTGGTTTTTGGGTTTCTCGGTCTTCTCTGTTCTGAAGTAATGGAAATTCATATTTTTTAATCACGGTGTCTTAGAATCAGCCTTATGGAAAATACCCCTTAACATCGTATATTTATGATGATAGGTAATGGTAACATTCCTTACATATGTTACTTTCAGGTGAGTTGTTTTGCAAAAGAAAATATAAAACTAAAAGCGACCATGCTGGTCGCGCAGCCGCTAGTAATAATTTATTTTGTTATCAAGTTCTTCCGTCGTCCGTTGTTCGTTGTCCGTCAAGTTGTTCAAGTCGTCCGTTATCAAGTTTCCGTTTCAAGTTGTTCCGTTCAAGATGTTCCATCAAGCATTCTCCTGTGCTTTTATATTTTGTAAAACAAGATTTTAGGTCACCCTCATCAATAAATTATGAAAATATCATTTGTGTTGACGAGATTACGGTGTTGTAGAAAAATAATGTTCTATAACGCATGAATATTGTTGATATGTAACACTTCCATTCCAATTCATTAGACAACGAGTAGCAGCTAGAAGTTACCCTGGTGGCGTACCATAATTACCAAACGTGTATTATCATTTCTCTAGAAAGTTACTACAAATTTCTCTTTTATAGCTCTGGCTGTGTTATGAACTCCTGTGTAAATAATACCCATCACTCAGAATTTTCGTCCATTATTGGTTGATTTTACGATTTTCAATGCTTAGTTAACTACAATTTTGATTACCTATCTATCTATATCTAAATTAATACACACACAGACACACACACACACACATATATAAATATATATATACACTGCTCAAAACAATTAGGGGAGCACATGGTTTTAACGAAATTACGCAAATACTTACACCGATAAGTAACATAAAATAAATCATCCATAATTTAAAGCCTAGCAGGAAACAGAAGAAGAAAACTTCATATGCAATTCAAAGTTCATGACGTCAAAAACCAGAAAAAGAACATAAGGGCGGAAATCGGGATGTTGCAGAAACGTTTGTTTCACTGCCTTAACTGTGAAATTCGATTGCTCAGTTATTCTTTTTGAGAAAAGGTGACTTGAAAATGTATCAACAACGTGATTTACCGGAATCCATGGAATGGCGTATTACAGGCAGACTTGAATCCGGGAAAACACAATGTAGTGTCGCGGACGCTGTTGGAGTCGACAGAAGTGTCGTTGCAAGAGTGTGGAATCGATTCAAAGAAACAGGAAATGTTAGACGTCGACCAGGGAAAGGTCGGCCACGCGCCACTACAGCAACTGATGACCGGTATATACTGTTAACAGCTCATCTAAACACAACAGGCAATGCTACTCAGCTGCAAAGACAGTTGCTCTTGGCAACAGGACGAAGGGTGTCCAGCCAAACAGTACGTAATAGGCTTCATCGGGGAGGTCTCTATGCACGTAGGCCAATGGTCTTCATTCCGTTGACCTCACGCCACTGTGCGACCCGAAGAAGATGGGCTGCTGAACATCGAGATTGGGAGCAACATGATTGGAGCCAAGTGCTGTTTACAGACGAGTCCCGATTCAGTCTGGAGTGTGACACCCGACGAGTTTTGGTATGGAGGGAAAGGGGCACTCGAAATAACCCCACATTCGTTCGTGAAAGGTCACAATACAGACGAGCTGGTTTAATGGTATAGGGTGGAATCAGCATAGGTGAACGTAAGGACCTGCATATCATTCGGAATGGTACTTTGACGGCCCGAAGGTATGCAGACGAGATACTGAGACCTCATGTCATACCTTACGCTGCAGCCATTGGAGATTCCTTTGTTTTCCAGCATGATAATGCCAGACCGCATACAGCTCGTCTTGTGGAGACCATGCTTGAAGCTGAAACAATACAGCGTATGGAATGGCCAGCGTGCTCTCCTGACCTGAATCCAATCGAGCATGTTTGGTACATGCTCAGACGGCGCATTGCTGCGAGACCAAGGCCTCCTTTTACTCTCCGAGACTTGGAGATTGCACTTTTTGAGGAGTGGAACAGTATTCCCCAAACTCTTATCGATAACATCATCGCATCCATGAAAAACAGGTGTGCAGCAGTCTTAGCTGTTCGAGGAGACCACTCGCCATATTAAAAATCTTGCATCATTTCTAAACAATACCTTTTTTTATCGTTTACATGTAACCAACTTGTTGCCCTAAATCATCTTTTCATGTTTTTTCCATATTTTCAAAGAATTAAAGCTTAATTACAAATTTTTTTTACGTTTTTTTTTCTGTATTGCGCATTGATACTCGTGTACTATCCATTTTATGCCAATGCGTGACTGTCTCGCACGATTTTGTTAACTTCTCTGCTTGCTCCCCTAATTTTTTTGAGCATTGTATATATATATATATATATATATACATACATACATACATACATACATACATACATATACATACCTACATACACACACACATATATATATATATATATATATATATATATATTAACTTTCCCAAATATATTAAATATGAACAAAAACCAAACGTGCCTTAAAAAAATAAGATCTTTCAAGAAAAGTGAGAAGCATAAATAAATTTAAACAAAGATAAACATTCAATTTATACTTCTAAAAATATTATCGATATTCTCAAACATAAATCTTTTTCTCGGAACACCACACCTTGAAGTTTGACATCCTCAAAGCAATCACCATGTGAAGAAATTGGAGACATTAGAATATAGAGTTTTTTTATCCAGAAAAATTCGAGGAGTTCCGAAAATGATGGATGACTCTGTCAGAAACAGTGCGTAGGAAACTTTTCTTGATATGAAAAGATGTTGCGTCACGTGCATCAGAAAAGGTGGAGTTACACACCTGTGAGGAACATAAAATAAAGAAAGGAAAATTCTAAATGTATAATTTTTCGATAAGAACATTAGATGTTAGGAAATGAATTTCTTTTTAAATTAACAGTGAAGCATATACTTTATATCAAGCAATTTATGGGTTAGAAAATTTATAATACAATAACTGAGAAATTTATACCTTTTGGGACTGTTGCTTGAGTAAAAATGTAGGTTCATTAATAGTATATTCCCTTCAAAATTATTCTCTTAAACATTTATACTATGCTTGGTAATTAAAAATAAATCGTATTGCATAATTAAAAGGTAAATTATAATTAACAATACAAAATTAACAGGAAGTACAAGAAATAAACTGAAAAGAGAATCTATGACCATTAATAAATGGTCACAGATTATTACTGCATGTATTTATAAGCTATGATAATTTCATTCTTATAAGACTTGTGGATAGTAAAGAAAGAATGTTAAAAATAGTCTTTCTTTGAACTCTATAGGACATGTTTTATTTATAAGTAAATGGACAGATATATCTCTCTTTAAGTGAATGTATTGATTCTTTGGCTCGCCATGGGTGAATCCCCGACGAGATTTGACTTTAAATCTTTCTCAAGAACTGGATACAACGATACTTTATGGGCTACTTTAAAGGCTTAAAACCACTAAGAATACAACGTAAGAATAAAAATTTGGTTTTATATTATGGATCTCTCATCTTTTGAGAGAAGGTTTCCCTCCGAGACCGGATTTTTCTTTAAGGTCTCTCAAAGTTCAAACACGTACAGATATCCCTATAATTTTCCTCTCCGCGAATTAGAAACTTTAATTGTTTGCACTAAGCATTGCTATACTCCTTTTTGTACAAAGCCAAATTACAAAGAAAGCTTTTTGTGAAGACGCTGATTGCTGTTCAATAAGATGGCCAAATTTATTTTGCTTAAGTTTATTGAAAGTCAGTCAGTTAGTCGGCATACAGTTCAGTGAGTTAGTCACCGATAGTTTCAAATATAGCGCATTGTATTCAGTAGTAATAACGCGGAATGTATGTCTTACAATTCGAAAAAAAATAATCAACTGGTAAAAATTTTCTTAACAAGTCTAATGTGAGTGATTCGACAGAGACGTACATCTTTTTAAAAGAATGAAGGGCTGTTATCTCTATCAACTACTTTCTCTATTTTGCAATAATTGAGAAACTAAATTTTCTCCTGGCATTCGATACCGCTACGCACCAATAAACATGTTTTAGACAGCAAATAATTTCGGTCTAACGTTTTTTTTATTAAACCTAACCATCTAAACGTTTTAGTTTGACCTTTACAGCACGGTCTTAAATATGCTCATAAAATTCATGGCAGCCTAAAGCTGGGCACTTTACCTCACATAAAACCTATCATACAAAGTTAGACAGACCTCTTGTTGCATGATAACATGAGTGTAAAATACCTGATGTTAATTGTTGAATAATTTTATGAAAAGGAATTTGAGAGTGATTTCATAGGATTCACGATTAATTTTCTCCCTTGGAAGCACACAAGCGCCGTATAGAATGTTTCAACACAAATTATTAAACCGCATATTGCTAGGTCACGGAATGATCAAGTTTCAAAATGATATTTTCTTCTGAATAGATATAGCTGTTACGCCACTGTAAAGCTAGCGTATCAGTGTAATAATTTTAACATTCAATTTCGCTTGCTTTCACTGGTGTATTCTGGAACTATTGTTGACATTTCTTTCTTCTTTTTTTTAAGACCGCCTTTGGATTCGAGGCAGTTTAGTGGCAGCACATCGGGCTTCGGATGGAGACTGTTTATTTCCATAGGACCAAAGGACCATTGGAAAACTGGATTGAACTGCATTCCCCGGTCCAAGCCCCCTAACGCATATATTTCATATATTGACATCCGGGAACCAGTGTGCTTCAAGGAGTGAAATGGTGTGAGCTGATTGGTCGGTTACTCCAGTTAGCTTCACCTGAGTAAAGTAGTATTCACTTCGGTCAGTTCTTGGTCTGGTGACGGTTTTGGCTGTCTGTAATCTGGATTCTAATTGCCACAGAGGAAAAGAAGGGATGAAAGGGATCAGTTAGTAAAGAGACACTAGATTCAGGGTTCACGATCCGTGAGTTTAATTACATAGCTTGGAACTTCTCCGCGAACGGATCTGCTCCACAATTACCAGAATATTAAAACTAGTGCTATAGTGAAAGGAATAAAATGCTAGAAGAATGTTTAAGGATAGAACACATATATATTTATTTACATTTTATGTAAATTGTTTTTTGCCATAGCAAAAGTCAAGTATTGAATTTAATATTTTCTATATAACAGAAAGAGGTACGACACTTAAAACGAAAACCTCAGGATGGCTCTAAGCCAGGGGTGTTTAACCTTTTGCAGCATCTGGGCCACACGGTAAATTTTTTGTAGGCAGGCGGGCCGCATAAAAAAAGTCAACTACGTTCAAAAGTTTAGTTTTATTATGAAAATGAAAAATACATTGTATATAATATTATAATTTTGGTATGCAATGTGATGTGGTAATTTTGAACGAACTCGAACTTAATGTGATTTTTTAACTTAATGTGATTTGTGTCTTTTTAATATGTCTGCTATATTCGGTGGTATGCTACTCGAAGTCAATCGCAATGTATTTTTAAGGTGTGTATCAGTCAACGCACTCCGCTTTGATGTTTTAGTTAATTTCATCAAAGAAAAAAATTATTCACACACATAAGTTGTTGACAAGAGCAATAATATTCTTGAGGCAATTTTTTGAAGTTTTGGAAATTGTTCGAATGAAATATAATTTTTATAAAATTCTACAAGATCTTTGCTATTAAATATATCCTTCAGCTCTGAGTTGGATTGCAATTCTATTATTTCCATTTGCAAATCATCTGGCACATCATCAATATTTAAAAAGAATGGCGAAGTAAAAATTCGAACTTCTTCTTTATCGAGAAATGCTGTGAATCGTTCCTCAAATTCAACTTTTAATTCTTTTATTTTCTTTGCATACATATTCATGTTTGGTAATGAGCGAGATTGTAAATTGACAAAGTAGAATGCATTATTTTTTTCCAACTGCTTTTCCCAAAGTGATAGCTTTGCTAAGAATGATTTAATGGTGGTGATTAATTCGGAAATTATAATGTTTTTATCTTTCATTTTTATGTTTAAATCGGATAGGTGAGATGTAATATCCACTAGAAACGCAAGATCAGCAATCCATGCAGTGTTATTAAGTTCTTCAAATGGTTTGCCTTTCTGGTCCATAAACAAAACTATTTCTTCTAAAAGATCGTAAAATCTTTGCAAAACTTTTGTCTTGCTGAACCAACGCACTTCGCTAAAATAAATGACATCTCCATATTCGGAATCAAGTAGTAATAAAAATTCTTGAAATTGGCTATGGTTTAACGCACGTGATCTTATAAAATTTATAGTTGACACTACTATCTTCATAACACTATCGAATTTTAATTGTTTTGCACATAAATTTCCAATATGCAAAACACAATGACAACAAAAAATTTGTTTTTTATGTTTAATGCTCAAAGAGTTAATTATAAGTGAAGTTAAACCTGAATGACGACCTCTCATAGCAGATGCCCCATCAGTTGCTATGACGCTAAGTTTGGCAAGTGGAAGTCCATACTTTTCCAAAGTCTCCTATACTGCTTGGTAGATATCTGAATCTGTTGTTGTTCCTTTCATGCTGACCAACTCTAGTAATTCTTCGGTTACGTTCAATGCTGTGTCCACGCCACGAACAAAAATTACAAGTTGTGCAGTATTAGAGATATCTGTGGATTCATCCAAGCAAATTGAATAATATTCATAAGTATGGCTACGTTTGATTAAATTGCTCGCGACGTTTTCTGCCATTTCATCAATTCGACTAGCCACAGTATTCCGCAATAAGCTTAAGTTTCTGAATAGATTTGATTTTTCAGGGCATATTAATCCAGCGGCTATTTCGAGACATTCTTTTATTACACTAACGTCAGAAAAAGGTTTTTGTTTCTTAGCTAAAACGTGGCTTATTTCATAGATAGCTATTGTGCAAGTCTCCCCATCAGCCGACAATTTTGTGAATAAACTCTGTTGCCCCATTAAGCTATTTTGCATTATACTTATCTTGTCTTTTCTTAACTGACCTGTAAACTTTTCATATTTTTCTCCGTGTTTTTGCATGTAGTGGCGTTTAATATTGTATTCTTTCATCACAGCAAGTTTCTCAGAACAAATTAAGCACAAAGGTGAATTTTTGTAGTTAGTAAAAAAATAGTCATTTGTCCAAGAATAATTGAATGTTCTATTTTCATCTTGAATTTTTCGCTTTTGTTTTAATAACGCCATTTATGGGTTCTGCAAAGAAATTTTATAAAATGAAGTAATAATGTTGACATCAATTTTATGAGAATAACAATTTTAACTTACTTTCTTTTATTAACCGTATGAATTGTATTGCACCAAATACAAAATACACTATTATATACAAAATCTATTTAGCAAAATAAGTTTAAACTTTCACAGCTATATTATTATATTTTTATAATATCAGCCTATCAATACACAATTATTTGCAATATATTAATCTGTTAAAACAAAACTGGAATAATAAAAAAATGATTCTAAATGTGTGCTCTTCAAAAATCTATCGTAAATAATGATGTTCGTCTAACAAATTTCTATTGGTGTGGTACCAACCTAAGAAAGACATCTAACGCATTCGAGTAGCAAGTAGACGGCAGAAAAACGCGCTCATA
Organism: Dolomedes plantarius; assembly: GCA_907164885.2. Lineage (NCBI taxonomy): Eukaryota > Metazoa > Arthropoda > Arachnida > Araneae > Dolomedidae > Dolomedes > Dolomedes plantarius. The sequence goes on along the minus strand of OU015495.1, from coordinate 144,196,281 downwards.
ATCAGTGCTGTTGAAATATTCCAAACGTAGTAATGTTACATCGTGAAAGCATAGTGGAATTAAGTACATTACGTTTTCAAATAAAGAATTTAGATTAACATGTTCAAGTAACAAGAAAATGATATAAAGAAATCCATACCTAATAAAAGAATCTTTAAATAAAAGCAGTAGAAAACTGCGAAGCAGAAAACTGACGCTGCCGCGTTCGGTAAAGGGGAATTTCTTTCTCCTTCAAAAATCGCCAAGTCAAAAGCGAGATTGAGCCAAAGGCCCCAGATTTGGCGTGTATCGCCTTAATAGTTCATAAATATCAAAGACACAATTTTGCATGTAATCAAGTTTAGTGTTATAAAGGCATGAATTGTCACATGAACATGGTGTATGAATGGCTTTATAACAAATAAATATGATTTTGAATTCATTTTAATTGCATTAGGATTAGAAAAATGGTGAAACACAACATCAACATTGGAATGATTTATATTTGTTATACCATGCGCGGGACGCAGGTTAAACACCCCTGCTCTAGGCCTTTTCCTGTTAGCGGGGTCTGCTTGATCATATTCTGCAAGACTTTTCAGAATTATGTTTTTTTCGAAACCTAACAAGCGCTGTTAAACGTCTTCGTGTCTACGTCAGATATGGGGACTTTAAAGCCGGTAAAGTCCTTCCATGTGGTCAGAGGGAGGTGGAACATGCGCTCCCTCCAGATATCTCTCCTATGGGTGATTGGTAGAAATTGAGGCAGCCCCCTGGCTATGTCTGACTTCGACCCTTGTAGTACCATTGTAAATAGGAGCAGCATTACTCTGCATGCAGCCATTTATGGACCAGGTCTGGCATGTTCCAGGCACGGGGCATAAATAACAGCATAACAAACATCATTTGGAAAGTAACAATAGCTTTGGCATATCTTTAGCTATGCATTGAGAAAACATTTGGGGCAAATCTAAGGGAATGGGAATTTGTAAAACGAAAGATAAGCTATAATTTTTAGAAGATCAAAACTGATGCAACAAATTGCATTCAATAGGGTACTATTTCGTACTGATCTAACCAATTTTGCCTGCTGTTTCCTAGCACCATATGCAGATCTAAATCACCATTTTAAAAGTTGTTTTTATAGAAAATCATGTTAACACAAAATGCAAATCCATGCTTATATTAGCATCTTGAAATTAAAAAAAAATAAGGTGCTACTCATGGATTTCAATCTCACTCTATTTGTTTGTTGTGTACTATTATTGTATATTTGTTTTTAAAAACAATAAAGTTTTATAGAATCAGCCGTTTTCAGTATTTTAATTTCCTGCGTAGATTTTTTTGCATTGTATTTGAGCTCACCGTTTTTGTTAATACGAGAGGTATATGTAAAATAAATGTTTTTAGTTGTGATAAACATTTCTGTATTTAGCATTGACTTGAAATGTACACAAAAAATATTACTCTTAAATTACGTTTCTTAATATTCTGTTTTAATATGGAAAAACAAATATTCTAAAATTCCCAGTAAGAGAAAAATCAATGTCAAATTTATTGATGCTTTGATATTATGACTCTTCTTAATTCTCGCAATGAAAATTCTTCGTACATTACAAGAATACTCTTTAGGTATTCGAGTGATTGTCATTCATATTGATTGTCAGTCATGATAGTTCTATAACCTTGCTCGAGAGAAAACTTGAGTGTTCAAATAATATATATTCCCAAAAATACCACTCTATCATTTCTTTTTCATTAACTTTAATGAGATAAAAAAAAAGAAATTAAGGAGTATAAATCAAACATACGAACAAACAGAAATGAATCGGGGAAAAATTCCTCATTACGATTTCTCGGGAAACATTTCAATTACTTTTGTTTCACTCCAGAAAATGCTTCGACAAGAAAGTAATATCGGATAGTTTATTAAAGGTACAATATTATTTTAATTTCCTTTTCTACCGTCATTCATATTGATTACTTGAGAGCAGAGGAAAGGATTATTAGAAATAATTTTTTCGTCCATCTAAAAAAAAAAGTTATTTGGAAGTTCCTTTTGATCTATTTTTGCAAGTTCATTGTAGCGAATTGTAGCAATTTTTCTGTTTCTTGTATCGAAATACTCGTATTCCGAATTGATTTCTATTGGTCCAATAAGTCCTGTTTGTAAGACAATCTTTTGGTTTTATGTGTGGTTTCTGTACACGGTAATTTTTTGTTCTCCAGTTGTCAAAAAATGATGACATATTCTTAATTTTTATACACAGGCAATATGGGTCTGGCTCTATGGTTGCAAAAATTAATATATTATGGAAAAATGTCCTGGAGCATACTCTAGTAACAGGGGTCACTTATGCAAAGACATACATCTCCCACCTTACTAGTAGCCATGGACGAGATCCCTTCTTATGGACGACTTAAAACGACATATCTGGTAAGTATGCTGGAGTGAAATATATTGAGCGACCTATCTTAAAAGAATGTAAGGATGTGTTCCCCGCAATTTTCTTTTCTTCAAAAAATTTAAATTTCACATCCCAATTTCTTAAGGGAAGGGTGTATGTTTTTTTTAACTTTTCATCATGGAGATACGAAATTTTATACATATATATATTTCACTATAAATATACAGAATACCATGAAAGAAATTTACAATCTCATTATAATTTTAATATATTTTTAAAAATTTGAAATTTATAAACAGAATTATAAAATGCTCCCTGCAACTTAATTTTTCAGATATTTCTTCGATTTTGCATTTTAAACACTTTAAACTGTATAAAAAGCAAAGCTGTGTATCAATTGTTTAATCCCTTGAATAGTTAATTTTTGAGAGATTTTTTACTGAATTCCATCCCGATTTTCATCAAAATTTTGCCTTTTAATAAGTTATAAATCAAATTTAATTACCTTAATGAAATCAAATGGTAAAATGCATACCCAGGTTTTTTTTTGTACACAGTATCAGGATTTTTCCTTATCAATTTCATGAATTTTGAACAAAAATTAAGTAGCATGGAGCATTTGAAAAAGCTAAAAACCTTGAAAAATATATTTTGAGAAAAACAGATATAAAGTTTATTACTACACTTAACCTTTATAGATTACTTCGTAGAAGCTTCATAAATGATTTTTTTCTGGGAAAAAACTATTTTGGTATTATTAATCTACAGATATATATATATATATATATATATATATTACAATAATATAATCATTATTATTTGGGTTTATTGGCACAAGGTTCCGGCAAGGACATTCTGTACCAGACACCAAAACTACAGCTTGACTCTGCCAAACTACAGCTCTGCCAAAACTACAGCTTGAACTTACATAACTATTTAAAAATTACCGAACCAGAGTACATACTTCAAACAGAACATATAAGTAAAATATAAAAGACGTTATTAAAACTCAACATTCACACGATGGGAGAATTTCCCTCATTGTGAACAAATCAAACAATGTAATCTCTAAGTAACACCACCCCCACCAGTTTGTGATACGGCCTTCTCTACCTGCAGACCTGTCACCCGATGATAACCCCACTCATCACATTGCGGGTCCCGCAGGGCACCGCGCCCCAAACCAAAATTTTCCTAACGAAACCTATATTTTACTGTCCCCATACCTTGATCCATTGTTACTCCTCCTTACTTTATTATTAGCTGCATGTATTACAATTTGCACTCCATCCTGAATTCCTTGGGGGCTAACTGTTTCAAACAATCTTCTATCATTAGTATTCTTGACATTTCTAATAAAATCAACTTATCCTTAACATTTTATTATTAATGACTATCTTACAGATATACTTGCATATATTTTCCATAACAATAAATATCACTTATTTACAATTTCTAATTTATGTACTATCTAATCACCACATCATGTAATATAAATCTTACCATCAACAATTATACAAACTCTTAACTTTAAATCATGCTTATCAATTCCATACTTATAACCATCTTACAAATATACTTGTATTTATACCTCCAATCAATTTATAGTACTATTTACAATTCCTAAGTTTTTTACAATATAATCACAACAATTCTTCATATACATCTTATTATCATAAAATATACATATTTCTAACATTTCTAATGACGTTAAATGATACATATCAACCTGTTAATAATAATTATCGTACAATTTTATATGCTTACATTTCTAACAATCATCTATTACACTTCCTACAATTTCTATTGTATATACATTACATCTCATTAACATTTCATATAATTCTTACAACAATTCGGGAGTAACACATACAGTTAAATTAAGCCCCATTCCCTTATGGTGCAAATCATAAGTTGAGTAACACTGCTCTCAACAACATAAATAAGCATGTTAGATATAATCTTAATATTGATGTAATTAGTTCAGGCTAACTACCCTGGTAGCCACAGTCCCTGACTACTGTCTTAAATAAGACGAAAGTATCTGCTCCACTGTACTGCAGTTTTCTCAATGCTCGTTACCCTCGATTCTTCAACGCATCACTATCTCCATCCTCGTGTTAGGTCGCACTGTCAAATAAAGGACAATGATAGTCCATCAGGTCTGTTATGACTCTTTTCACAAATGCTCTACAGTAATAGACGTTATAGAATGTAGAGTCCGGCCAACTTCTTACGTCTGTAACAATGCAAAAAGAGTAAAAACATTACATATAAAATATCCAATAAAGTAAAAATGCAGAAATGTAAAAACTTCATGATATGGACAAGACTGACTGCAACTTATCAGTCACCAGTAAAAAAAATTAGAGTTATTCTGATTTTTCCCTCCTGCGCACTCATGGACTACGCCATTGTAACGAGCCGATAACAGAAGCGAAACCTAGACCCATCTCTGCTGAAAATGCATGAGATACTTATCTAACAGCAAATCAACGGCCGAATAATTCCATGGTCAAAATATTGGTAGACATCGCAAGTACAGGCATCCGAAATCGGAATTTAAAACTGACCGGCTGCTTTTGTCACATGCAAATTTTATATCTTTGTAAGGTATACACAAGATTCGATTCACAAGAATCGAACTTTTGAGTGAATGAATTAAAGAAGCTGCTTGAGATATGCTAATTTCGGCATACGCGCTTAGTATAAATACCATGCAGCGTCATTAATAAAAAAGGTTGTTAGGGTTGAAAGAGGTTGTTAAGGTTGATAGATAAGCGAGAGGGAGCTACGGGGTAAGTAGCTCCAGGTGTTATCCTGTGCTAGTGCTTAGGGGGCCCAAAGTTTACGTGGCAGTACCGCTGGTTTGACTCTCTGCTGGTTTGTGAGTATTGAAATGTGTATTTCTATTGAATGTTAATATATATATATTACGTACAAGTAATACGTATGCTTATTGCTGTAACAGCAAATTCTATATGTGCAACGAATTCAATAAACATTGTTTCATGTATAATCTGTGTTTGTATGAAATTCATTTAGAGTGCCACTTCAAATTATATACACCCAAGTCTGGGTAGAAGTGAGCTATTTACTCTATATCTTCTATAGGCAATACGTTTGAACAGTTTAAAATTCTTGATATAACGCTGACACAGTGGCGTGTCAAACGTATGACAGCCTTAACTGAGGTGATGTGGAACTTCTTCAAAATGCGTATCTAAATATATGTGCACGGTACTGAAAGTAGGAAGTGTTGGGCTCATTGAAAATAACTTTTATTCTTATACATACCTATAATGAAAAGCTTTCACACCTGAAATTGCAATTGCGAATTTCTTTGTTTGCAAATTACATACTTAAATAAACTAAAATGATTTAAATAGACTACTTTAATTTGAAAATTTATTGTGCTTCACATATCTGTGATGTTCCAACTGAAGAGATTACTGTCATATTCGATTAAAATTGATATTTGAAAATAAATGTACTGTATTAAATATATATTAACATATAGTATGAACATAACTAAAATGTAATTTGCTTAAAACTTAACTCATTAGAATAGATTTTAGTGTTATGAGTAGCAAAATAAAATCTACCTAAATTTGAAAAAAAAAAACTTTTGCCATATAATTGCAGGGAATATTTGAAATAAACATCAAGTTTCATTCTAGTGTGCATAAAAAACTCCTTATAAATTGAAATTTCTGTATTACATGAAAATGAAATATACATAGAACATTTTAAATAAAGATATTGTGTTTTTTAAACATTAATAAATGATAATAATTTCAAGATATTTTCCCCAAATTTTGACTGTCTTATTTAAGCTTATTAGATGTTGCAAGACCAAAAAAAAATAAATCATTGAAAGAATAAAAAAAATAAGTACATTTAAAATTCCACTGTCCCTTTAAGATGTAATTTCTTTTTTACTGAGAACATCGACGATATACTGTATCATAAAACTTTACAGAAGCAAATGTGGTACCACATGCATATTCAATGTTAAAAATTTGAGTTATTCTTTTGCGTAATGGTGGTATATGCAGTTCATTTTTTTGTATTGTAAAGGTACCTTTATATTCATATATTGGTTTCCTGGACCTAGGTGGCCTTGTAGTAAGCGTGCTAGCTTTTCGGTGCTGAGGGTGCTCTGATCGAATCCCGGCGCGACACAGTTTAGTGGCGGTGTTTAATTCGTGTCGTCCCTTCATAAGGAGAATTGATGGGTCGCCTATATGGTGATCCCATAATAAAATGGTCAGCAAAAACTGCGGTGAATAACAATAGGCGAATATCTATCCGACAAAGTGCCTCCGAATTAGAAAAGAAAAACGCATATTGGCCCCATTGATCAATACAATTTCTCATTAGGTGAGAAAAAGCACAGAACTATGAATTATTTATGTATTCAAAACGAATGGCAAAAAAATAGAGCGTAATAAATCTAGAATTAAATCCGCTGCATTTGTCTCGGGCCATACAGAATCTGCTATTAGATTTTTTTCTCAGGTGAAGGCTTCGAAGAATACAAGGTGGTCTGCCACCATGAAGACGGGTCGCTTTGAATCAGTACACATTTTGGGCTGTCAAGAAAATCTATTCAATGCATGTGTGTACAAGACATTCGTACTGCGTCAAAATACGACAGCCGCTACAGCCTAATAGGGATGGACAAAGGGCATATCCATAAACTTAGACAACCCCTCTTTACTCCTCATTTTTTCTATCACTTTTAGATTGTACCTGCTTTTAACGGTGTTGTCAGTGTATATTTTTACATATACGAGGGTTGTAAATAAAGTAGTGGCAGCATCGCCCAGAAAGTCGTAGAACATCAGGCATGCTCAAACAGGATATCGGAGGAGTGAGGTGGAGCTGTATTCAATATGTAGAGTACATAAAACCGTAGATCCACTAGAAGGGGTAGTTGCTACGTGACGTTGAAGTGGACAGTGTCGTCTCTACCGCTCTAAATCATGTTTACAAAAAGTGATCAGCGGTCGGGGATTAAAATCAAGGTTGCCCATAGCTACAGCACCACCTGTACCCGGGAGTAGTTGAAACAGCCTACGTACTCCCCTGACACAAACTCTTTCGAGGCATCAGATTTTCCTGATGTGCCGTCTGTGATCCGAGCATTAGGGCGCTCCGTCGCTGACATCAACACACAACACCTTGCCAATGGTATCCTACTGCTTCCTGACATCTGGCAAAAGGTATATGACTTTGCTGGTGATTGTATTGAAGGGATGTAATGTAATTTTGTTTGTACGTATATTAAAAAAATTTTCCAGGTATGTTGCCATTATTTTATTTACGACCCTCGTATGTATAATAATTGTTGTTGACATCTCGGTAAGACTATATTACATATAGTCTTACAGTGTTGACAAGACTATGTAATACAACTGTTCAAATTCCTTTAATTTTCCTTTCGTTTTGAAAATAAACTTGAAGGTTTTTGCTTCAGTATATTTTAAACTGTTGGATCCTGTCCTCAGATAAGAAGCCCCATTTGTGATATAAATTGAGATTTTCTTTATGGTAGCCATATGAATTGGTCGCTAGCTTTAGGTACAAGTATCTTTGGGTTATATTGCAACATCCGACATGGGTGTTTGTAACCGTTCAGAATTGAGCTACACTGTAACTATTTGCTTAGTCATCAGAGAGCAAAAAGGGGCTGTGTAGCTTATCGAAAAACTGGTTTAATACCTCTAAAATAATAACTCTCTGGGTTGAAAATTTTCTATTTAAAGCTAAAAGGAAAATTTTTGCATAAAAGTTTCCTTTTCATGAACGAATGAAATACTGGAACTTACCACACTGAATTATTGCAACTTCTTGGTTTGCACCAGCTTCTTGCTTTGGCGGCCTCTTGTGTTTTAACATGCTGCCTATTGGCCTTCAGGTAGTAGACAGAAAAAGGATCTAAATGGCACTTAATATGATGAAATGCCACTAGTATAATTTTCTTAGTTCATCTGAATGAGGCCTTTGTCTGTTGTTTTCAGCTTTATTTTTTAAATCAAAGACTTCGCTGAACAGCGGTCGTGAATCCATCTTAAATCATTCAGAAACTGTATAAATAGAACTTTTCAAGGAATACTTTCCCTGTCTCTGGACTGATATTAAAAAATGCCCGACATAGAATTTAACAGAGCACATTCTGAAGAAGTAGACAGGGTTTGATCCTTAAGGAATATCACTAAAGTAGCGAACAGAGCAGGTTAAAACTCACAACATACACATTTATTTTTTCCTTTAGATGATCATTAAGAAACATTTAAAAATACACAGGGAAAATATATTGTCCACGTTTGAAAATCCAGATCTAAAAAAAATAAGGGATATATTTATATAAATTTAAACTAAAATTTACGTGGTTTCTATTTCCTTTTTCTGTCTGCCAAGTACACAGTTTATAAGAACTACAAATCTACTAAAATCCACCATTTCTTCAACACCTTCTTTTTATTATACAAGGGATATATAATATCCCTTGTATATCAATCAATTATATTAAGTGAATGGGCCAATATTATATCAATCAGTTATATTAAGTGAATGGGAAGCTGTAACAACTTTTTCAATGGAGCAATTTTTATTCGAATTTAATGTTCCTAACTTTATTTCTAGCATTTTTCAGTTTCGTTGTATACTCACAAAAAGTATATGCTTACGGTACATTGTTATACTGTTGTCAACTTTTAAAATGAAATATCTCCTTCCATTTTTTCCATTCTGCTAATTAGAGAAATATAAGCCACTTATATCATGAATTACCCAAGCAATCAAAATTCCTTTATCGGTTCTAAAAGGAATTACTCCCTTTAATTTAGTATTCAAAGCTAGAAGAATAATGCGAGTTTTAAGTGTTTTTCTTCCACTTTTCAAAATGATTATGGTAATTATGGTAATTAGAATGTTGAGAAATTGTTGTTAAGTTTAAGGGCTCATTTTTTACTCCGGGCTTTCCTCTATCAAATTTCCTTAAGAAACTTTTGACAAGATTAAAAACTGAAATGAGAGATAGACAAATATTTCATGCTACGCATGTCAATACGCATACATATAAAATTAAAATCTATGAAGTGGTATTTCGTATGTTAGAAAAATAATAATGGGATGTTTATTCAAATGAACTGTCTTTATATTGGAAAACTTACATGAAATTAATAAAAGAAACTTGCCTATTCTGATGTTTTAATGATCCTAATACATTACGAGGTCTAAGGATATGTGTGTTCCGAGTAAGAAGGTATATAAAATGCTTTTATATGTAATAGCATTGTAAGGTTTACCTTTTTAGTTCTCCATACTAGGCAAAGAATTATGAATTTTTACTATCCAGGTAACGTGAACTAAAAAGCAGTTCAGAAGAAATTCTATTCAGAAGAAATTTTGTGAGATTTTAAAGACTTTTTTTGCGTGTAATGTAACAAATATACAAAAAGAAAAAAGACCTTTTATCTTCTGAAGTTTAGAATTTTATATGCATTTTTCCATTCATCATTAGAGTTCACAGTAGAGCTCTAAATCAACCAACCAACCAACCAACATTCCTTCATTTGTCTCATGCTGTAAGATTTCCGATGGTATATGCATTATAATTTCTTAATACCGAATTATATATTTTTATCTCTGGTTTTATCGTACTGATATTATTAATCTGAATACAGTGTATTTTTATCTTAGAAATTAATAATTTTAAGCTGTTATATTAAACGTATTGCTTAACATGCAAAAACTGTCAAAGGGAAGCTAGGAAGAAAAAAAATTTATAAAAGCAGAAGTTTGGTAAAGTAAAAATTAATTTTCTTTTATATACAATGCTTTCAAATATTCTTTATCTCAGAATAAAAAATAATAAAAATAAAAATTTAATAAAAGTAAACTTGAACAAAACTAATAAAAGATGATCAGCATTATTTCTAAAAATACAAGATGGTAGAAATGACGATTAACTGCAGAATAATTTCCGTAAACATGTTTATTTTTTCTACTCTTTTCTATCCCTAATCCAGCGAGCTAGTGATCTGAACATCACTGGTTCGTTCCCCGTCACTGACAAATCCACCGCTGTTCACTAATGGTAGCCGGTGCACGTAAAATGTGTCGTGGTTGCAATGTCCTCCAAGTTCTCAAATTTGCCTCTGGAGGTGCGGGGTCAAGTGTTCCGGTCTCGTCACTTGACTCGGTTCTAAATTACGGAACCAGGTAGTACGGGGTAATGTTGGCCACCTGTACGGTTCCCCCTTAAATGACTGGCCAGCATTCTCACCCGTTATTTGAGAAGTAATGGCGTCATATCCCATCTTCTGGGCATTTGTAATAAATAAACAAATAAATTTCTAATCACGCATCCATTCAAACTGACATTTGAAACAAAGAAGAATATGGTTTAATGGAAATGCAACATAGTCATGTAACAACAGAACTGGTATCGCATATCTCTCTAGAAAAAACATAGATTTTTGAAATTGTGGTTTGCCAGGGAAACCAAAAGTTAGAAAAGGAAATACACCATTTGAAATAATGTTCCGAAACACCTTCGGTTTATTTTCCGAACGTTTTCCTCTCGGGAAATTTTGTGACTACAAGTGAGATGCCGCAAGTCATTTAAAGACAACTCAACTTTACTTTTCTAAACCCCTAAAGAAGTAAAATGAAAGAAAAAAATAAAATGAAAAAAACGAGAAACGGAAGCTGTTATTTGGGAAAACAAAATCTTGTAAACGTTAGAGGAAAAAGTTTTCTCTTTCTTCTATTCTTATTTTAACTCTTTTTGCGTGTAAAATCGGTTATATTGAGTTACAGAGAGTCAAAACATCTTGTGCCAAAATTTTTAAAACTGCAATGCATGTCTACTAACATAAAAGCTTTCTAAATTTTACACAAAATATGGAACACGGTTTCGGGGTCAATTGTGAAAAGAAATTTCAGTAGAAACTGTATTTTTTCTTTCAGTTCATTAAACGTTACTATATAGCTTTCATAAAAAAGGATATATCAGTTTTTAAAACTGATATTGTTGTATTTTAAAATGATATTGTTGTATATTGAATAATTTTTTAAAAATAATTATTATATGAAAACAAAAATAATGGAGTTGGAAAAAAATATGAAATTTGCAAAGCCATGTTGTTTTTAATTCTCTTGAATTGTGATCAATGAGAATTAAAAGAAATATTAAATCATTCTTTCTAAATTGTTTGATATAGAGGAAATTTCTGGTAAGGATTTCTTATTTAGAGGTCATAAGAATGCAATAAAATAAATTGAATGCAATAAAATAAATGAAATAGATCAACTTTTTTGTTATAAACTACTTCGCTTCAGAAATCTTATCCATTTGAATAGTAAAATTAATGTGTGACAATAAAAACTATTCTTGTTTCTCTTATTATTTAACATTAATTTTTTATTACTTATTTTTTACTTAGTTGAAAACTAATCAGAAAACATTTTGACCCTTCCTCTTCTCTTTTTCTATTTCGGCTAAATCAAATCTGATGTTGAATCTACTGTTATTCAAACATACCATACGCACATTTTTACACTAACATTTTTTAACCCACTGAAAGTGAAAAGCACCTTTCAAAATAACCTAACCATAACCTAACAGAATATTTTTAGGTATTTTAAAAGAATAAATTAATTAACGATGCATTAGTTTTAATTCTCCTTGGTTTTAGTTCCCCCAGACTTCACAAAAGTGTGCTGTAGGGCGATATTTGGTGTTCCGAAAATAGTTTATTTTCTAATAAAATAAGTGAAATTTAAAAGTGTCCTCTGACAAAACATTTTTTGTATTCTGTTGAAACAATCAAGTCAAATAAGGTGTTTATATTCGACCTTATGTGTCCTTGTACATATAAATTGAGAAAATACTTCAATCTTAAGTCAGTAAATTAGTTAAAATTGGAATGTGAAGAGAAGTTTCTCTTTTCTCAAACACTGTGGTTCATATCTGTTTTAATCATGTCTGAAATATAGAATTGTGTCATGTTCTAAAGATCATGTATCTAAAGATTATAAATTTATTAGAAATAGCACAGCTGTTATACTCCTTAAATTAGAGGGAAAAGTATGTTCGTACACTGTAACATATATTTTAATTATATATATATATATATATATATATATATATATATATATATATATATATATATATATATATATACCAATAAGTATTTGTACACCCATGCAAATGACGATATCTGCTGTCCTGATATACGTCTAGCGCTCCGGTGTAAATATCCTGTAGGAAACAGCATTGACATTAGGCGCATGCAAGATGCCACGAACTACAGAGTTATCACATTTCGAGAAATGTGTAATCGTCGGGTATCACAGAAATGGCCGATCCTTAAGGGACATATTTAGAGAGCTAAATTACCCAAAATCGACAGTGGCCTATGTGACAGTGAAAGTATAGCTTAAGTATTAATAATGATAATTTTAAATTAATTAATTATAGCTTTAGAAATTTATCATTAATGATGGATAAAGATGCGGTTAGTACATTGCATGTAGAATAAAAATTCATTATGATTCCAAATGATGGAAGACAACTCTGGTTTAAACATGATAAATTGATTTATTAAATTGACACAAAACATATATTGTACAACAAATCTCATTAAACATTTTATGCTCACCAAATGTTATCACTACTCATTACAACTTGATTCACCAACCTTAATTACTCATTATCATCAATTCATATGTAGTTCAAAATATATTCTTACTCAAGAACTAATATTTGCTCATATTCAATTCATCACATTATATTAACTAAATCGTTTTTACGAATTATCATTTATTATCCACTAACTTCCATTATCAGATTACTTCACTACCGCGCTCTATATTATTAAGTTATTGATGGTTACGCTATGAAAAGCAATGACGGTAAATATGAAGAGGAAACAAAAAGACGGTACCTTTACAGATGATTATTAGATCACCTTTATGGGCATCGGACCTTTATGGGCATTCGTTTCACACCCACAGCACTGGAACTGGGGCACACTCATGGTAGAGTGCAGGGCTCCTTCAGTCGTTGTAGGCACATCTCACTGGAAACTGGGACATACTCATAATAGAATGCAGGTCTCCTTCAGTAGTTGTAGGCACTCGGCACTGGAAACTGGGGCGCACTCTTCTTCAGGATCTTTTAACAAAGGCCACAGCTTACACAACTATCATCGGGCGTGCTTCGTACATACTAGATATGTTGATACCACTTCTATCTCTGACTCCCAACTACTATTTTTCGCTTCTTCTATCTTTTTCAATATTCTTTTTCTCTTGTTAATTCTGGCCATGCATCTTCCAATCCCATTGGCCATAGTATTCCCGTGTCATCGCAATTCGTCCGTGGCTGCCTCTTCTCTATCCCCTTTTCACCAATGCGCATCTAGGGCGGGATTTATAAAAATTTCCCTCCTCCTTAACTTTTCCCATGCTCAGATCAACACCGAGCACGGTGGTCCGTTTTATAGCTATCATAAATTTATGTCCTCCTTTTCTCTTTTCTTCCTTCATTGCAACTCATTCTGCAGAACTTTTATCTTATACTTTTATTTCTTCCTTCGGGCCCAATCTTCTATCTGTAGTAGTTTTGGTTTATTGTTGGCTCTTCTCCCCTCTACCGCTTTTATTGCTAGCCTGTTGCTTCCTTGCCCTGTTTCTTTTTTATATTGTGCAATTATTTTACTTCCTCCCGTAATTTTCAACTCTCCTGCCCTTGGCCTTGACGCTATTGTCATATCCCTATGACAGCCTATGTGATTCAGAAGTGGTAGGTGAGCGATGATTGTCGGAATGTGTCCCGAGTCGGCAGACCCACGAAACTTGGAGGTAAGAACCGACGGGTGCTCTCTAGAGAAATTCGGAAGAACCGCACCTAACCGATGTCCCACATACTTCAAGTATTTCAACATGCATCCTAGATTGTTGTTTCGATTAATATCATCCGACAGGAAGCAGATCTGCTTGGTTTTCATGGTCGTGCTGCCGCCCATAAGCATTTTATCTCAAAGTCCTACAGCGCTGCAAATGTGGTGCAAAGCACATCGAAAGTGGACTGTAGATCAGTGGAAATGGGTTCTCTGGAGCGACGAATCAAGGTTCATCCTTTACCGTTCAGATGACAGCGTCATAGGTCCAGGAGTCTGGCGTCTTCCTGGAGAACGCCTCCTGACAGAATTGATTGTGCCCACAGTAAAGTTCGGAGGAGGTGGAATTATGGTCTGGGGATGTTTTTCTTGGTATGGAATGGGACCCTTGGTCTTAATTCATGGTATGCTCAACGCGGACTCCTACTGCACTATTTTGGATGACAGTGTGTTTCCTATGTTGAGGCAGTTTTACGGGCTGGACCCATGTTACTTACAGGACGACAACGCCTGCAGTCATTTTGCTAGGTCCACCATGGATTGGTATGGTGGAAATGGGATTAACCGAATGGACTGGCCTGCCCATAACCCATCCCTGAACCCTATCGAGAACCTCTGGGACGAGTTGGATCGCCGAATTAAGGAACGCAACAACCAAAAGCGGTGGAGGAACTTACACGTCTTCTCCAAGCCGAGTGGAAAAATACCACTAGCCGTCATACAAGGAGTTGTGAAAAGCATTCCCCAGAGGGTTGAGGCTGTAATTGCCTCTCGTGGAGGCTCTACCAACTACTGAATACGAAAATAATTTGTTTTTATTTACTATCACTAATAAGTGATACCATTAAGTGTCCAAATACTTATTGGTAGATAGTGTATATGTATATATATATATATATGTGTGTGTGTGTGTGTGTGTGTTTGTGTTTGTTTGTTTGTGTGTTTGTGTTATGCAGTACATTATATTTAACTATTTAAACAGTAAATATTTAAATATAAATATTTAAAAAGTAATTTTATAATTTTTACGGATCAAAGTGCCGGCCTCGTTTGAGAAAATTATCTTTCCACTTCGAACTGCTTTTTCGAGCTACTGCAGTCAGTAGTTAGACCTACAACTTTTTTTACGGCCTTTAAAAGATAAAAAATGCTATATCCCCGAGCTAATTTGAGATTTTTTCGGCACCTGATTAAATTTTCCGAAATTTAATATCTTATATAAATTCCAGCTATAAACTGTTAAGGTCTTATTATATTAAAAACAATTTACCTATTTCATCCTTTCTTTTATGTAGAGAAATTAAAATATATTGCCCTGTAAATTACACTTTCAATAAGAATTCATTTATCGGTTTTCTAAAAGGAATTCTTTCCTTGATTGCTAATTAAGAGTCACAATAATAACATAAGTTTTAATATTATTTTTATTCTATTTTTCCGCAGGAACATTATGATAATTATGGTGATCAAAATGCAAGAAGAATTGTGTTAAACTTTTTTACCTTACATGTATAGTTATTGAATATGAATCTACTTTATTATATTTCCTTTAGAAACAGGTGACAGGATCAAAGTTAAGAGAGTAGAGACAAGTACAGGCTATTAAGCAAGTAAATATCTAAGCGTAAAATAGGATGAATGTCTCATGCATGCATAATTTTTGTGTTCTGGAAAAATATGAATAACATATTAAATATTTTAATCGTACATTTCTTAGATTTTTTTGAGAAAAATTGATACGTTAAAAGACAAAATTACTAATAAATATTCCCTACTTTATATGGCGTAATGAACTTGCCATTATTAATGGAGGCTAACAGTTGGCTGTGTTTGCTCAAGAAAGAAAGCGGTTTTTGATTTTAATGGACTAAGATTTATGTAATCCTGTTTAAATTAGAAGACAGAGCGTTTTAACGTTGTCTAGATGAATTTTAATTTACATTCATAGTAAAGAAATGTTAATAAGGACTAAAATAATCTTTTCTCAAAGATTATTTTAATAATTTGGCCGTTTCTCCATAGCATAATTACGCTCTTGGGTTAATCAATAAACTATTTACATTTAATAACTGAAACTAAACAGAAAGCTTATTAATCTGAAATCAAAGTAACAGAAATAAATATTTTTAAAAATTTTATAAGAGAAATGTATCTATCATTATTATTAAAGCATTTGATTGGTTATAAACTGAAAAAAAAAATTCATAAATAAGAGATGCATTAATTAACCAAGCAGTAGAAGACAGATACGGGGGGGGGGAGGGGAGAACTGGCTGTGTCGGTAAGAACTAATTACTTATTCTACGTGTTCTAGCATAGTTCTAGTTATGACATGTCATTCTAGTTCTAATGAGGTATTCATATGTAGAAAATATTCAATATATTTGATGTTTAATTGGACGTTTTGACATTTTAAAATTTTCCAGGATACGGGAACAATTTTACGCGACTTGTGAAAACACAACCCAATTTACGGTATAATTTTCCTAATACGAGTATAAGAGAGTAAAACTACTTGAAATAATATACTTGAGTAAACTTAACTTGAAATAAATTAAAATGTTAATAGAAATTCAGTTAAAATCGGAAAATTGCAGAAACCTTTTAAGAAAGTTGGTTTTTTCTCGCTTTTTCAAACTGTGAAACTGAAGATTCCGATTATATCTTTACCCTTAACATAGTGTTTAACAATGATATGATCTATAACAAAATTTCGATGCTATATATTTTACCTCATTTGATTTATATTATATTTATTTTTCTCATTCTATAACTTTTAAATACTGCTCAAACATCAATTCTATTGTTATTCAATTAAAAAAAATGATAATATTTCATATTTTAAGGACCGCCCAGCAGTCAATGCGCTGAAGAGGGCCCTAACTGAATTCAGTTCGTGCCCCCCCCCCCCCCAAAAAAAAAAAAAAGTTAGGAGCACGCTACTCATATTATTGAACTCGAGGTTCTTTCTTGGGAGTCGGAGGCTAGTCCAACTAAGCTATCCTAGTGATGGAAGTAGGTCTTAAATCATTAATTTGTACCACATCCTGCATTCGAAGACAACAATTGATTTCTTTTCTATTATAGCCCCCATAAAGAAAAATACAACTATGAGAAATAGCATTAATATTATTTTCTAAGAACGAGTAGAAATAGAAAAAAAAAGTCAGAAGCAAATTGCCGTAAACACAAAAGCTAAAATCTTGAGAATACAAGCATTGTTGTGCCTTTTCTTAGTAACATTTAAATATCTCAAATGCATCTATAATTTGAAGAATGACAACTCAGCCGTTTACAAGCAAGGATAGGGCCACAAGACCCGTGAATGGAGAAAATATCTCAGAGCCCAAACAATTAGAATTTAGTTGGACGTGCATTGCTATATTTTATAGAAAACCCGATACTGCCCTCGTAAATTGAGATTCAATTATGTTGTTATTGTTGTTGCTGTTGTCGTTTCTTATGCCCACTGGACGGAATTTATTCCACACAAGGATCATATAGGCTTGCGAGCTGAGGGGTGCGGCACCGGTTTATAATAACACCACAAGGATCGGTGTCCGACTTAGCCAGGTGCCACCTCAATTCTGACAGAGCACTCCCAAGGGTGGCATCTGGAAGGATCGTACCTCAACAACCCACTAACCTCAAGGAAGGTTTGGTTTGGTTTGGTTTGGAGTGTGCTACGGTCAACCTTTGCTACACGAGGGCTAATTAGACCGGGGCCTACTGCTTAACGCCTATTCCGAAAGGCTACAAACGTCCATACCAAGAGTGGGATTCGAACACACAGACTCTGGTACCGAAAGCCAGCGCCCTAGCCATTCGGCGAATAAAGAAGGACTTTCCGGTCCGCAGATTTACGTGCCCATATCCAGCCTAGACACAACGGTACAGGGTTCGGCAGAAAGAACGTTCAGATTTGGAGCGTCAATATCAAAAATGCAAAGCAAGACAGAGAAAGGAATCTTTTATACCTGAGAAAAAAAAAAATATTTATTTATTTATTTATTATTAATTATTATTATTTTATTATTATTATTATTATTTAAATTTATTAATTTATTTATTTATACCCTCGGAACGTTCTGTCTGCCGCACCCTGTATTTTATGGCGCGCGTCAGGATTCGATCTGAGTACCCTCAGTACCTAAAGCCAACACGCTACCACTTGGGTACCTCTGACCAGGTTCAGTTATGTATAGCTAAAACATATTGATACTATAAATCATATGTAGCACATAAGGAGAGAGAAATGATACACTCTACTGGAACATCGTACGTTTTATTAATTTAGAAATGAAGTATCAACAGCGAAGGCTTCACACTCATCTCTGCGCGTTTGAAGCCTACACTGTTCAAACTTATCTGCCAAAGTGACAGAGACATAACGCGTAAAGTATGTGACGCAATACATCTCACAGAATTTACTGATAGAAGAAAAAATCATCAAAGTATATAAAACACATTTGAAAACAAGTATAATGGAAAACTATACTTTGTTTTATAAAATTTAATACTAAATCTTAGTATATTCGTACGCTTCAAACCTCATCTATTTTATTATTTCTAGCAAATATATGGTTATCAAACTCAACAAAATATACAAATGTGGTGGAATCAAACGCCCAAGCTATGTTATGTAGGTTAATGCCATCAAATTCTTTCTTTGGACTGCTACAAAAAATTTTCTTCTCAGATATGAGGATAGAATAACACTTATCACAACCGAAGTACTTAGTGGTAACATTAACAGCGTGTACGATATCATTAGCATTGACGTTTCTCTAGCTTAAACGGAAAAATGGTTTGACCATTTTCATCAGACCTTTCAGTACCCAACATCTCAATATGTTTGTCGCAAAAAATAGGTAATAGATATGATATAAAATTTCAAACATGTATTTTTTTTTAAAAACTTTGTGTAACTTATTATGTGAAAACAAGTTTTTCGAACATTAAAATCATTTGCATTGTTATTTTCATTGCGCTGGGTAGATCCACACACATGCTATTTATTCACAAGCGAGAAACACACAATAATAATGCATTAAATTATCTCTTCTTATTACCATACTTTATCAATCACAACTAAATTTCACTTCATATAAATTCAAATGAGGGCGAATTTTCTACGCACCGGTGGAAATATTTAACATGCCCCACGTTCACCTCCAAGCTAATACAAAACAGTTCAAGGTGGCTGATTCCGTATTCCAGAAATAATTGCGTGGTAACCTTTTTCTTCTTTTCTCGCTGAAGTTTGAATAAATTTTACTTCCTCCCATCACCAGAGAGGTCCAATTTGCATTTCACAGCTACTGCGCACAGTGGTGTCTCATTTCGTTTATTTATTTATTTTTTAATGTTCGATTGAATTTTTCAGACTGAATTTACAAGTCTCGTAACGTAAATATTTGTGTCTTTTTCGCATCTTACACATAACAAAAAGGAGAACGTGATCCAAATGATGCCCCCCGTTAATGCTTTTTTTGGGGTGAAATTCAAATTGATATGTTTAGTGAATATCAGAATTTCAGCAGCATTTAAACTAATCATAAAATTTTTGATTATATATATATATTATATATATATATATATATATAAGTAACAAGTAATATAAAAAAAAATTTTTTAAAGTCAATTCCTACTTAGGTCAACAAAGAAATATTTGAGTGTGAACTAATAGTAGGAATTGAAAAAAAGGATTGCCTATCAGAACCTTGCCTACTGTGCGAGATTAGGAGGGGGGAAAGAGAGAGAAAAAGTTTGTCAGGTTGGGGATTCGATCTCGCAACCTACAGGACGTGAGAAGCCCGCGATACCGCAGTGCTACCGTTTACACAGTAACAAGAGGGAAATTACTATTCAAGAGCAAGAGACGCTCTAGGTCTAAAACTAAAATTGATAAATTAAATTTAATTAATGAATTAATATTTGAAAAAACTGTATTAACATAAAGTGTCATCCACTACAAGTTTAAAAAAATGCATTTGAACTTGAGTGGATGAATAAAAAGCACTTTTATTAACGATTGAAAATTTGAACAAGATATATATAGAGAGAGTGTGAACTACTAGTAGGAATTGAAAAAAGGCTGCATTTTCCCTTAGAATCCCGAAAATCATTACAGTTTGTGTTTACAGGGCACGATTTACTTCTATTTAAGAAAATTAGATTGTCATAAACAGACTTCAAAATGTACTTCATCAGCAAAATGTCATTTTGCTGATGTGGTTTTGAGAAGTACCGGTTTACAGTATTTTATTAAGCATATGCCGTATTTTCATTTCACGTCAGTAGAAAACATAATCTATCGTGGGTAATCATTCTTAAAGTCACACATCATATAAAACCATGATATTTTTATAGACAGTTCAACAGTTCTTAAATGGGATCTTGCTTTAGTTAAAAGAAATAAAAGTCAGCCCTAAATGTCGACAAGAATCTACAGATCAATTTTAAAATTGTAATATACTTATAATTTTACAATTAGTTTAATTATATATTGTTTATAGAGCAGCAATATGAGTAAGCAGCAATATAAGAAGCAGTAATATATATTGTTTATAGAGCAGCAATGAATTATATAAGTGTCGTACTTTACAATTATATTTTTTTTGTAAAATTAAGATACAACTCTGTAAAATAAAAGTAAAAAATAAATTTTTGTACATGAAATCAATTTTTCTGCTTGGTTCTAAGAACGTAAAATGATATGCATTTTGTTTTTGCATTAGAACCTATTTTGAAGGCAGCAAATGGTTACATTACAAAATTACATTAAATTGTAGATTACATTACAAAATTACATTAAACTGTAATGTAATTTTGTAGAGTAATGCTCATAATGAGCATTACATTACAAGTGTACCCATGTTTCTTTGCGAATGCTCCATCTGAATGCTCGGTTAAGAGGTGCTCCACATCAGCCGGTTCAATGTGACCTTCACTGACTTGTAATGTGACGATGAAAGGGGTTCGCGAAAAAACTAGATTTTAATGGATCATAACTGCTCGATATTAAATGGCTGAATGCTCCACCAGACAGTCGGTTTTTTCGCAAATCTTTTTGATCGTTACATTACAAGTCAGTGCAGCTCACATGCTCATTTTGAGCGTCCTTATTTCCTTTTTCGAACAGCGATTAAAGTGCCTTAACGCGTGTATATTATGACAACAGTGGTTGAGTGGTTAAGGCATCACTGATACTCGCGAAAAGGCGACAAGTCAGTGCAGGTCACATTGAACTGGCTGATGTGGAGCACTTCTTAGCCGAGCATTCAGATGAAGCATTCGCAAAGAAACATGGGTACACTTGTAATGTAATGCTCATTATGAGCATTACTCTACAAAATTACATTACAGTTTAAAGTAATTTTGTAATGTAATCTACAATTTAATGTAATTTTGTAATTTAACCAGTTGCTGCCTTCAAAATAGGTTGTAATGCAAAACAAAATGCATATCATTTTACGTTCTTAGAACCAAGCAGAAAAATTGATTTCATGTACAAAAATTTATTTTTTATTTTTATTTTACAGAGTTGTATACAAAAAAATATAATTATAAAGTACGACACTTATATAATCGCGAAACCTTACACTCGCCTTATATTCGCGAAAAAGCGACATTTTAATGGATCATAACTGCTCGATATTAAATTGCTGAATGCTCCACCAGACAGTTGGTTTTTTCGCAAATCTCTTTGATTGTTACATTACAAGTCAGTGCAGCTCACATGCGCATTTTGAGCGTCGTTATTTCCTTTTTCGAACAGCGATTAAAGTGCCTTAACGCGTGAATCAAACCGTGCCTTAACGCGTTAATCGAACCCGCCTGCCACGCCGGGGGTGCGGGTTCGATTACCGCATAAGACTTGGCTGTATTCTCGAGAACCGGTCAGTCTTCCGCCTGCAAATGGAGCCCCGTCTAGAAAGGGGAGCTACAAACCATCGTCCATCGGCGGTGTCATCGCTTGTCAATAAAATTCTTCTGTGATTGTGTCATTTGTCTGTTTCTATCTTCCTTGTATTCATATGTACACCAGACTGGGGTGTAATGTCGTCATCCCCCAGGGACATTAGCCAAAAAATATTATGACAATCTATTATTAATTTATTGATTATTATTTAATAGTTCATACTATTATAACATTATTAATTATAGTGTAAACACGAGCGTCTAGTAAATAGTGTAATAATAATCACAAATGACATCTTTTTATTGATAGGGTGGCAGGGAAAACTTTGTCTGCACATAATTTGATATATACTAGCCACTGTGTGACCAGAATGGTCGATTTTAGTTTTATATTTTCTTTTGCAAAACAACTCAACTGAAAGTAACATATGTAAGTACTGTTACCATTACCTGTCATCACAAATATACGTTGTTAAGGGGTAGTGGGAGCTCAGCCAATTTATAATCATTGCTAAATTCACTATAAGGCTGATTCCAAAACATCGTGATTAAAAAATGTGAATTTCCATTACTTCAGAACACAGTTAAATATAAGACTGAGAAACACAACACCAATGATTTTCAAAATTACATCCCTCTCTGTACCTGTATGTACAATTTTTCAAAATTAAGATATTTACACTTTATCATTATATCAAATAAGAAATTGTTCGGGAAAATGATTTTCACTTAAAAAAAATGGAGTAAAAATTCAGCAAGTACTAAAATATAGTGTGGATTACATCTTTCTCTGCAATTACTAATGTTCACAATTCAGATAACTCCACTCAATCATATCAAATAACAAATTGTTGGGAAAATATCTTCACTTTTAAAATGGAGTAAAAATTCAGCAAGTACTAATATATAGTGTCGATTACAACTATGATATTCATAAATTTCTTTGATATAGACAGTTGAGTATTTCAGAAGTAGGAGATACTACAGTGACAGAATCAAAAGAACGGACTCTAGATAAACCTACCTACAACTGTCCATGACTAAACACTAGATTTGATAAGTTTAAACATATTTTGTAAAAATATCAGCGGTTGTAACAAATGTAGGCACTACCCACACGCGGTTTTAACCATAGGACCATAGAAACGTGATTGACTGTGTTACCTAGGTCATCGCCTTCTAACACAGATATTTCATAAGATTGACAACAGAGAGCAAAAGTTCCACCGAAATGAGAAGAAAAATGTTCGTTTTTAATATCTTCGGAAGCGTAAATTGCAACACAAAAGTGAAGCAGAGAGTTTTTTAGTCAGAGCTTTGTAGGGTGAAATAAAGAGTTCTCAATGGACGTCTCCAGAATCTTAGTGATGCTTCTCTCGTTGAGGCGGAGTCAATAGCTGTATGAAAGCTGGTTTTCAATTGCCAGGTAGAGATAGGAGGAAGAAAAGTGATTAGATAGAGAGATAAGGTTGAGAATCCGTGAGTTCTAAATCTAGGAAATCGAGGAAATCCAAAAGGATTTACTCAGAGATAAATAGTAGGTGATATAAGGAAGTTTAAGGATAGTAAAATAGATTTTTATTTTATTTTCCAAAATTTTTAATTATTTTTGCCTTGGCATTGTTTTTTTATATTTTTTATATTTTATTTAAATGACGAGGACAACCACGAAAATGTCTCTAATTTGTTAAAAAAGATAATATTTATACTGATTATTTCGCCGTAAATTAAAATGCTTCTGAATAACAAAGATCATTTGAAGGCCTTATTTGAATAGTGGTCCAACTCTACTTTTTAAAAAATATGGAATTAGCCTTACTTTCATGTTCATACAAGTCATTTCTATCTTATTTTTAGACTGGTACACTTCCAGCTTATTTGTGCTGCCAACAGATGGCATTACAAATCAGACTTCAGCACTCATTTCTCAGCACTCACTAGAATTTAAGGCTCTGTATCTCAAAATGAACAAGAATGGAGTGGGACCACTATTCAAATAAGGCCTTTATTTCTCAAACTTACTACCGAAGTGAAACGAAATTCGCGCAATTTCTCAAAAGGATCGTTTTTAAAACGAATAGAAAAGCCGTAAAATGAAACGCTTCTCGAATTTGCAAAGTAGGCCCTTTATAAAAATGGTTACAACGTCATAAAATGAATTGCTGTTAATTTGGGAAACATATCGTTTATAAAATTGGGGTTATCCCACCGTAAAACGAAAGGCTTCAAATTCCTGAAACAGGTCATTATTAAAACTGGTTAAAAGCCGTAAATTGAAATTAATCAAATTAAAAGTAACAGATTATTTTTTAAACAATTAGCTTCGTCATGAAAGGAGGAGCTTCTACTATTTATTTTAACAGACCATGAAACACTGACTGTAGATTATAACGTCGTAGAATGGCATGTATCTCATTTGTGAAACGAATAATTTTTAAATCCGAGGCATCTGATTTCTGTAATATATGCTTTTTAAAGTTGAACTTTAACTTCTTAAAGCGAAATGCTTCTAATTTGGGAAACTGCTCTTCTCTCAAACTGTTTACATTGCCATAAAGTGCAAATTAGTGCAACTCCATACACTTTCAGTTATATTTAATCCCTTGCTGTTTTCCCCCCATTCCTTTTTTTTTTGTTTGTTTGTTGCTAAACGGGAATTATTGACATGAAGTGGGCAAAACCTTCACCTTTTGGGAATCTGATCCAATGGCAGTCCCTGAACAACCATTGATTATTTACCAAAAATCTATATTATACTAAACCAGTGTATATTATGCTTTTTCATCTTTATTAAATTGAGAATTACACAATATAGGTATTACTGGGTATAGAATGTTTCAGATTATTACACATAACATACTAAGAATCGACTCACTTCTCCTGCTTCAGACAACAATTCGGTTCAACTGACAATTCATCAGATGTAAGAATAAAAGTCAATCTTTAAGCCCCTTGAAATACTGATGGTTGAAAATTGCTGGGACTTCTCCCTTTCGTCTTGTGAAATCAAAATTTTCATAATCTAGACATTATACATATCATAATAATTTCATCTTTCCTTCTGTCCAATCCAGTGTTGGGGAGTTACGTCTGATCCGGTTTTGCATTTGTAACGAAATCTGCGTGTAAAAGTTAATTTCATTCAATCCTAAAAGTATCTATTATTTTTTTCAGTGCGGGAGGAACTTCTGACGGCAGGTACTTCTTGTTCTTGACATTGGCCCATGAAGATCCACGGTTTTGCCTGCTGCTTTATTATGGGAGCATCAGTTAGATGAGCCAGCATCGCTCATTATGAAGGGGACAACACGGGAAAGACCAAGCTTTATTCGGGTTTGAAACCCAATACCACTGTGTTGCGAATCGAATGAATCGAATGGATTGTGTGCGTTGAGTACAACTGGCACTCATAGGTACCACGTGACCCCCGAAGAACGATGTAAAAATTTGTTGTTTATGTTTTGATTGGTCTTGCTAGGTTTGATATGAATGGAGCACATCTTGGCAGTACTCCCCAGGTTTCATTAATTATACTCGATATTAACTTCAGTCTAATTTTAAATGTTATATGTTTGTTATGTGTGATGTTAAAATGAAAGTATAAAACAACCATCCGGGACTCTTACTGGTTATTTGGCACCTTACACATTTTGTATTTAAGAATAATTTTTTTTTCATTTTCTTCACACTGCGTGATAGTCAGAACGTTAGCCACTATACTATGTAGGCGACTATTCTAAAACTGGAAGCACCTAATGTGCGAGTTAAATACCCATAAAACGTTGCTTCGTATGGGATAATTTTCCCAGGCGAGAATTTTCAGGTTGGTGGATTTTCCTTCTAACAAAGAACTTCGCATAACGAGGAAAAGGGGATGATTGAATTCCTTGCGAAGAAATCACAACCATCACTAGTGAACAAAAAATTCCAAGAATAATAATTCTCAAACAAATCTATTTTCCCACAAAAATCGAATTTTATTACATTTCTAGGAATGCTGGTTAGATTTCTAGCTACAAGACAATTTTACTGTTTATTAATATAGAATAACGGTATCTTACTTTCAATACTAAGATTTTTTCCATCTCTAGTTAAAAGAGAAATTTGAGTAAAACAACTGAAAACTATTTTAAGCTGGAAAAATTTAAATATTTAAAAAAGATTTGGGTTTTTTACTGTCTGTTATTAGATAAAGCCGTATTCTAAACTGCAGTCTATTTCCAATTTTCGGGTAAATTCCATTTTAAGCATTTATTTTAGATAACAACACGTCTTATCGCTTAAAAATCCAGTACATATTCATTTTGTCATCCATATTGACACTAAAAGACCCCAACAATTATTTATTATTTCTTATGCATATATTTTGCTTAGTATAAAAAAATCGAAAGCATTCAAGTTGTTGAAATGGCTGACTAAATCTAAATATGAATTTAAACTGATAATATGTATCTTCCTATATGTTTTCTTTCCAAACAACAGTATGTATCAAAACCAAACAACTAGCGGGCCATGATAAACGATTCAAATACTCAAAAGAGGCTCTTATCCATTCGCAGAAGCAATACAGTTATTTTCGGAGAATGGAAGATAGGTTTATTTTCGTCTGTTATTTCTTTTATAAGGCATTTCCAATTTTCCCCATTTCATAAAAGGTATTATTTTGTTAGGTTTTGTGGCATTCCTATTCAATCACATGAGCGTATGGGATAAAAGCCTAAGAATCGTTTCTCAGCCTAGAGGATTTGCTTCTAGATTAGAATAAAAATAATGACAAAAACACTCTTAAACTTAGTTCAAGATGTATACATTTCATTTACTACGAAAGCCCGAAATCATGGATTTAGACAAAGAGATCATGGATGTAAAATAACTATTAATCTACGGAAGTGAAATTCTGTTTCATTATCCGTTGTTGGACAAGAAAGAAGCAAATTACACGCTAGTAACACATATATGTCCCGAAAGTTTAAGGATAAAGTTGAATTGAATACTAGTAAATAAAATTATAGCATTTTTTAAAATATTAGGTATTAACACGACTTCACGAATACGACTTGCTATTTAATAAACTTAGAAATTAAGTATCAGTTAAAACTGTTTGAGGAAGTAATTTTTCTTACAATTCAGTTGGAAATTCGGAACAGTACTAAAGCGGTATAGTGTGTAATCTCACGTAAGTTCCTGCAGGACTTAAGACTTGTATCCTGCAAGGTTAGCATGCTCATCACATCTGGTGAATGGATAATCAAACATGCCGATGTATAAAAATTGAACCATTATGAATGAAATACAATAGTCTTACATACACTGTAAGATAATGATAAATATAACATTGTAACGTAAAAATACAATACTTAGAAATTTTGTAACTTATAAAACATAGCTGCATTTTTTAACCTTTCAGTTATCGATTTAATTTGATGAAATTCTCCAAATGGATCTGACTGAATCTGATTTAAATTTGCTAAATATTATTTCAAATCCCTTGACGAGTTATAATCGTCCCTCTGATCTTTAGCGCAAAAAAATACATGACGAGTCTGACTCGTCAAATATACCCAAAACTTTAAAAGACTTTTTTCTACTGTTCATCAAGGTGGCAAAATTTCAGAAGTTTAATAAACAGAAGTGTCTCATGTCGTTTATGCTAAAATATTAAGACTCGTGATGCTATTTCCGTGTATCAAGCTGGGAATAATATTTTAATGTTTCTTTTTAATAACACTTTGAGAATATTCTTCGAGATTTCTTCAGCTGGAAGTGTTGTTGTTGTTGCGTATGCCCCTTGACCGACAGTAATTCTATTGACACCTCGGCTCTCCCGCTTTCGCGTATAAGCCCATGGACACCTGAAGACCAGCCGCTACGTAGCAATACCTGAATACGCAGTTGAAGGTAAATTTCCCAGGTCCGGTGCTTTCCATTGCTGTGGGGCTCGAGGATGCCAGACAAACAGTACAGATCTGTCATCCACCCAAGGCACCCCAAGCCCCCTAACCGACAGTAATATCAGATCAAGTCCAGAAGGCAATGGGCGAAGAAGGTGCGGCTCCTATTTTGAATTAGCACCACAAGGGTCAGGTCCGACTTGGCTAAAAGACCGGTCCCGTAATTTTGAACCGTGTCAAGTGACGAGACCGGATCACTTGACCCCGCACCTCCAGAGGTAAATTTGAGATCTTGGAAGACATCGTAGCCACGCCCTATTTTAAGGCCCCGGCCACTAATAGTGAACACGGCGGTAGATTTGTAGCGACGAGCATCGAAACAGGGATGTTCCGAGCACTGGCCCGCTGCTCTTGCCAACTGGGCTACCGCGCCCTCAGCTGGAAGTAAATAAATGAATGCAATCCAAGGATTTTTAAAAATCCCTTTCAAATTTTTGGGAGAGAGAGTTTTTCCTTTTAGTGCAAGATGCATCACTTGTTTAACGTCTTGGAAAAAGTTTTGCAAAAATTTCGAATTTTGAAAAACAGCAAGGTCCTTATTTAAACATGGACTTTAAAATTCAAAAAACTGCCGTCAAATGGTAGCATATATTGATAAGCCAAAAGAAAGACTTCATTAGGAAAATTCCTCCTATCCGATTAGGAACTGGAGACCTGAGATCGTTACTAATAGCCTTAATACATTCATTGTGTGTTGATCAGAGATGCATCATTTTTTTTTCTTACTACCCAGACTCAGTTGACCGTGAGACGTGTTCAGACGTCGATTGTATGAAAAATATCCCCAGGTATTATGCGTCCACAATGTATTAACTCTATTCTGTTATCCTCAATCTTTTATAAGATTCATTGCCGAGGAATCGAACTAAATACTAGACGTGCTTACTATTAACATAGTACTCATTGTTTTTATACATTACACGTTAAATCAACAAATCAAACCTCCCAACTCTCAATGCTTGTATACCTGTAAATTTGACTGTAAATATGTTCTCTTGCCACCATGATACACACATATTTCTGTCTGTTATGGGTCATGCATGGCATAAGGCATCGAGATTTCTCAAATCCCAACCCCGTTCAAAACATATACTCCCCATTTCTCTACCTATTACTGTGATTTTAACCCCTAATATTCAATCTATATACAACTTTTTTAATTATAGAATACAGACCAAATTTAAAAACTATATGTGTTTTCACTCTCAAGTTTTAATCTTAGGATCAAATCTTATATATTTCGTAAATCAATGCTAATTTTCCGATATTTTCATTAAGTTTGATTTCGATTCCGAATAGCTGATGCTTTATTACACGCCTTCCTAAATTTTAAATACGTCTGAAATGTTCCTTAGTCAGAAAGTGTGCAATAAATGTTTATATAAGCATATAACTAATTTCAAACCCAGAAAGGCATTCTCTGGGTAATGATTTGCATGAAACATCACCATTAAATTATAGAATGGAAATGGACTTCAGCGCAATTTTTGCAGATCCGAATGCAAATGGCTTTTGAATTCCTCCATACATATTGAATTATGGAAAGCATAGCATTTGACAAAGGAGAAATGTGATTTTTGAACGAAGTCATAAGGGAAATTTGAAATATTCTCTTCCTCTCCTTTCGAAGATGTGTTCAGGGGCAATAAGATGCAAGAAATGTATGTGAATTTATGTGAGAGAAGCTTAACAGTGGGAGAGGAGACACAATCTTGTTCTTTTTTTTTTTTGATAGATAGCATACCATTTTAGGAAGAGCAATACTGTATATTGTCTTCTATACAACATGCGTGAATAATATGTAGGGAGAAAACTGCGGCATTAGAATAGGAGAGAAGAAATACGAGGGCAAGAGTAAATGTTAGTATTGCTTTCAACTATGGAACACATAACATTCATTTGTTAAAAAAGGTAAGTTTATTTCAGAAACAAGAATTAAAGATTCTTTCATGTGTTTATACTAAAATCATTGAAAAAAACACAGTAGAATGTATTTTATAAAATGTCTTGAAACTTTTAGATAAATTAGTTTTTCATTCATTTAAATTTAAATTAACAAATCAATAAAAGAATTTAATATAATAAAATATAATTCAACAAAAAATTTAACAGACAACTTTTTCTTTTAAGTAATACTTCACGTAATATTATTTATAAATGAATTAAAATAATTCTGAGTAGTTGAAAGGGTAGGTAAAATTTCTTTTAAGGAACTTATCTAAACTCTACAGTTCAAAAATACACTGCTGGCCACTGTAAATGCAACACCCTGAAGGAAACATGCAAATAACATGAAATTTACAGCATGCATTAGCGGAGGTGAGATATGCAAATGATTAGAATTTCAGCGCAGACGCACATCACGCGCGCCTGTGACGCCACTTCAAAGCGCTATTTAAGGCTTGGAGATTTCGACGATTTCAAGTTCGGCAATTGTGTTTTTCTTGTGGTTTTCTCTAAAAACGATCAATTATGCCTCGTCGAAAACAGCGATCATCTTTTGATCAAGTATCGAGTTCGACAGAGGAAGGATAGTGGCCTACCGAGATTGTGGATTATCTTTCAGGGAAATCGGTAGTCGTGTTGGACGAAACCAAACAACTGTAATGCGGATATGTGATCGTTGGATGCAGGAGGGTACGACGGACTGGCGTGTTCGATCGCATCCACCTCAGTGCACCACTTCACGTGATGACAGGCAAATTGTGCGCATGGCAGTGACGGATCGCTCAGTGACATATTGAACCATAGCACAGCACATGCAGTCTGTAACGCATCATCCAGTGTCTGTGCGTACCATTCGACGCCGTTTACAGCAGAGTGGTCTGTCCGCAAGACGTCCATTGCTTTGTCTACCCTTGACGCAGAAACACAGACATCTCCGCCGCCAATGGTGCGATGACAGAAGGATGTGGACGGCAGAATGGAATGAAATTGTCTTTACTGACGAGTCACGCTTCTGTCTGCAACACCACGATGGTCGCATTCCAGTCTGGAGACACCGTGAAGAGAGGATGCTGAACAGCTGCGTTATGCACCGCCACACTGGTCCTGCACCGGGTATTATGGTATGGGGCGGTATTGGATATCACTCTCGCACACCTCTAGTACGCATTGCCGGTACTTTAAAGAGCCAGCGCTACATCTCCGAGGTGTTGGAGCCAGTTGTCCTTCCTTACCTTCAGGGCTTGCCCACAGCCATATTTCAACAGGATAATGCGCGACCACACGTGGCACGCATTGTCCAACGGTTCTTTGTCAATCGCCAGATTGAATTGCTTCCCTGGCCGCCTCGCTCTCCGGATCTTTCGCCGATAGAAAACATGTGGTCCATGGTTGCTCTACGTTTGACCCAGATTCCATCCCCAGCTGCCACAGCAGATCAACTTTGGCAACGTGTGGAAGCTGCTTGGTCTGCTGTATCCCAAGAACTCATCCAAAGTCTCTTTGAATCAATGCCGAGGCGTGTGGCAGCGGTGATCTCCAACAATGGCGGCTACTCTGGCTACTGATTTTGGCAGGAACCACACTTCACAGAAGTCTATAAATTTAATCATTTGATACTTGGTCAACATGTTATCTACAAAATAAATTTTGTCGTGATATCTCTTGTCTTTCTTGGTATTGCAATTTGGGTGGCCAGCAGTGTATATTGAACCCATAATCTAATCAAATATTATATATATATATATATATATATATATATATATATATATATATATATATATATATATATATGTATATATATATATATATATGTATATATATATATATATATATATATATATATATGTATATATATATATATATATATATATATATATATATATATGTATATATATATATATATATATATATATATATATATATATATATATATATATATATATATATATATATATATATATATATATATGTGGGATTCCATGCATACAGCCCCATGCATGCCACTCTCATATGGAGTGTGCCCCTGTAACCCCGGCCAGCGCCACCTAGCGGGCGCC
Organism: Dolomedes plantarius; assembly: GCA_907164885.2. Taxonomy (NCBI): domain Eukaryota; kingdom Metazoa; phylum Arthropoda; class Arachnida; order Araneae; family Dolomedidae; genus Dolomedes; species Dolomedes plantarius. Next base: position 144,164,098 of record OU015495.1, on the reverse strand, counting down.
GCGAAGAACAGAAGAGGGAGACGATGTTTTGCTTCGGACGAGCGTGCACGTGTGTGTGCCGCGTTGCTTGTTTTTCCCCCCTTTTAGACGTTAGTTCCCCCTGTACATAATGCCCCTCTTTAAATAAATGTTACTTATGTTAACACTGTTTGTGATTATTCCCCCCAAAACCCCACAGATGGGGGCTCTGGCCTCCTTTTACCCTTTAATCCCCTAGATCACCCATGCCTGCCGTATCAACTCTCCATTTGACGTGATAGTTTCAAAGACGTTTACAGCTGATATTTACCGATTTTACCTCAGACGTATAATTCGAGACGGTTTGAACGAAGTATTTTGCTGATGTGAGTTTCCTACAGAATTAAAATTTTTCGATTGACGCTTTCCTTTTCTGACGTGACAAGGACTGAATTTTCGACGTGTACTATTCGGATATACAAATTGTTGGATTATTCTGTTTAGAAGTCTGCATTCAGTGAGTACCATTTTTTTTTTGTTGTGTCAATATGTGTTCAGTTTCACTAAACGATATTGTGCCAATCGCACAAGCACTCAGCTGTGCACCGACTAAAAGTATTAAGTTTTGATGATACATTCGATTTGTTTTGATGATACATTTGATAGATCATCCCGATCTAAATTACGCAGTTTTCAGAATTTCCCTGTTACTTTCGATTTGAATTCGCGAAAGAAATCCATCCTTAAAACATATTCATTAAATGATTTTATCTGTGTTGCTAATATTTTGCATATTGATTCCGACGGTTCTAAAGACAAACTATGTGATTCCATTTTTGACGCACTTTCGAATTTAACTTCTTTTCAACCGATAATTGACTTTGATGAGAATGACGAAGTAGCGCCAAGTTCTTTCGCGCAGACACAACAATCAGAGACGGCTGACGCTCTTGCCACAGTCGAAAACGCTTATACGAATTCTTTTTCGCCTAAACAACAATCCGAAATTGACACTCCCGTTCCTTATTCTAATTTATGGCTTGTTTTGAGAGATGTTTCCTGTTCTATGCGAAAATTTACTGGTAGCAATGCGTATACTATTCAAAGCTTTTTGCGCGACGTGGAGGATAATTTATCTCTTTTACCAGAATTAACAGATCAACATAAAGTGATTTTTGTGAAAACTAATCTTTCTGGATCCGCTAAATTATTTATTCAGAGCCAACGTAATCTAAACACTTTCAGTTCTTTAAAAGAAGCTTTAATTGAGGAGTTTGGTTCGAAAATTACGAGCGCTGAGTTACATCGACAGTTGCGAAATCGAAAGTTAAAACCAAATGAATCTCTTACAGAATATTTAATTGCTCTTCGCGAGTTAGCTTCGCAAGCCCTTGACTTTGCCGTGGACGACGCTAGTATAATTGAGTATTGCATAAATAATATTCCAGACGCTCCGTGTAATAAATTAATTTTGTATGGTTGTACTAACTTTACGGAATTCAAACAGAAACTCAAAATTTATGAAAAGATTTTTGACAGAAATAGATGTAAATCCTCAACTGACCATTTCGGTTCTAGCTACATACCTCATAAACGTGATGACGTGTATCATAAAATTTCAAACCCAAGACGTGAGATGAAACCAGAAGCATTTCGTCCTCATGCTCAAAGTAAACAAATGTGCTATAATTGTTTTAATTTTAACCATATATCTAAATTTTGTCCCGACAAACATCGCGGTCCAAAATGTATTTCTTGTGGAAATTTTGGCCACATCGCCGCAAATTGTTCAAAATCAAATGATTTACACACACAGAGAGAAACTAATGTTAATACGCTGAATTCAACTACTTCAAATTTAATGTAGAAGGATGTTACACTTAACCATGTCTCTTTCAACGCGTTAATTGACACAGGTTCGATGGCTACGATTATGTTAAAGCGAGCGTATACTAAAATTGGATCCCCTGTTCTTAATAACTCTAGTACATTGCTTACGGCTTTTGGCAATGGAAAAATTAAGCCGCTTGGTTCTTTCAAATCCCAAATTGTTATTGATGGTCAATTGTTTACCGCTGATATTTGTGTTGTTGACGATAATACTATGCCAGTAGATTTGATAATTGGTATGAATGTACTTGCACAGGCTGAATTCACTATCACTAAAGACGGACTTTCGATTCATAAACCTTTAGATTTTGACGCTATAGACGAAGACGTTACTCTTATTAGTAATATATTGGTAATAGATGATTCTAGCCCTGACATAGGCCCTAGTGCTACTAAACAACAGAGAAATACCATTCAACACCTCGTGACCAATTATAAACCCCATAAAATCAAAACTACGAATATTGAAATGCATATACAAGTTGATACTTCGACTCCCATCTGCTACAGACCACGACGTTTACCATTTATTGAGAGAGATATTGTAGATAAGCAAGTTAATACTTGGATTCAGGACGGCATAATAGAACCCTGTTCATCAGACTACTCGAGTCAGGTTGTTCTTGTTAAAAAGAAAGACGGAACCCCACGACTTTGCATCGACTATAGACAATTAAATAAACATATAGTTAAGGATAGATACCCTTTACCTCTCATTGACGACTTACTCGATAAACTTCAGAATGCTCGTGTTTTCAGTACTCTAGACCTTAAAAATGGATTTTTCCATGTTAATGTTCATAAAGACAGTCGACGTTATACTTCCTTCGTGACACATTCAGGTCAGTTTCAGTTTCTTAAAGTTCCCTTTGGTCTTTGTACATCACCTTCCGTATTTCAGCGATTTGTTAATACAGTCTTTAAAGATCTCATTTTATCAGGTCAGATATTGTTGTATATGGATGACTTAATCATTCCTGCTAAAGATGAAGAGGAAAATATTGAAAAAATAAAATCAGTCTTTTCTGTCGCTTCTGACTACGGTCTTGAGATAAACTTTCGAAAATGTAAATTCCTTCATACACAAATTAAGTTCCTTGGCCATATTATTCAAAACGGACAGTTATTTCCCTCCCCTCTTAAAACAGCCGCCGTTCTAAATTATCCGGAACCAAAAAATCAAAAAGACGTCCAATGTTTCCTTGGTTTGGCTGGTTATTTCCGTAAATTTATCCAAAACTTTTCAGTTATCGCTAATCCTCTATCTAACCTTCTAAAAAAATCTACTATTTTCCATTTTGGTGTAAACGAGAAAAATGCTTTTTATCAATTGAAGCAATGTTTGGCTAATAAACCCGTTCTTAATATTTATAATCAGAAAAGCGAAACTGAATTACATACTGACGCTTCTATCCATGGTTTTGGATGCATTCTTCTTCAGAAGTCCACTGATGATAACTATTTTCACCCTGTATATTTTGCAAGCAAATCTACATCAGACGCTGAGAAAAATTACTCAAGTTATGAACTCGAGATGTTAGCCGTAATTCATGGATTGCAAAAATTTAGAGTGTATCTACTTGGTAAAAAATTTACCATAGTAACAGACTGTAACGCCTTCAAACTTACTATGAGCAAGCGCGATCTCAGTGCTAAAATTGCTCGATGGGCACTATTATTAGAAGATTACAATTATACAATTCAACATCGAACTGGAGCGAAGATGGCTCATGTTGATGCGCTAAGCCGCTATCCGACGATGCTCATTACCGCCGATTCACTGACTTTCGAAATACAAAATGCTCAGTCACACGACCCTAACATTCAAGCAATTAAAGAAATTCTTAAAACTAATCAGTATCACGATTATTTTATCAAAGCAAATGTTCTCTACAAGTTAGTTGACGGTTACGAAGTTCTAGTCGTTCCAGACTCTATGCAAGACGGCATTATCAGAGACGCACACGAGAATGGACATTTTGCTACTAAGAAAATTGAGGAGCAACTCAAACAACAGTTTTACATACCTAATTTAAAAGATAAAATTGCCAGGTGTATTGCCATCTGTATTCCATGCATCTTGACGAACCGCAAGTGTGGTAAACAAGAAGGACTCCTACACCCTTTACCAAAAGAGGACACCCCACTCCATACAAATCATGTCCAGCAAATTATTAACTCAACTTTCCAACGCAGCATTAAGACGACTCCTTTTGAACTGCTTTTCGGTACAAAAATGCGTGTCCGCAACAATCTCCAAATCACAGACCTGTTGAATGCCGAAATACAAACTGAGTTTATAAATTCACGCGACGACCTCCGCAAAGACGCCAAACAACAGATTTTAAGAGTGCAAGACGAAAACCGTAAAACCTACAATCTACGACGAAAGTTACCTCCGAAGTTCAAGTTGCACGATCTTGTCGCCATAAAACGCACCCAATTCGGACCTCGTTTAAAACTCCATCCAAAGTTCCTCGGACCCTACAAGATCATCAAACTTAAGCCTAACGACACCTATGATGTTCAAAAGTGTGGACATTTCGACGGACCCATGCATACCAGTACATGCATCGAGTTCATGAAACCGTGGACTCATAACTTTACATAACATACTTTGATTTTTGAACTATGTTTTCATTATTATTTTTTCTTTTTCAGGAATACTTCATTAACCAGGATTGTTTTGCTGTTTAGATGTTACTACAATTAGTGTTCTATTTTTCATTTTCTTTTCCAGCTCATTTTGCTAGTATTATAACCTATGTGTATTTCTTATAACTTTTATACCTTTTTTTTTCATTTCGTCATAATAAATTGTCACCTGTATTTGTTTGTGCCCCTACCAGCATCTGGGGGCAGATGCTTTTTGTCGGATGGCCGATGTGGGATTCCATGCATACAGCCCCATGCATGCCACTCTCATATGGAGTGCGCCCCTGTAACCCCGGCCAGCGCCACCTAGCGGGCGCCGCGAAGAACAGAAGAGGGAGACGATGTTTTGCTTCGGACGAGCGTGCACGTGTGTGTGCCGCGTTGCTTGTTTTTCCCCCCTTTTAGACGTTAGTTCCCCCTGTACATAATGCCCCTCTTTAAATAAATGTTACTTATGTTAACACTGTTTGTGATTATTCCCCCCAAAACCCCACATATATATATATATATATATATATATATATATATATATATATATATATATACATATATATATATATTGTGATATCTTCAGACTCCGGGTAGCTAAAAATGTTCAGAGTCAGTCTACTAAATTAAAATACAGTATTATTAAATTTTAGTCGGAAACTTTTTACACAGGTGTTGATCTATTACACTCTTTACACAGGTGTTGATCTACCTCTAGACATAGAGGGAACTGGCCTTCGTAATAACCAAATGATATCGATGATAAGATGCACGTACAGTCACAGCGGAACTAGAAGGTCGGTACACAGCCTCTAGAGCGTACAGCTCTGAAAATAGATAACGAAGCCTGTAGAGCAGGATGCTCTGAGATAGCTATACTTCAGGGTGAAGTATTCGTTGACGAGAGCTTCGAGCGGCTGCTCTGAAAATAAGTCAGGGTCAAGTCGGTCGCTCCAGGACAACGTAGACGGTAGGTGCTCTCTAGATGAGAGTCTCGACCAAGTCTGTCCAAAAACTGGATTTCTTCTGCGGCGTTGGCAACCGTGCTTCCGGTCACGTGACTACACAAGTTTTGGTTGGCTGGCACTATTTTGTGACATCATGTCCGTTGGCTGTGATTCGCCTGACCACGAGGCCATGTGTTCGGTTCCCATGATTCAGCTGATCTGAAAATCATTAGTTCACGTCGAAATAGTCATTAGTTTACGTCGAACTAGTCATTAGTTTACGTCCTCCCAGGCCCGGCGGCTAGAAGCAACACCATTCTTTGTGTGCAGACACCTTGACGCTGAAAGATAGAACTGTTCACTGTTCACCTGCTGTGGGAGGTCCGGCTGTCTGGGTGATTTATTCGGAAGGGTCGTAACAGATTCTTACAATATATATATATATATATATATATATATATATATATATATATATATATATATGTGTGTAAATATATATATATATATATATATGTGTAAATATATATATATATATATATATATATATATATATATGTGTAAATATATATATATATATATATATATATATATATATAAACATGAACTAAATAAGGTTACTTTTTAAAAATGAGAAACACTCAAAATAAAAGTTTTGGTGGGCAGCCTTAAATATTCTTATTACTTAGACCCTTTTTAAAAAAAAAATTATCTACTGAGCATCAGTGCAATAGTGCGAAAAACTTACCATGGCTCTTTTTTCTAAATAATAGTACCCATTGTAAGAACTTTTATCTATTGCCATAAATATCAATTCTGTTAACTACTTCGGACTTTCCTCTCAGATTATATTATTTCAATTATGTCGTAAGAGTAGCAGAATTGTCATGAAGTGTTTTCAAATATAGTATAACTGGCATGTAGTTAATGTAAAGATATATATTTTATATACGCGTATTATCTCTTCTCTTTCCTAATATTTTTCGTGTATTTAAGAGCATTTATATCTTACCTTATAGCCATATGTAATGAATTGTATAATGTAGACCTGGATAACCCCTGATGTTGAAAGGATAATTTGCATAGAGGAACTCAAGTTAAAATAAACGGGAAATCCAATGTAAATAAAGCACAAATAGCAGTGAGGTGCAATTTTGCATACGACCTTTTCGAAACTGCAAAGGATCTTCTTCATCAGTGCAAAGAACTTAGTGGCAGCTCAAAAATCTGGTTTTCGGCTTTTTGAGCTGCCACCTTTGCACTGATTAAGGAGCTACTTTGCAGCTTCGAAACGGCCGTATGCAAAATTGCACCTTACTGCTATTTGTGCTTTATTAACGTTAGATTTCCTGTTTATTCCTAGAGCACAAAAGTTTTGTCTTTTCTTTTCAAGTTGAAATACCCTTTTACATAAAATCGTGGTACGAAATCAAATCAAGCTGTGTTCATTAATACAAAGCCATGGAAAAAAACAATCTTCATTAATTTGTCTTTACAGTGACCTCTCTGTCAAACTTACCTATTTTATGTATTCAAAACTCTTTCGAACTAATTAGAGTAGTTGGAGCATGGATGCACAGACACTGAATAATCTTGTGGTAAAAATGAACTCACCTTATTTTATACTTTCCGAGTTCATTTATTCTAATCCAACATTAATCCTTTTCTTTGTTTACTTCGTTCTGGCGATTCAAAAAAGCACGTCATCAAATTAAGATAGAAGAAAGAGATCAAAAAGAGAGAAAACTTGGTAGTTCAACGAAGCGTAGAAATGAATTCTTCGCTGAAACTGCGTTGTATATAAAAAGCATGTAAGTTGTACATCATGGTTAACGCTGCTAGTTACCTTGCTGAGATTCCTAACGAAGGAGGCGTAATATATGATACCGATTACAACAAAGTTGTCCAAGGGCCTCCAACACAACTTCAGTTTAATCTGAGGTTATTCGTGGAATTTCCTTAAATGTCTTCTTTCCTTTTGCCTTGTATTCTAGATTTATCGAAATTACTGAAGTGGCAGTTAAGTGTGTAAGATTTTTATATATACCTCGGTAACCGCTGTCTGCAGAGAGTTCTGTGTTACAAATTAACATTAAAATTTTAGTAAAAACTGATAGTTTATTCACTCTTCTAATGTCCAAAAATCAGAAGGATAATATACGAAATAAAATTATCAAACTAAAAATTTGTAACTACATGGAACCTTAATAGGACATGAAACCACTGAGCCAAAACTAACTTTTAAATTAGGGATTCCCACCACCAGTTCTCATGTCCACAACAAATTTATAATTTCGTGGTATAGGTTAGTAGTGGATAACTGAGATCTAAAAGAGAATGCCAGGCAGTTGGACTTATGAGAGAAATGGTTTGGAGTCATTAAAAAACAATCTATACACAGATAATTCTTTGTAATTTTATAAGCAGCAGAATATTTTTTTCTCAAGTGTAAAAGATTTACACCAAGTACAAATTTCAGCAAAACACTATTAAACGTAGAATTGCCTCTTAGTATTCATTCATTTGTCATGTTTACCGGAAGTCACTTCCTTGAATGCGTCCGATAAATGCAAAGAAATCAACTTTGCATTTGTTGGTCGTAGATCCGATTCTCTTCACAGATTAAATAATAACTACAAAATATTTCCCATTTTTAATAGTTTATTTGTAGGAGCATAAGGTAAACGATTTTTTTAAATAAATATGAGGCTTATTCATCTAGAACTTTCTCCTCTAACGTTTTTTTTTCAGTATAATGCAGAGGCACATTGTCATCAGACATTAGCCTTTTGTTATTCACTGTTGCAAATTGTGACATGAAACTCGACTTTTGTAATTATTTTGATTATTATAAAGTTTTAACTCTAAAGAAAAAATACCATTTTCTGATTTCTTAATTTCGAAACAACATTAATTCGGTTCCATGCACATTTATAAGTGTATTTATTTTATTTTGTAAAATCTTAAATTGTCTATGTGCTGAAAATCATTCCTGTGGTTTTTCGTACCGGGTTTCCTGGAAGATGGGAATGAGCATTCCCGTATGCAATTAAGTGTGACATGTAACAGTACGGATAGTACACAAGGTCATTTGCACAAGAAGGGAGAATTACTTGCCACTGTCTCGGTCATTAGGTGGACATAGTTCCTCCATAGCAACGACCCAGCAACCATATTTTTAACCAGTCATATGTCTGAAAGGTGTTAATTGTTCTAGAACATTTCTGACCTCTTCGATTTTCGGTGCTGGGAAGTTTTAACGGTTTTTTGAGCCAGATGAAGAAAAAGCTGCGAATGTGATACAGCTCGAGGTTGTCCGCTCTTCGGCCCCAGTCGCCTTTGTATGCTGAGGTATCTCGAGATTTCTGGTCTGCTTTTGTACCAAGTTTAGAAAAACAATGAGAGATAATCATCAGTCTACAATGAGGGTGGTGGTAAGCAAAAATAATTTGTAATATATTTTATCAGGCGAGAGCACAGAATAATTAATATATGTAGCTAGGTTTTATTATGTGTTCAACTACTTTCTTAATGTATGTAGATAATTATTAAGGGAGAATTACTTGCCACCCTCTCGGTCATTAGGGGGACATAGTTCCTCCATAGAAACGACCCAGCAACCATATTTTAACCAATCATATATCTGAAAGGTGTTAATTGTTCTAGAACATTTTCTGACCTCAACTTTTTCGATGCTGGGAAGTTTTAACGGTTTTTTGAGTCAGTTGAAAAAAAGCTGCGACTGTAAGATTGATCGAGGTTGTCCGCTCTTCAGTCCCAGTCGCCATTTCTGTATACTGAGATTTCTGGTCTGCTTTTGGACAAAGTTCAGTACAACAATGAGTAATAATCATCAGTCTATAATAAGGGTGGTGGTAAGCAAAAATAATTTGTAATATACTTTATCAGGCGAGAGCACAGAATAATTAATATATGTAGCTAGGTTTTATTATGTGTTCAACTACTTTCTTAATGTATGTAGATAATTATTATGTTGTTTCTGTGCAAATTGTAACTAACGATAAAATTAATTTTAGATAAGAAGAAGAGAAATTAAATGCTAATATTATTTATTAAAATTGAGTTTGTTTTTCTAATTATCCCAGACATGTGTCTGAATGTGTTTTCTCCAATTAACAATTTTAAAAATGCCACTATACGATCATCTCTTTTATTACCTGTTTAATTCCACATAATACAAATTGAAATCATATATATATATTTAGCGTACTGGTTGCGCCACCTGGCTGCTTCCCGGTTTATGCGAATCGTGTATTTAGTTGGTACTGTAACGTAGTCAATAATAAGACAAGCGTTTCGCTTGAATTACTTTACTACGCTACCTTAAACACTACAAATACAAAAAGAAAGTATGTACAGCGAGTTAGAATTTACAGTTAGATATGTCAGGACGGCTTCGGGTTCACCAACAACTCGGCCTATCAGGCCAAAAGACCAGGAGAGCTGCGTCCTCTCTGGCACTCAAAACAGATCTCTTCTTGCGGAGTATTGGGGGTCTTCTTTTATACGGTCGGCGAATTCAAAAGCGTTCTCCGGCGTTTTAAGTGCTCGTAAGAGTCCAAAGTTTATGGGATTCCACATGTCGCTATAGTGTCAAAATTCTGGAGAGCCCTCGAACCACTCTGGGATTTATGCCTTTTATAACGCCAGAACCGCATATTACACCAAATTTATGGCCTCTTATCCTAGAGTTTATGAGACCGCTCAGTTTAACATTTCGCCGATAGATGACATGTTCATGTTGAGGGATAGGAACGAGCATCACAGACTTATATAATTACAATTTTCGTGTAGTAATGCTGACAACGTCACAGTACTCTTAAAAGAATAAAAGCCTGACGCTTGAATTCTTGGTGTTAATACATTTCTTGAATTTCTTCATTCACCGCTATTTACTGCCTACTTCATTATGGGGGCACCATTTAGGAGAGGAAGTATTGCTCCCTATGATGGGAATGACACGGAAGCGACCAAGCCTTATTCAGGATTTGAACCCAAGCCCACTGGTAGCAGATCAGAACGCTAACGACTCTACCTTGTGGGCGGCTTCTCCTCTAACATCGACCAGTCAACCCCGTGTTGTCAAAAATTACCATTTATAAATATTCCCCTACTCCCGGGATTTATGATAAAAGGTTAGATTTTAACTTCGAGGTTATTACATTTACCAATTTCCATAGCAACTTAAACTATAAAATTTATTATAATATTTTTTACTCACAACTTTACAGAATAAAAAACATATGTAACAACGCTGGGGATTTTTTGGAGGCATGTAGCATTTTCGAAGAAAACTTAAGAAAAAACGATTTCCCTAAAAATTTCGGTAATTTAAAAGTTTTAAAAAAATGGCATTTAGGATCAGGTATTTTTAAAGATGTTTAGAATAGTATTTGTGTTTTCATTTGGTTAAGTTGTAATGGGGGTGGAGCTATAGTAATGTTACAATGACGTAACCTTTAGGATAGAACTGGCTGCTGTTTCGCCATAACCGTCACTTACGGAATTGGGGTGTGTAGGCACCGATTACTTTGCATTAGGATTTTTGTGTGCTTGCTTGTAAGGTGTGTTGAGCCCATACTGTAAGTTCATTCTTTGCATTTTCTTCTTGACTAATTGCTTCTTTGGGGTACTCGGGGCCTTGGGATGTCTTTTGGACTTACCTGCATCCTATTCAGAAAGTTCCCCTTGAGGTAATTGACATGGTTAGGCTCCCTGATGACGAGACCTGTCGGTTACCTCTGTTGTTTTATGGTTCAGTTCCGGCACTTATACAGAGTCTTGCCATTGGTGCGTGGATGCCCAGAGTGCTTGATTTCTGTTTGTTTTTTGTTTATTTTAGCATAATTTTTTATCTGTATCTGTTGGATTATTTATTCCCCTACTCCCTCTCTCTGTCACGCATCTAAAAATGCTTTTAAAATTTATCCGACAAGTCATTAATCATTTTCTTTAAAAAATATGCTTGAGGATATTTCTTAAATCAGAAAAAACTATGTATATATATTAGTTTTATCATTCTCCATTTTTACAGCTTATCATGTTACCATGCGATCGAGAAACTAAAACCGTCGAAACAACTTGTGGTCATTTGGTATTTATTCTTGTCAAAATTCCTGCAGCGTAAGTTATACAGCATTTTTTCCATGATTTTATGCTTCTATAAATGCTATCGATGTAGATGGAAAAACTTATTTGACAGAATTTCTCTGAGCTTTAGAAATCTATTTTTGATTTTATAAATAGAGTGATGAAAATAATGAGTTATCTTATAGAATTCATTTTTCTAAAGCATTTCATATTTTTGAGCCAAAATATACAAACCTATTTTCACTACTTTCTACTCTCCCTTTGCTTGGTGCCGGACGATGGCCGAATGGCTAGGGTGCTGGCAGAGTCTGTGGGTTCGAATCCCACTCTTGGCATGGGCGTTTGCAGCCGTTCGGAATCGGCTTTAAGCAGTAGGTCCCGGTCTAATTAGCCCTCGTGTAGCAAAATTCACCGTAGCGCTCCAAACCAACCCTTAGTTTGGGATCCAAATTTTAATTGAATTGGAGTTACATCGCTATGTGGAGCATTTTCCGCTTGCTTGAAAATTTATTTCTGGATATGTTACTCATCTATATATATAAAACAGTTCCGCTGTTTTATATATACAGATGGAACTGACAGTTCCGTCAGATACGGAACGGTCAGTTAGTTCCGTGACTGACTGACAGATAACGCACAGACCAAACCGCTGGAACTAAAGGGCTAAAATTTTGCATGGCGATTATTCTTATAGTGTAGGGGTGCACTAAGAAAGATTTTTGAAAAATTCTTCTTAGATTTTTTTAAATTAAATTTTTAAGCTGTTTTTGTAACAGTCTTTAAATTTTGCATTTAAAATAATAATCTGAGGATTATAAAATTTATATCACGAAAAAGATCATAAAAATTCCTTTAAAATGAAATCTTTCTCATTTTTGATGAATTTTTAAAGATTAAATTTTAGAATTTATTTTATTAAATGCTGATCAAGTGGTTTGTTTTCTTTTGTGATATTAATTTTACAAAAATTATTTTTGCGTCACGTGCATAACAACGAAATAAATTGACCTAAAAAATATTAAAATAAGGTAAAAGATAAAATTTAACCACCAGACTAATTGATATGGAAGTTTTTTAATAATTTATTTCAAAGTAGTATGTTTTATGGATAATAAGCATACAAATTAATTGCATACATTGACCGTTGTATTTAATTTGAATATTTTCTTCTACATTATTTTGTCTATAAAATTCTCCGTTACGATTTTTATTATAAATGATTATATGTATTTTTTGGCATTCATTGCATACATTGACTGTTGTATTTAATTTGCATGTACGAATCACGGGTATTCAGCTAGTAGGAACATAAGCTCAGTTATGTCAGAGGTGACAGTACTTTTAGACGGAAATATTATATATATCTCCATTGTTAAAAAGTTTACTGTAATTTTATGAATAAGTTACCAAATGGGTTCATATTATGATTCAACTATTTATGTGCGTTGCATCATTACTGCATTTAAACTACCTAAAAGCCTCATGATATTTCAATTGAAGTTTTGTTTCACGTACAATAGAAATTTTGTATGTACCTAACATTCTGCTGATTTGGCTTGTTTGTTTCACAAGTATTGTTTTAATCTTTGCGATTTTACAATTAAAATTATAAATGAAATACAACACTTTAATAACTAAGCATTAGAAATTAACACCAGGGAAAAACCTATAAAAATATATCCCTCAATTGTACCACGCTACCTTGGACCTAAGTTTTGCTCTTGTTATAAGGTCCGCTGAACGGAAAGGAATTTTAAATCATCCCAGCAAAGCAGACTTTATGGATTTTCTCATGAGTGCAGAATTTTCAAACGATTTAAGGGAATACAAAAATAAATTACAAAAATGCTTTCAAAATACTATACCATTTAATGACAGAGAACTTTATTTATAAATGCTTGAGTTATCACGTTATACTTCAGCATTCCCAAATGTAAATTAAAAAAGTTATAAGAGTCTATAAGTGACGAATACAGTGTTCCCTATAATCAGACTTCTGCGAAAGCAGTTTTAAAACGACGTTAATTTGTTTTCAAGAATTGCAATAAAAATCTAGATTTCACAAATACAATCTTTGAAATAACTCGTCATTAGAAGGAAGTTACTAGACGTACCTTTTGGTTCAACGCCCTTAACTATATGCGCTCAAATACGATATGCGTCCTGAGCCTAAATGCTTGGCTCGCGTGTGCTCTCTATTACATGAAAAATGTTAGTCAAGCTCAGAAATTGTAGTGTTACTCATCACAAAACTTTTTAACAAGAAAAGATTTCACCTAACTTCTCAGCAAAAATAATATTTAAGACTATTTACTCAAAATCACCGAACAGGTTCTCGATTGATGAGAGCTGTTAGAAACCTCTGCTGGAACAACGACCTACATATTCGTTGAATACATGCGCTCCTAGTCCATGAAGTCGCGCATTTAAAAACTTGAAAAATTTCTTCCACTTTACACCATGTACTAAAAAATGGGCTTAGGATAGATAAGGATCTGAGAGTTAAAAGATCGAAAATGTACGTCATGGTGTGTGCGCGACGAACCATATTTAAAATTTATAGCTCTCTTATATAACACAAAACCTCTTGTTTATGGCACTCATTCGTCTTCAAATAAATATATTATTGTTGGAGATAATCCCTCTTGTGATATACTACTGATAAAAGGGAAAATAACCGCTAAATTATCAGTTACCACTAAATTATCTATTTTTTTATTTAAATTTCAGTTCCTCATTATTCAAGGTAAGAAAAAATTTCGCTTAAATTTTTGACGTCATTTTTTCCGCATGGAGAACCATCTTGAACCTAGTCGGATATGGTTATGGTTCATCATAGTGGAGATTCAGTTCAGAGGTTTTAATAATTTAGGATCATGTGGTATGGAATGGTTTGAAAAGCCCGAATGGTTATTTTTCTTTCTCAGTGCAACAACCTCTCTAAACCCCGATTAATTTGATCATTTAAAGGAAAAGTTGAAAGGAGCCTAGAGAATAGACCTGGCTATAATTTCCGTTAAGTGATCAAAAACTGTCGGTCTAATACTTCTCAGCTTCGGACTAAAATGCATAAAAAGAACTGCATATAAATCCATGTCAAAAGGCAAAGTTCGTGAAAATTGAATACAAAAGAAGACCGTAAAGAGTATTCGAAAGAAAATTGTCATTTGGTTTGAGTACAATCGACAGTATTTATGACTATTTCAGTAATGCCACAATTTTAATAACTTACTGTTTTCAGTGCATTTTGAAGTGTTTCAGATTGCAGATTGATGAGGTTACAAAGAGGTTATTCTAATTTTGTTTATGGAAAAACGTGCTAGTCCTAGCTTACTAAAGAACGTTCCAAATACATTTTTTTACTACACAATGCCGCGAATTTAATTACTAATAAGATAAAAGAAACAGTTGTTTCCCACCTTTAAGAAATATTAATTTCCTTATTTTAGACAAAAAATGCAAATCCTCAGAAATGAAGATAGATGAAAGTTCTTTAAAAAATGGGATTTATATTGCTATCTCATCTCGTATATTTTAACTCCGATAATTCTAAAAAACTTTGAATTTTACTTCTATGATCTAATTGAATTGAAAAAGCTTCACATTTTAGATGTATGTTTGTTCCAACATAATAATCAATATATTTCTAATTTTTACGATGTTCAAATGGAAAATGTACTTAAAGTAACAAATTAATCAATAAATTCTCTGATGTTTATTAATTTAAAAACTTACCATTTTTATCTTTGATGATAAAAAACATTTCTAATTGCCATTTTCTAACTCCTCATTTTTTCGACTCATTATTTACTTCTATAAGGCTTAACTTATAATATATATTTCATCCATAAACAGAGCTATGTTTTCCTTTTCCCGCAAAACATTTTCTGTTACATATTTATTTTCTCACGCGGAGTATTTCGAGAAAATGCCATGGTAGCATTTCTTCCCACCCATATTTATGTTAGGAGAGTTAGGAACATGTAAAAATGTATTTTTTTCTGCTTTGTGAGGCAGAAAAGGTGAACAAGTAAGTTTTTATTACTTTTAGAAAGAAACTTTTTCTTTTAATATTAGTTTACGTTTTCTTACACCTTGTGCAGTTTTGACACGTTTTCTGTGGGCTTTATTTCACGAAACAATTCATATTCTTGTCGATATTTTTCATATGAACTCACCATTTCACGGCTATTTTTGTAACAACGGGAAAAAGTATCAAGTCTCGAGATGGTTTTGAGATTAGTATAAGTTTCAGGAAATGTATCTGTTTTTAAACTTTTAATTCAGTAAGAAGCAGTTGAATTTGTACATGGACTGATGCTTAGTTTACAAGCGAAATTACAAAAATTTGTCTTTATTACTCCATAAAATTCTTGAAGAATTACAAAGATCTCTTATTTCGTAAGTTAAAAAATTAAGGAGTGATAATGTTGTATTTTTGCAGACATTTGTTGATGACATAATGAATCATACTGTTTATATAAATATTTTAAGAGACTATTTAAAATTATCAGCCCAAAGTTTGGGTATTGGAAGCAACTTTGTTTTTTTTTATCAAGATAACGATCCTAAGCACACGGCTCTCAACATTCGTCTCTGGTGTCTCTATAATTGTCCACAAGTTTTGAAAACACCACCTCAATTACCAGATTTTAACCCAATAGAACATATTTGGAGAGAACTGGAGGTTCGAATACGAAAACACGACATTCACACGAAAAGCGAACTGAAAACAATTATAATGGAAGAATGTATGAACATTGATGCAGAAATCATAAAAGAACTAGTGCAATCTATTCCCAGACGTTTAAAAGCTGTTGTAGATGCTAAAGGATATCCTAATAAATATTAATTTAACGAAAAATTAGCATATTTACTAATATGGAGAGATTTTTTTACAAGTGAACGATGACTTTTGTGAGATAAAGTTTTTGTTACTTTTTGATTATCGGTTTCTTAAAAATTTTTCTATGTTTTTAAAATATTTCATGTAGTTTTGTTAAGAATAGATTATAGATCTTATTATTAAATACCTATTCTGAAATATTCATTTTAATCAATGGATAGACCCCTATTTCATTGAAAATCGTAAGTGTACGAACACTTTTGGGAGTCACTGTACAGTACACACACACACATATATATATATATATATATATATATATTCTTTCTGGGGCCCATATTCTTGGGATACATGCTGTCCCACCCCGTAAGGAAAAGATTAAATGCCTCTTTAGGTTATTTTTCTGTTCAAAATGGTTGACTTTACCTTGTATTTTAGGGGCCCCGTATTGCCTCAAATGGTCGTCAGATCTGTACTGTCCCTCCGGTGTCCAGGCCCATACTAATCATAAACCGAACACGGGAAATAAACCCTCAGCTGAGTTTGCAGGTTTTGCTGCGCAGCGTCTGGTATTCAGGTTCTTCATTACGTATGGAATAACCGTCCGGGACGTTTATCTTGTCGAATTACCTTGTATTTCAAGATTATAGAGATTGGGACTGAAAGTATAAAGTTTTATTTACTTTTTAATCTTTAATTAAATGTGCTAATCAGTGAGCAGACATCTCCGAGGTAATCAAAATTGGGATTCCCTACATATTTCCTGTCCTGGTTATTCTAAATCTTGAAGTTATTGCTCCAATTTAAATTTATCAACTGGGCCAAAACATTTAAAATGTTTGGAAAACTTTGCTATAAATTCATCGGTACGAGTATATAAGATCATCCTACTCGTAGTATATTATACTAACTGTTCTGGCTTAGACTGAAGAGTGTCTAGATTAAAATTACCGAAATTTTTAAAAAATGCCTTAAAAAGGTAATTGGTGCTGTGCTCTTTTTAATGATCTTTTTAATGACTCGTCATGTTGACCTAACAAGGTGAAACTTATGGAGGAACTGCTACCAAATGACAGATCTGGTAAAAACTTGCCTTGTATGGCTGTAACACATTTAGGGATTCCTCGAATTCGCCACGATTTTTCAGAAGTAGCAACAGCCAAAGTTTCTAAGTCCATTGCCACGTCCTATACATGCGCGTTTGGGGCTCAGCAAATCCTCGGCACGGGCAAGATAATATCCATTTCAGCCCAATGAGGGTTGTGAGGTGTTGTTTGCTGAAAATTTATGGACCAAATTATAGAATTTTTAACCTACCTTCTCTTAAGCCACCTTAAAAAGTCAACTTCATTGAGTCATGTTACGCAATTTGACTTTCCTCTAATTCAAAACCTATATTCAAGCTTTGTCTTCCACCAAGAAATAGTCTGCCTCACTGTAAATCAGATTTACTTGAAACACTGGATGAGATGTTCCCCGATTGTTGGACGTGGGGTACTATTTCTGTGCCAATCCTGCTTGGTCTTTTCTAAAAGTGCCCCTTTAAATTTTATCATCTTCTGGGTGGAAGCTAAGTAAAAATCAAAATTGACGCAACAAGAGTTCAAAACATACAAAATCGGAACTTAATGTATCCCCTGTAACCGAATGCATGCATCTTGGCCTGAGATTCTTGACTACCGATCAGAGATTATTTGTTTTACCAAAGTATTTCATATGAAAGCATTCCAATGTTTTATTGCAAATGAGTTAAATCACTCTTACTAAATATTTTTTTAACTCCGACGTATTCATGTTCTTGTAGTAACATAAAAGTGTGGTATTTTTAAACGGGAGACCCTGTATACCAAATAAAACCGTACACAATATTTTAAGGCTATAGTGACAAAAGATTCCCAGAGTCAAATTTCCAAGAAAGAGAGTTTTAGTTATTTGAACGGGCTGTTAGTTTTACCTTAAGAACTTTCAAAATTTAAATTCTATTCAACTTGATTTTTCAGACTTTCCATTCAAACGAGACCAGTGTTTTGCAGCCTTCATATCAAAGAAGTAACACAAAAGTTAAAGGTTAATTAGGGCGATTACATACGAATATTAATTAAAAGAGGCTAATCTTTAAGTAATAGTGACAATAGACACCCATGAATAGGTTACACATTACTGGGTTAAATACGATGTTCTATAATGAGTGAAGTTGAAAAATGGGTAATTTCAAGTTGTTGTCACTTTTTTCAATGATGCTGGCTTTAAAATTGCCAAAAGGAATTGAGTAAAAGGGAAAAAAACTGTGTAATAAAAAAAGCAATCTACACATATCTGGCCTACAACTCAGTGGGATCCATTGACTGTCTAAGTAAAGATGAAGTGGATTATGGTATAAAAGTTGAAGACGTTACAACAAGTTCTATGGCCATAATAAAGAAAATTATTTCCCTTTTTCCAGATGGAATCAAAAGCTTTGAAATCCCAGGGGATCATATGATAAATTTTAACCACTCCCTATGTACTTCAAGAAAACTTTAAATTTACAAGTAAATTAGAGAGAAAGGTGGAAACAATTAAGTCAAAAGCAGCACCGATATGCACCTTATTTCTTTAAATAATGCAATGTTTTGGCTTCAAGGAAGGCTGTTCTTTAAGCTTCGAGGAAATAATAGGACTCTTGAATGTATGGTGAACAAGTAACAAAATAAAAATAAGAAAAAACTGTGTCTTCGAACATAAATATATTGTTTAGGATTTTTGACCATTCATTTTTATATCTAACGTATAGATGTGTTACCGATATGTTAATATCATACGGTACTGGAGAGTTCATAATTGGGTTACGTTAATATTATCTAAACTGGGAACCTCATGTTAGTTTCACCCCACAAGCCTGAAGGGATGACCTAACAACGCCAGTTTCACTCTACTTTTATAAATAAAGTCAGTGCAAATCTGCTAACAACTATCATATATATATATATATATATATATATATATATATATATATATATATATTGTACGTAGTACTCCTAAAATATTTAAATCACTACTTTTTAGCAGTAAGAAATTAATATTGCAGTTACATAGTAATATAAATAAATGGTATGCTAAAATGAGATGACTTAAAAATCATCAACAACAATTTTTCCTCTTTAAAAATTACCTTTCTTTTTTTAAAGTCAAATACATATTCATAACTCTAAACATTCAACAGCAAAATTCCTATAGGCAACATTTTACTTTATTTAAGTTTAGCATTTTTGCATAAGTATTCAACTACTTTTAATGCATCATGAAAGGCTCGTTTAAATATTTTTTTTCGTTTCAAATGGAAAAGAAGCGTCGTTTATAGAATTCGAAAATATATAAACCCTCAAAATGAGTCTGATATGAATATTTGAGAAGGAAATCGTACTAAATTATTAACTACACCTGTTTGTTTACTGCTCAAATATTGACTGAAAATTTTTCTCGGGATAAGTGGGAAGTGGGAGATTTGCTGGAAGGTAGCAATTTGAAATGAATAAAAAAAGTTATATCTCAAAAGCATGAAGCTTTTTGATTTTATATAGCTGTCTATGTAATGTTTGAATAATACGTAAGCCAAATAATAACTTCAAAATAGTTAAAAAATAAATTAATGTGCATCTAATAAAAATTTGAACAGATGGCTACAAAAAATATTACTAAGTTAATTTCTGGAAAAAATTAAAGACATTAACCTTTTCCTTACGGGGTGGGATAGCATGTATCCCAAGAATACGGTCCCAAGAGTGAATATATATATATATATATATATATATATATATATATATATATATATATATATATATATATATATATATATATATATATATATATATATATTATATATATATATGTATATATATATATATATATATATATATAATATATATATATATATATATATATATATATATATATATATATATATATATATATATATATATATATATATATATATATATATATATATATATATATATATATATATATAACTCCCGTTCTAAAGAGGGAATCGCAAAAATGGAGTAAGCTAAAGGTTAACGGAATCATCAAAAAGATTATGAATGCTTCACAGTGACGAATAAATATCTACTAGTACAAACAAATTAACAAATAAAATGATACAAACAATTGTTATTTATCTCTTGAAACAATTAATTATTACTCACTTGTAATTAATTGTTACATCATACGAAATATAAATCAGTAATTAATTGGTTGAAATAATTAGTTTAATTAATTTCATAGTCATTTATATGAATGTCATCATTTTGATATTCTGATCAGTATTAATTATTTTCAAACCATGTGTTGTAGGTACTGGTAGAGTACATTTCAAATGACTGAATTTGTGGGAATAAGCTGAGCCCTTCTTTCATTTTGATGCTAATCAAACCCATTTTTCATTAATTATATAATATACATTCGATATGCATGGAACTTTTATTCGATCTGGTATGGAAAGATATTGTACCTTAACCCTACTTGAAATTTTCGGAATTTCTGGAATATTTTAAATCATACACAAGTATACCTCTCCTTTGAAAAAATTATGCGTATTATTTCGGAATAATATGACGTTCTACTGGGGCTTTCTGTAGAGTTTTTAAGGCATTCCTTAGTATTGATTGTTGGTTGTATTTTCTAGGCTTCAGAATAAGTCTAATGACATGAAACAGATTTTTCAAGTTTAAAAATTGAATAAAGTTTAGCAGTTAACATTATACATTTCTTTCTAGAGCAACACGTTCTTTTTTTTAATTTAACGTAATAATTATTATTAATCCTCATTAAACAATTGTTTAACTTCTCAAAGGATAATCAATCGCAAGTTACAAGTCATAGCGCCTAAAATAGAAAATCTGTAATTGTAAAGGATTTTAATATATTAGTAATTAATATCCTAAATATAAATCCCCCAACTGTTGTGACATTATATAATTCGCTTTACAAATTTTTAATATACTGTAACGTCCCGCCAGTACGGGGGGGGGGCTTTCTCACACCCCAGTGTTCACGGACCAGCTGCATGCTGTTCGGAAATTCCATTTCAAGTTCCCACCGAAATATTGAACACGTGCAGGATTAAACAGCTATCCAGCGGCCCGCCAAATTCCTAGCCTGGAAGGTTAAACCCCATGCATAACGATTGCTGGGAATATGCGGAGGGGGGGGGGGACTGTGCGAAAACATCGCGATCGGCCAACAACTCGTAAACCTATCCGTTTCGTAGCGATATCTCAATGCGTTTGACACTATAACGGCAATAAAGATAGCCGAAATATTCGACGGTAAGAAGAACTGTCACCAGCTAATCTGCCTGGGCCCTGCTCTGGAAAGCAGGCGTATTTCTAAGAATTCGGATGGACGTCGAAAAAGAAAGGACCACGAGATATTAGTCAGAGACTTTGCGTTTTTGGAGAGAGAGCCATCTACCTCTAGGCTGCACGATTTCTGCTCTCCGAAAGTCTCGGAGTTGCCGCTGTTAAAATATTTTGCACCAGTCTGTTGATGATGTAGACTGCTCAAACCAACCTCTAATGTGTTCTGCTCTATTGTTAATAAAATATATTAAGTTTATTGTTAATCCTGGCGTATAGTTCCTACCATTCGAAACTTATTTTTTATCTTTAAAAGCATTTAATTCGAACGCCTCAGTTGAAATATTGGTTCGAAGCCACAATACCGTTACATATTCAGTGGCCCTAAGATATTCCCTAGATCCCGATCGAATTCTTTGTTGTTTCATTCATATTCTTACCATCTTGTCCTTTACATTCTGAACCTTTCTATAAATTCAAATATTTACGATCAATAGGAAAGTTAAATTGACACATGCTTTTAATCTTCATCTATTTTTCAGCAGTAATGTAAATAAATTGTGTTCTTTCAAAGCAGAAACGCACTTACATTTTTCACAGAGTATCCAATATCTAGCATCTATGCCATTTTAAAATATTTTCTGTTCCATTGCAGTACGATTATCCATATACATAACACTTTAAAAATGTAAATAACATAAATATTTTAAAATAAGAATGAGAGCAGTTCATTGTATTTTGATCCTTTACATATTTTAGACCATTTTAGATATTCCCCTTATCATTGGATGTTTGAAATTTTTAATATTAAGTTGTACGGTTAATGTCAAAATTCACGTTAACCTTTATGGCCAACAACAAGGACTCTACATGTTCATTAATTAATTCCATCTTTTAGACTAATGATGGTTTCAAAAGAGGAGTTTCCGGTGTCTTACGGGAGAAACATACTTTTTTTTTAATTTTTCTTCGAGAAAGTAAAGACTCCAGTAACTTAGAAAAGTTTAACATCCAATTCTTAAAAAAAGAAAAATTTCTCTCATCGATTCTGATATAAATTGTGTCCTGTTCAGCTGGGAAAAAAATGACCTGAAATATTTTATGTAGTAGCGTATCATGAATTTAAAACGGCCTACAAACGTTACGGGTGGAAAATCGTATAAACCCTTGAATCGTATAAACATTGAATACCCTTTACATGGCAACTTTAACACGTTTCAAAATTCTTGGCACGACATCATCTCATGATCTTCGCGAATTATCCTTGAACATTGTAGTTTGCTTATCATTCATTAAACTTAAGAAAAGCCAGATGAAAAATTTCATTGAATTAGCTATCGTTATTTTAATAGTACTTTAATGTTTCTCCCTTAATTTTAAGCTTTCAGAGTCTGAAATTTCCAGATGGTTATAGAATAAAAAAATCAAGTAAAGTATATATAATATATCATCAGTCCGAAGTAATCATTAGTCCCTGTAAACTTAAACGATAGCGTGATCAATTTTTTCCTTCTTATCAAGAAAAATTGATTTGAATTATGCCTACATAACTATCCTCTTGACTGTAGAAATCTAAGATGCCTGGAACATTTACATCATGCATTAACCTTTAGCTTACAGGGTCCATTTTTCCGATTACCTCTTTAGAACAGGAAATTTCACACCCCATCTGAAATAACGGCCATTAAGGGTTATATATATAGGATGGCAAGATGTCTAGGGGAATGATAATGCAAACTTTGCAAACACAAACAATATTTAATATTCTTGGGACATGATAATTACACGGGGACATTTACAAGACAGTTATAGGGACATTAAGAATTAAAATAAGCGCTCTTTTCACCACTCAGTACAAATCAATTCCGTTTCAGGGCAGTCTCTCGGAGATGAACTAGCTCGTCACTCCCTACGACCGTTCTCCCATTTTCTCCTTCTCGCATCTTTTACCTTGCCGCGCAAACCTCAGCGACATCTAGTAGCTATTCCGCAATCTTCTTGTACGGTCTGCCTTGTTCCTATAGCGCTCGACTATCCTGACTAGCAGTGTCCTCACTGCTGCAACAGCCTAGGATCTAAAATACACAAACTAAAAAAATAAAAACACGTAGATTAGTACACAGTCTACAAACATTAAATTCTGGCCGAAACATTTATATAAGTCAACATTTGGTCCAGGACTTCATTTGGTCCGCTGATGAAGATTGACGACATGATGAAGATTGATGACATTTGGTCCTTCATGATCTCCAATTTTGGCGACATCATAGCGATCATGGTATTTAACTTTAGTCACACGGTAGGGTCCAAAATATTTCGGTCGGAGTTTCAGCTTGCTTCCAAACTGAGTTCTCATAATTGCCACCAGTTCTCCTTTCTTGTACTGATAAGCTTCCTTGCGTTTTCTATTGTAAGTCTTACGATTCTCCTCTTGAATTTTTAAAATATTCTGCTTAGCGTCTTTCCTAATGCTATCACGATGTTGATTAAATTGATCTTGACTTTCTTCCACAAGCAAATTTCTTATAAGGGCATCCTCGGGATTTTTCATTCTGATTCCTATGAGTAATTCAAACGGTGAGTACTTAGTACTACGTGACGTACTGCAGTTTAACACTCTTTGCAATTAGTCCACATGTTTAAACCACTTCGCGGGATCATTTAAGGACATCTTTGTTAATACCGGGATAAGGGTTCTATGTATTCTTTCCACTTGACCATTTGCTCTTGGTACTCCCGCAGTTATTTGTACATGATGGATATTCTCTTTAGTGCAGTATTCTTCGAATTCGTTGGATCTGAAAGCTCCTCCTCGATCACTGATTATGGTCGAAGGATTCCCGAAGGTTTTCTGCTGTAGCTTTAGTCTTTCGATGGCTTCTTGCGCTGTGGTACTTTTAGTTGGATAAAGCCATGTGAATTTTGTAAATGCATCTACGACCGTGAAAATGTGATTGTAATTCTTATTGGTTGTTGGCAGTGGTCCAATGAAATCCACATGATATGTCGATAATGGCGAATCTTCCTTAGTAATAGGATGTAACCGTCCTTCTCCTTTCCCAGTCTTCTTATTTACCACTATGCATTCTACACAGTTTCTTATCACATTCTCATCACACTTTCTCATGTTTGGGAAATAAAAATTGCGTTTCACCAAGTCTTCAGTTTTTACAGCAGCAAAATGTCCAAAAGAATGTGCATGCTTCACAACGTCCACTTGCATCATTTCAGGTACTACCAGTAACTCTTCATCATTATCAATCTTATACAAGACATTATTATTCAAGATAAATTCGGAGGTTTTGCCTGCCTGTAACAGTTTCTTGATGGTTTTGATATATTCTTCACGGTCTTGAGCATTAACAATTTTGTAAGTCAACTCATCACTATTCACAAGCATAACGGGGAATCTGCTCAATGCATCAACATGTTGCATTTGTTTTCCAGGGCGATGTACTACTTCATATTGGAACTCTTGCATGAATAATGACCATCTGGCAACTTTTGGTGTAAGTTCCTTTTTATCTAGGGTTTTTGCAAATGCCGCACAATTAGTGAAAATTTTTAATTTGGTTCCCAATAAACAATTCCGAAATCTTTTTAAAGCCTCGATAATCGTAAGCACTTCAAGTTCATAGCTACACAATTTTTCTTCCTGGATGGAGGTTTTTTTGCTCATATACTGAATTGGATAATAGCGCCCATCATCACTCTGCTGAAAAAGTATTGTCCCTAACCCAAGTTTTCTTGCGTCCGTGTGTAATTCCAATTTCTGCCCTTCTCTGTAAAGGTGCAACAGGGGTTCATTAGACAGCGCGTCCTTAAGTTTTTGAAAGGCTATTTTCTGTTTAAAGCCAAATTCGAAAGGTTTTGAGGCTCGTAATAAATCACTAAGTGGTCTTGCTATAATGGCATATGAAGGTATGTACTTTCTAAAATATCCTGTCAACCCCAGGAAACTCTGCACTTCTTTGGCATTTTTGGGTTCAGCAAAACAACGGACTGCTGCAGTTTTCTCTAACGACGGTCGAATGGTACCATTTTCAATAATGTGGCCTAAAAAATTGATTTTCCTCTGCAAAAATCGGCACTTCTTAAGGTTCAGCTCAAGACCATACTTGGAAGCTGTTTCTAACACCCGACTTAATTTTTTATGAGCTTCTTTTTCATTGATAGCTGGGATTATGATATCATCTAAATAAATAATTAAAGTCCCGTCTCTCAATAGGTCTCTGAACACGTAATTGATGTATCTTTGAAAGTAATTGCTGCTAATGGACAAACCAAACGGTACTCTTAAGTACCCCACTCACGGAGACTTCTGGCGCCAGGAATTCGGTCTGGACTGATATTCCAGACACAACATTTTTATCATCTGACGTCTCACCAAGACACCCCACTGACGGAGACCTTTGGTGCCGCAGATACCAAAAGTCCGTCACCCCAAATGACGGAAGTCTACGTGAGTGGCCGGCTTTAGGAATTCATACTGGCCTGACTCTGTTACAAACGCAGTGTATTTTCTACTTGCTTCATCCACTTCTACATGGAAGAAAGCATTTTTCAAATCGAGAGTCGTGAACACCCTTCCACTTTCTAGCTTATCTAATACTTCCTCGATAACAGGTAGCTGATATCCGTCTCTAACTATTCGCTTATTCAAAGCTCTGTAGTCAATGCACAAACGCATCGTATCATCCTTCTTTCTACACACCACAACAGGTGAAGCAAAATCAGAGCAACTCTCCCTAATTTTCCCTTGTTCTAACCAATCGTTTATTTGCTTTTCGACTTCTCTCTTTTCAGGAAGCGACAACCTGCGTGATCTTTGACAAATGGGTCTTTCATCGGTCAGAATTATTTTCATTTTCAAAGCAGCAGTTTCTGTTTTGTTTGGCTCATAATTTTGAACAAGCGCATGAATTTCGTTTCTCAATTTGCAGTCAGTAATGTGTGACAGGTCAAAAGGGCAATCATCATACGATTCGGATACTCTCACTAAGAACGAAGCTGATAAATCGTTGTTTACATTCGCGCTCTCTAAATGTTTTCCCATTTCCAAGCATGTACCGCTCGTAGGCGCCACCGCCTCCTCTGGTTTCAATAACATGTCGCAAATTTTCGCTGGCAAAATAACTTCCGCAACAATTTCAGAGCTCGCAGCCAAGACTTCTCGTGCTTTCCCACCCTCGCGTATCGAAATGCTAAATTTGTAAACATTGGCCGGTCGGCATTCACCGAATACACTTGTCAAAACAATCTGAGAATGAATTGGCTTTGCAGCCGAAACAAAATTCTTGTTTACGATTATCGAACTCGCACCACTGTCTACCGTGGCGACTAAAGGTTTTCCGTCTATAAACACATCGACATACTGGAGCTCACTGAATAAATAGTCATTTTGAGTTGGGATAGAAGTTGAAACGTGATTGATGCCGTATTTTTGGTCACTCTTGTTTTCTGCATTCGACAATTTCTTTGTACAGTTTCTAGCAAAATGCGGCCCCCCACAAACATAACAAGATATAGGTTCTCTACTAGAAAATTTTTCACAAGTCTTTCCAAGCTGTTCAGGCGTCAACCACGAATCGGCCTGTGTGATTTTAATGTGAGAAGCTGTTTCTTGATCTAGTGTGTCTAAAAATTTATCGCTCACCATTAGGTCAAAAAGTTTTTTAAAATCAGAAACATTACGGATTTTGAGGTAATATTGGAACATTGTACTTAAGCGTGTTGCAAACTGACCATGCGTCTCATTCACCTGCCTTCTAGCTCTTCTAAAATTAAGTAGACACTCTTGAGCCGTGGGTTGGAATTCTTTCATGATTAAAGATTTAACTAACTCATAGTTATTCATTTCATCATCTTTAACGTATAGTAAAATGCTATGGGCCTTCTCTCCGAGAATATTTATAGGAATTTCGGATTTCAATTTCTCTGGGACATCCTTAACTTTAAACGCTCGTTCCAATGATTGGAAAAAAAGGCTAAAATTTTCCGCTTTTGTCGGCAACTGTATTGTTAGCGTTTTTACACTTTTAATCAAATTTTCAAGATCACAAACCTCAGTATTTGATACATCTTGAGCTACTTCTGCTTCCGATTTGCAAAGTTCTACCTCTCGTTCTATACGTTGGAGCGTTAATTTTTCTAATTCTAGTTTTGAGTTTGTTAGCTGCAGTTCAAGCTCAGCTTTTGGCTGCCGATCCTCAATTATTCTGTTAAGAAGATTCATTACAAATTCCGGGTCATCCTGGAATGCTTTAGATTTCTCAAGTTTATTTTTTAACTCTTTTTTTTTGTCCAATGTGGAGGCACTTGTATTCAAACATTAGCCCTTACTACGCCGCAGTTTTACTGTCCATTTTATTGTGGGGGCACCATATAGGCGGACAGCATTATCCCCTATGAAGGGACGACACGAACGGAGGCATTTTTCGTGGCGCAACGCTGGGACTCGATCTGAGCACCCTCAGCACCGAAAACCAGCGCGCTGTACCACTGGGCCGCCACAAGCCCTTTTTTTTAAACTCTATAATCGTTTCTTTTGCAGTGCCCTGCTCACCAATCTCAGTAAGAACATTTGCTATGTCCTCTTTGCGCGTATTCTTGTTATAATTAACAGTACGAGACATTGTTCATAAATCTTTTTCTCAGCAATAGAGTTATAAAAAGAAGATATCCTACCTTTTCTCGCAGGACTCTTGCATCAGTAGTTGCTGTCGTATCAGTAGTTGAATTCACCGTGTATCCAAAAAATGTAACACAATAATTCCAAAAAGTATATCACTATAAATCCAACGATTGTTCTTTCATAACACAGTAATTATAAAAATTAACCACAGTCACTATAAATGGTCCTCAAAATTGTCCTCAAAATTGTCCTCACAGTCCATCCCGGCCGAGCCCCCAAGTTTATAGGATGGCAAGATGTCTAGGGGAATGATAATGCAAACTTTGCAAACACAAACAATATTTAATATTCTTGGGACATGATAATTACACGGGGACATTTACAAGACAGTTATAGGGACATTAAGAATTAAAATAAGCGCTCTTTTCACCACTCAATACAAATCAATTCCGTTTCAGGGCAGTCTCTCGGAGATGACCTAGCTCGTCACTCCCTACGACCGCTCTCCCATTTTCTCCTTCTTGCATCTTTTACCTTGCCGCGCAAACCTCAGCGATATCTAGTAGCTATTCCGCAATCTTCTTGTACGGTCTGCCTTGTTCCTATATATATATATATATATATATATATATATATATATATATATATATATATTCCTTCTTGGGCCCTTATTCTTGGGATACATTGGGAAAAGGTTAAAACTTCATTCATAAATATCTTGAACTTGATGTGATCAGAACAGAATCTTTTCCCAAAGCGTCTGTTCTAAATAAAAGTTTGGTAAATACTCTTCAGTAATGTCCCATGACTTTATTTATCGCATCATTTAAGATGCAGGAATCCAAAAGTCATTTCATTATACCCAAAAAACTTTTAGCGGATAGTTACCAACGGCTGCAACAGATGTCTAAGGAAACATAAGCAAGTTAGTGTTATCGAATTTTATAAAAATTGCGCTCCGGAAGTTTTAAGTTCTCTAGATCAGTGGTTCCCAATCCCCAGGCCGTGGACGGGTACCTGTCCGTGGATCAAATAGTACCGGGCCGCCCAAGGAACATTAAATTATTTCCATATTATTTACTGTGGTGTATTTCTCCCTGGTTTGTGCGACTTTGTCGGGTTTGTGCTAATTTATACCTATGTAACAAAAGAAATCTTGTAACTATTTTAAATTAGTTTATTGTTAATTAAACATTACAAGATTATGAATTCAAATTGCAGTCATAGCCCCCCCTCAGCGGGCCGTGGTAAAATTATCAAACGTTGACCGGTCCGAGGCGATTAAAAGGTTGGGGAGCACTGCTCTAGATGATTAAAATTTACCTTCAATGAATGCCAAATTAAAATATTGTTTTTAATATTCAGAAAATATCTCCAGTCGTGTAATTAAATTTGCACTATCTAGAAACTCTGCATGTATGCGATACTACTATTTCACCGAAGGAATCATAATTGGAAATGCATAGCTTTATTCATAATTTAATCTATATTTCTTTCCTACTGCGTGTGTGTTTGTGTGTGGGAGTGATCGAATATTTTTGAAAACGTATTTTTAATCTTTCACTACTCAGCAAACTATGTAGGAATTGGTTTTCGATATCCTCACAGTTTGATAACTAAATTTAAAAACATTTTTAAATTGAAAAATGCATAACTCGGGTTTGAAATTATCAATAATTTACTCATTCCTATTGCCGAAAGTTCTGCAAAATTCTTTGGCATCAGCATGATTTAAAAATAAAATTTTACAAGCGAGGCATTTTTGTAGCCGTCTGGAATCGATCAAGCGATACGTCTCGGTCTGTTTAGCCGTCGTCTAGCAAAAAATGACCGTGGCGCCCCCCCAACAATTCAACCACCGAATCAAGAAAAGCTGAGAGATGAAGAAATGTACTGCTTTTCGGTTACAGAAAGAATCAGACTGAAATTTGTGTCACCAAAGTCAAACTAATATAATGACATTCAATTATCAAATAACACACTGAAAGTAAAATGGCAAATTTTATGCGATTATAACTTCAAGAAAAAGAGAGTGCAGTAAATAAGACTATATATCTGATAAACTGCGACAAAAAAAAATTGTCAGATAATGCAAGACCTATGACAATGAGATAGCAGGTCTAGTGGTGTAACCGTTTAACTAAACATACCGGTATATAGTTGGCCTCTAATTCAATATTACTTAATTTGACAAATAAAGCCTGTACTTCACTTAAACATTATGCTGAGGGCGACATAATACCTTCATATATATATATATATATATATATATATATATATATATATATATATATATATATATATCTAATATATAAAAATGAATGTTTGTATCTCTGTAATTGTATAGAAATCCACAGTTTAGGAGCAACGATCGTGAAATTTTACATACAGGCGTCTTTAAAAACAGCCGAGGGTCTGAAGAACTTCAAAAATTGAAATTAATTACCGTTGATTTTTAATTAATAAAAAACCAACAATTTGTAAGCTGTTACACTTTGTGGAATCACCACTCTGAATATGGCGTCCACGTTAGGGTTAGCTGGCAAACAGCGAGCGAAAAGATAAAAATAAATAAAATCAAAAAGTTTCAAGTTATATATTAAACCAGAATAATAAACGAAAATAATAATCTTTCAAGTCAGATTTTATACTCTAAAATAAATCGGATCCAACGGCATATTGACACTCTCACACGCGATGGAAAATTCGAATCAACCACGCTAAGTGTCACGATCTTTTTTAATCGCTACTGAAATCCCCCTAGCTTATGTCTTTGTGTCTATTGAATAGTTAAAGACTAAGCTTCTATCCTGCTAACTTATTTCTCGCTTAAAACTCCTCTTACTCCATAAATGTATGTATATTCACCAACCCATAGCAACTTTCCAAAAAACTCATTGCGTATATTTTTTACTTTACTCACCAGTTTTGTGTATAATAGTGGCGCAGTCGTTAAAACGCTTCATTTGGTACCCCGTAAGACTCGGGTTCGAATATGGGATCGTACAAATTTTGCTAAACCTGTATTTGCAGCTTTTTTATGAAGACTTTTTTTATTTCAGCTTTAATTTTATTATTTTTTTAATTATTATCTTTATTTTATTATTTTTTAAATTATTATTTTTATTTTATTTTATTATTTTTTAATTATTTTTATTTTAGCTTTTTTTTATATTTTAGCTTTTTTTTATTTTAGCTTTTTTTTCAGCTTTTTTATGATGAAAGACCGAATATAGCTAAAATCTGAGGAGTTTATTATACATTTATATATTTTTAATTGGTTTTCATATTATTAATGTATATAACATTTCGTATGTTTTTTTTGTCTATGTTATTTATTCTGTGTTTAGTTTTTTAATGGATTTTGGTAGGTTTATTATAAATTTATATATTTTATGTTTTACTTTCCAGGATTTTTGCTCCAATGATAAAGGCTAAATCTTTTCTATGTTATTTATACTGTGTTTAGTTTTAAAATTGATTTTGGTTAACAAACATTCATCAATAATTTATTTCTGGGCATTGTATTGCTAACAATTAGGATAACTAACAATTTTTGAAGGATGCGATTTTCGATTCACAGATGTGCAATAGATGGCGCCACTATTTTAAACTTTTAGTATTCTATAAACCAACAGCTCCTAAACGTGTTCCTAAACGAAAGGTACATTCAAATTAAATAGAATGTCAGTGTATGCAATTAATGCCAATATATATATATATATATATATATATATATATATATATATATATATATATATATATATATATATATATATATATATATATATATATAATAAATACGACGATCAATATATAGGATGGATGTAAAAAAACAAAAAAATATATTAATAAAAAAATCGTAAGGGATATTTTTATAGACAAAATAATGTAGGAGAAAATATTCAAATTAAATCTCATAGGACATACTAAAGAATATAGTACAGTTAATGTAGTACAGTTTGAGGAACATATCTTTTACATTATTTTAATATTTTTTTGAATAATGTCCAATCGTCTGCCGCATTAGCAAGAAAAAAAGTATTTTTTTTGCCTATTTCGTTGTTATGTGAAGATAAATTTATTTAAAGTAACAGAAAAATAAATCACGTGATCAGCGTTTAATAAATTAACCTTTTACATGCCAATGTTCCGTTTTTGGAACACCATGTTTAATATTTTTTTAAAAATAAACTGTGATATCTGTCAGTTTGAAAAAATTACCGTATATTATAGAAGGCATGATTGATTTTTTGACTTTTTTTTTTCAAATATGAATATTTTAGCGTAGAAAATTTCTAAAAATCAGCTTTTTTCATAATTTTTACAGTACGTAAGAAAAAAATTCTATAAAATTCCTAAAAATTCAAATCCACCCAAAAATTTCCCCATCGTACTTGCAAAGGATAAGTTTAACGAGTTAATAAAATAAATTAAAATAATAACAAGAAATATTTCCTCAAGACTGCGTAAAAATGCAATGTTCCAAAAAAGGAACATTGGCATGTAACGATATACAAAAGCAGTGATATCATACGTGATCAGTCATTCTGCCGTCAATCAGTGATTCTGCCGTCTGATTACTTAGAAAATTCAGCCGAACTTACAAAGCTGTATGCCCTACAAAAAGGAGACTCTTTAGACGTCGACGCAAATGACATTCGGCAGTTTCTTGGATTACTGTTGTTTAGTGACTACCACTCAGTACCTGATGAAAATACATATTGGAGCTCTCAGGAAGATTTGCATATCCTAATTGTTAACAATACAATGCCCAGAAATAAATTTCGGATGTTAAAAAAGTATTTCCACATTGTTGATAATAGTAAATTGGAACCAGGCGATAAATTAGGAAAAATTTCTCCCTTTTATAAAGAGGTTGGAAAAAATTTTCGTCAATTTGGATTTTTTCATGAAAATATGAGTATCGATGAATCCATGGTTCCGTGTTATGGGCATCGTTCGGCTAAGGTGTTCATACGTGGAAAGCCAATTCGATTTGGTTTCAAAGTTTGGATGATCTGCTCAGCAAATGGTTATCCTTATGCTATGTCTATCTACGGTGGAAAAAGTTCGAAAAAGGAAAATTTGCCACTTGGATCAAAAGTTGTCTCCGAACTATTATATTTTATTGACAATCCAGAGAAACGCAAAATATTTTTCGATAACTTTTTTTACATCGTACAGTCTGCTGACAGATTTATCTAACAAAGGCTTTAAGGCAATCGGCACAGTGCGAGAATCCAGAACGGGACAATGTTCTCTTAAAACAGCAAAAGAAATATCTTAATTTCAACGTGGAGAGTTTGATTACCGATGCGATGGAGAAGTTTATATGTGCCATTGGAACGATAATTTTGTTGTAACTATTACATCAAATTTTATCACTCACGAACCATTAGGAAGAGCAAAAAGATATGTCCGAGCTAAAATAAAAGTTGATTTTCCTTAACCTTACATTATAAAATTATATAATAAAGGAATGAGTGGAGTACACCTGTTGGACCGACTTCCTGGAAGTTATCGACCAAAGTTACGCAGCAAAATATTGTACTTTATTCCTTGATCATAGCAGGGCCCCCACATGCCCGGTGCTACCGTTGCTTCGGCAACGGGGCCCGTGGGCCAAGAGGCCCGCAAGGACGGGGGAAAAATTAAAAAGTAGAACATTTTTAATAAATCATAGAAAGAAAACAATAATTAAATCACTAGGACTAGATTTATGTGTATCAATGAAATATTACATCAGAGTAATATAAATTGGTTCATTGGATATGCAGTGCGTTGCGTACAAAACATGTCTGAATCTACAACAGCTGTGAGTAACAAAACCACCATCAGCTGACGTGAACACGACAACACATGACACCTTGTTATTATATATATATATATATATATATATATATATATATATATATATATATATTGGAATTAATTGCATACATTGACCGTTGTATTTATGTATTTAATTTGAATGTACTCCGTAGCGAAGTGCGGGTTTTCAGCTAGTATATATATATATATTGTAGTGAACTGAGGTTCGTGGTTGCAACCAGTAGATGAACTAAACACACTAGGTATACATCAATCGTTACTTAAACAAAACAAATGCAATTTATTGAGATAATTGATGATGATGAAATATGTACACTGCACGTATGCAAGATGAAACTTCGGTAATCTTAAGAAATATCACACTCGATTTAATCGGCGTGAGGCGGAGTAATCAAACAAAGCAGTCCGCTAGGCTAGCAGAAACTGACTCTGCTTCAATGATGATGAAACGGCACTGCGTCCTGATGGGAAAGTGCTCCCAACAATATCAACGGTGGTGACCACTGCACGCACCCGGTAGCGATGAAAAACAGAATATAAGGAGAAGGGACTCCTCACTGGAAAATTCGGTAGCAAAGGCTACTTCCACGGAGACTGGTCTCCGAACAAAATTAGCGTAGTATGTTTACTCCAACAGGAACTTAATCGTCGCTGCAAACAGTCACAAGGGACTTTGTGCCTCTTAGGGCGGCCACCCGGCTGCTCTCACACTGGGTCCGCCACGGGTCAGGAACAAAAAAGACGCAAGCCACAGCCAAGGGGTTCCCTCCCTTTTATAGGAGAACCTCCACCGTATATTGCATCACTTTCCGAAAAGTTCGAACAATCTAGAAACAAGTGAGCAACGGAACTGGGTTTCCCGAGGCGATAATGAAATATTTTCCCGGGCCTAAACGACCGCCTTTTTAGTTTGTCCTCAAAGCAACTTACCGGCCTAGGACAACGAGAAGGGGGTGCCGAACGAGTCTTTTGTGCAGGCACACGGCGCCTCCAGGATGCTGCTTAACAACTGATAGTTCACGGATGAAAGGTACCTGGAGTCTTCTCCGGCTCTCCCCTTTCCATTCATAATCGCGATGTCAACTGGTTGTCAGCTCACCCGGTTTGTAATGACAGACTTAATCAAGAAAAATGACCGAGGCCTCCTAACGTTCTGTGGAACAAGTCTGTCTGATGAATAAAGGAAAATGCCGTCAGCATTTTGCCACCTGAGTGGTCCGGTTTCCTTGATGACTCTCAGACCGAGATAGACGAATTTATTATTAACGGAGAGGTTGAAATGCAATACTCTACAATATATATATATATATATATATATATATATATATATATATATATATATATATATATATATATATATATATATATATATATATATATATTGTAGAGTATTGCATGTGTTTGTATTGTAAACATGCAGTGTTTAGAATATATATAACCACTATAATTTGAGTTCATAACAACTAAAATATGTCGATATTTTGGGGGAAAATAATTAACTTTTTGTTTGTATGCTACTTTAGTCT
Organism: Dolomedes plantarius; assembly: GCA_907164885.2. Taxonomy (NCBI): domain Eukaryota; kingdom Metazoa; phylum Arthropoda; class Arachnida; order Araneae; family Dolomedidae; genus Dolomedes; species Dolomedes plantarius. Next base: position 144,128,378 of record OU015495.1, on the reverse strand, counting down.
AATTTTTAGTATGGCAATGATTTAAAAAGCTAGTCTATCTATTTTACGTAGTCGATTTCATCAGATATCTGTCAACATAACAGCCTACATCTCCCGTTCTTTTATGATCAGGCGCACAGACCTCAAAGTGCCTTAATTACCATGTATATAAAATTTGTAGAGATTATCTTAAAACCCATTAGCTTAACATGGGTTTTGGTTACTTCCAAAATTTCTTCGAACAACAAATTTGAATTAACAAAGGGAAACATCAAGAGGTGGACTCACATTTTCTAATTTCATTCTTCCATTTCTTTTTGTGATTTGCATTAATACTTTATTTGATCTTCAGATAAAGAGTATAGAATAATTTTTAAAGAAACTAACTACTCATAATTATAACTGATTCGCACATGGAGATCACATTGCAAAGCCCAAAGAAATTCAAATTTTTTAAATTTCATCCAACTTTCTCTAATTTTATTATAGACAGAAGTCCATAATCTAGTCTTTTAGAATAGCTTCTCCAATCCAGATCGCCACAGCTGCTTCAGCAATTCTCATCTGCATTTCTCATCTCAATTTTTTATGTCTGTTGAAGTTATTCCTCACTTTTCGCGTAAAGTTACGAAATAACCATAACCTGTGTCCTTTCCGACACTCGTTGGTGAAAATGACATGTAGGATTGCAAAGAATTTCTGTTTCAAAGCTAACTTTAAGTATATGGGTTGAAAACTATAAATAATAATCCTTTACTTACCAGCCTCAGTTTTACTTTTTATGGCATTTAATTTTATGACTTATAACCACCCTATAAAAATGTCCTCTTTTATTGTGCAGTCCTGTTACATATTTTTACTTTTTATAATCGCGCTATAAAAATGTCCTCTTTTATAGTGCAGTCCCGTTACACATTTTTACTTTTTATGACCGCCTTATAAAAATGTCCTCTTTTATAGTGCAGTCCTGTTACATATTTTTACTTTTTATAACCGCCTTATAAAAATGTCCTCTTTTATTGTGCAGTCCTGATACATATTTTTACTTTTTATAACCGCCTTATAAAAATGTCCTCTTTTATTGTGCAGTCCTGTTACACATTTTTACTTTTTATAACCGCCTTCTAAAAATGTCCTCTTTTATTGTGCAGTCCTGTTAAATATTTTTACTTTTTTTATTGATTGTGTCTCTCCTCTTCGTTTGTTTATGAAAATAATTTAGGTTTTATGTTCTGTAACGTTCTCGCCAACGAACACACGAGAGACATATAATATTTACGGTCTTTATACAGAACTAGCTAAATACCCGTGCTTCGAAACGGATTAGATTTAAATTAAATACAACGGTCAATGTATGCAATTAATGCCAAATATATATATATTTATAAAAAATCGTAAAGGATATTTTTATAGACAAAATAATGTAGAAGAAAATATTCAAATTAAATCTGATAGAACAAACTAAAGAATATAGTACAGTAAATATACTATAAATTGAGGAACATTTCTTTTACTGTATTTAAATAGTAGTTTAGATAATGTCCAATCGTCTGCCCCGTTAGAAATAAAAAAAAAAAGTCAATTTATTTCGTTACTATGCACGTGGTGCAAAATTAGATTAAAGCATCACAAAAAGAAAAGAAACCACTTGATCAACATTTAATAAATTAAGTTCTAAAAATAAATTTTAAAAATTCACCAAAAATCAGAAAATGGAGGTAAAGATTCGAAAAAGATTTCATTTTAAAAGAATTTTTATGATCTTTCTCGTGATATAAATTTTATAAACCCCAGGTTATTATTTTAAATGCATACCTTAAAAAAGTTAAAAACAGCTTAAAAATTTAATTTAAAAAAAATCTAAGAAGAATTTTTCAAAAATATTTCTTAGTGCACCCCTACACTATAAGAACAATCGCCATCCAAAATGCCAGCCCTTTAAGTCCAGCGGTTTGGTCTGTGCGTTATCTGTCAGTCACCCAGTCAGTCAGTCAGTTACGGAACACGGAACTGTTTTGTATATATAGATTATGATAGAACTTATATGCAATTCTACACATATTCAGCACATAGGCTTGCAAGACCGCTTTTCGGTCTTAACATGAGAGATTCAACCCTCGATAATTATCCCCAGGACAGCTTGCTCTGACCACCCCGGGGTCGCCCTACACCGAGACACCGAACAATGTGGTGCTCACATCTCGCACAACCTCTCACGCCGGGAGTCAGTTTCAATCTCCCTTAAAACCACACTAGAACTCTCCGTGGGGTCTAGTGATTAGAAAGCAGGTGTGTCCAAGAGGTAGGGGGGGATCTTAACCTACCCCCTTCTAAGGAGTGGTTTCCCTTCTAATGCTGCGTTTGCATTCATGTTTCTGCTCTGCTCTGCTCGGGGTAAGCCAGTGATTTATGTTCACTGCGTACTCCGTATATGCGTGGATCTCCTCCTCTCGCGGTCCTGCTACAGAGCATCAAAGATCCCTGGGTCCCGGGGGTCAGATGGTGTCAAGCGGGGCGGGGACACTAGAGGAAGAAACACGAGGGACCTTGGGTGTGGGAATGGGGGGGGCTCTAAATGGGGGAATATCTGGAATACACATGTTCATTCACATCGCTTTGGACGGGTAGGGTTACCGTGACTAATGTGATGACAGGAGTCGGGAGGGGGGGGTCTCCATGCAGAGAACTTTGCATGAATGCATATGCACCATTAGTGTTCCTCTCTAGTGGTTTTACTGCTACAGAGCATCAAAGATCCAGGGTCCCGGGGGTCAAATGCTGTCAAGCGGGGGCGGGGGACACTAGATCAAGAAACACGAGGGACCTTGGGGGCGGGGGACACTAGATCAAGAACACGTGGGACCTTGGGGGCGGTAATGGGGGGGGTTCTAAATAGGGGAATATCTGGAAGACACGTGTTCATTCACTTCGTTTTGGACGGGTAGGGTTACCGTGACTAATGTGATGACAGGAGTCGGGGGTCTCCATGCAGAGAACTCTGCATGAATGCATATGCATAATAAGAAACGAGGAATCAGTGACATTAAAGTTCATACATGTTACTTTATAACATTATTGTGTAAAATAGTGTTTTGACTCCATAACATCGTCATTGTCGATATATATTCAAAACTCGCCCTTAAGCTGACAATTAGCAGTTACCCACTGATATTAACTTGATAACTGACGTCCGATACACTGAGCCATTGTAAAACCATTGTGTCTTAAATATGTTTAAAGTAGGTAGCATTTTAATTAAGCCGCTGAAGAACAATAATTTATTGTAAAAAAGATTACAACAATTAAATAATAAAACTTGATTATATTTTAAAGAATAATAAGGTATAATTATTATATTTATTAAAGAGAAATAGTAAATTGCATTTCCGTTTAATTTGAAGCCCTAAAAACCTTTTTTAATAGAATATAAAGAAATTTAGTTTTTTGAGTCAAAAATACCAATCTTTGTAACTCAATTCCCCGGTTTTCCTTTATATATGGGTGCCAATCTTGCATTTTTAACCAATAATTAATATCCATAGTTTTATCTAAGAAATATACATACACTTTGAAACTCCCGATTTTATTGTTTACAATAAGAATTTCGAATCGTCTTTTCATTTGCAAAGCAGCGTTATGAATATTAATCACTGAAAAACTTTTGTTTTAGAACTTGCTTTTAAATGTGACAAATGTTTGATAAGTTTTTCGTTGAAAACAGTAGGAACTATCTTGGGGATTCTCCGAATAAGAACTCACAGCTAGCTTTAAAAAGACATTTAAAGAACTTACTTACGTAAAATTTATGCTAATGCAGTGTTTTAAAATTCCTTTTTGGAAGGCAAGGTGAAAAAGTTTTGTTTGGAATTTTACGCCCTCTTTTATTTTATTTTCAGACAGATCTTTCTCGGTATTTCAGAGATTGAAGACGGCATAGTTGTTGTAATTTTTCGAGTTTAGCACTTCTTTACTTGGCGGTTTTCCTCGCGTCGATAACAATTTTAAGGGCAAAAAGGATAGACAAATAGAATTTTCATAAAAGACTTTCTGCAAAAATCTAATGCCACCATCTTGAGAAATCAAATTTCTCCTCAAAAATAAATAATGGGGAGATTTAACAAAATAGATTTTTTAAACTGTTGTCTTGTCAATACTTACATGGATATCCTTTCAAAAATTAATTGTTTAACTGTTTTCTTTCCCTTCTTTCTTATATATGTAAAATGAAAAAGGAAACAAATTGATTTCCCTACAGAAAAAAAATCTAATTCTGTGGACAAATGTTCAAAACATTAATTTAAAATTTCCCTTTCTCAAGAAAACATTTTTTTACAATTATTTTTTGCGTCTTTCGAATAATTTTTTTTTTTTTTTTTGTATCTACAACGTGTTTTTTTCTAATTTGGTTACTCTACCTCCCTAAAAAAATTGAGAAAAAAACCAATGCAAAGGTTTGAAAAACAATCTAAAATCGTATATATTCTTTGTTTTTCCTATATTTCTTTCACTACCCATTCCTAATTTTATTTAACACATTTTTATACTGACAACACAAAAGTATTCAAATCCATTTAATAAATATCTCTATAAGTTTTACCATTTTAAACAGCATCTTAAAGAACATAAACATCATCTCAAAGGTTTTTATTATAAAAGAAAAAAAAACCTATAATGTATATAATAATTAAAAGTATGTGTGGGGTTGCTACTTTTATAATTATTGAATTGCCCCAAAACTTTCCCAATAGACTTTCAATATTAAAATGTACATTACAAAAGGGGAAAATCGATAAATTAGCATTTTACGTCCAGTTAATAGTTCAGATGACAGACACTTTTTTCTCCACCTCCAACAAAGCTTTTATTTAATTCTCTCGTGAGCTTTTTTTTTTATTTTTTAACTCCTAAAATATTTCCAATAAACCTAACATTCCGCATTCACTAACTTTAGGTGGCCAAATCCATAACTTATATATTTTAGAACGAGGAATATTTCAGGAGCAAGGAAAAGTAATGTTTTGAAAGTAAATCAGTATATTTCGACTCACAAAGCGAAGATGCAAAAATAAAAGTCTTATTTGGTGCATCATTCATGTTTTACGAACTGTATGAATTGCAGAAAGCTAGTTTAGCCTTGAGCTGTTTATATTAGTTTATTTTTTCATATCTGCGTATTACGTTATGATTCAAAATTCTTTTTAAGAGGTAATATTTTGACAAGATTACCATCGAAATAAAAATCAAGCATTTTTTTTATCATGTTTTTATTAACTCGCTTTCTTGTTTGTGTGTATGTGTGTGTGTTTGTACGGTAAAAATCTTGCAATCGATTTTTAACTAACGTCCCGACTAGCTAGACATTTGAAATTTTTAGAATAGCTCAGCACACGATAACAATGTATTATGTTAATACTTTTAGCCATCTTTGAGCAGAATTGGATTCTTTTTCAGTTAATTTTGTTTTGTAGACTGGTACAGCCATCTATCAGCCGGTAAGGGAACGAAAAGTTAAACGCAAGTTAACTTCCAAATAACTTCATTTTCTTTCAAGTTGATGGAATAATTCATCAAAAAAATTTTAAAAAAGTATTTATTTATACATAGAATTGTCAAGTTTATGTGATTCAATAGAAATTTTAAATACATGGTGTATAAAAAGTTCTTTTTATCTTGTAATTATTTCACACTGAACTTTTATTTTTTTCCTTCTTCCTTTCTAAACATGTTAAAAATATAGTTAAAAATATTTTACTTCTGTGACAGTTTGTAGCGTTACTAACGTTTCAGATTTAATTTCTTTTAGTAAATTTTCAACTCTAATTAATTTCTTTTTTTAAGTTTATTATATCTATCGATCAATCTATCTGTCTGTGTGTGTATGTATATATAAATATGTACATATACATATATATATACACTATCTACCAATAAGTATTTGGACACCCATGCAAATGACGATATCTGCGGTCCTGATATACGTCACACCCTTCGCCGTTAAATATCGTGTAAGAAACAACATTGGAATTAGTTGCATGCAATATGCCACGAAGTGCAGAGTTATCTGATTTTGAGAAAGGTGTAATCGTCGGGTATCACAGAAATGGTCCTTAAAGGACATATGTAGTGAGCTGAATTACCCAAAATGGACAGTGGACGATGTGATTCAGAAGTGGATGGTGAGCGGTGATTGTCTGAATGTGCCTCGAGTCGGCAGACCAACGAAACTGGGAGATAGAGACTGACGGGTGCTGTCCAGTGAAATTCCGAAGAATCGCACCCAACCGATGACCCATATACTCCATGAGTTTAAACAGGCCTCCGGGAGTGTTGTTTCGATGAATTCCATCCGACAGGAAGCAGATCTGATTGGTTTTCATCGTCGTGCTGCCACCCATAAGCCTTTGATCATAAAGTCCAACCGCGCTTCTCGGTTAATGTGGTGCAAAGCCCGTCGAAAGTGGACCGTAGATCTGTGGACTCTAGAAAAACGAATCAAGGTTAACCCTCTACCATTCGGATGGCAAGGTATGGGTCTGGCGTCTGCCTGGATAACGCCTCCTGCCAGAAGGCTTTGTGCCCACAGTAAAGTTCAGCGGGGGTGATATTATGCTCTGGAGGTGTTTCTCCTAGTATGGACTGGGACTCTTGGTCCTAGTTCAAAACTGAACTTAATGATGAATAAGGTCTGCAAGTTTTATAATTATTTTTACGACACTTGTTGTTTACATGCTTACATGTTTACAGTTCATAAATTGCGTTATAGATTTCAATATGTTTAAGAGCTGCAAAATAAGTGATCGTTTCAGTGCTGGCGTATTCTTGCTATTAGTATCATTCTTGTTGTAATGAACCGCAGACAAATTTTTAAAAGTCACATTTTTAAAAAATAATAAAGATGCATATATAAGAATGAAATCGTCCATATGAAGACAAACCAACAAATATACCTAGATTGGTAATCACATGTGCTATAGCATTTGTATTTTTGTCGATATAAAAATCGTGTTAAATGTGTTCTAAATTTAGAATTTTTTATTAATGTCACCAGCTTGAATGAAATTCAGTACTCTCAACAGTTTTAATTTATTTGCTATTGCATGTATAACTAGTTCATATATTCTTTATCCGCGATTCTTCTTATCATGTATACTTGATGTATGTGATGCATTCTTGAGGTTTCATCTATCATCATCCACCTCATCATCTTTTCACCTACTGATATCTTTAAATTGTGAAAGATTCTGAATCTTCCATTTCTCGGTTCAATAACATATTTCCTCTCCCATCCTCTTTCAGCAAACATTACACCCACTCAATAGAAAAGAAAAGAAAAACACGTTTTATTGGCAACGGGAGTCTTGCATTAAGCTGCACCGGATCCTAAGTAAATATTAAATCCGAAAGGCGAAAAGGTTTTTCAGTTGGATTTTTTTCTTCGATTTTTATTTTTAATTTTCAACTTGGTGAATCGATAGCAACGTTCAGAAATCCTCGTACAGATAGTGTACGTATACGTGTGGTAGCATACCTGCAGTTATCATAGAAAACATTTCCCCTAGCACAATTTTTTTTTTCAAATATTTTCTAAAGGAGGAATTCTTAAGAAATACAGGAGTTTCTCAAAGTGTTTAGAAATCGGAAGCCTCGGTTTAAAAAGGATCTTTTTTTATATGCCGATGGAAACATCATGGCAAATTTCGTACACCTTCTATAAGGTTACTATTGTGACGTAGCAAGAAAATATTGCATTATTTGGTGTTGAATTGCAGGCGGTGTTTATTGTATAGGCGCACTTTGCACGTGCTAAGGGTCTCTCAACATAAAGATTTTCTTTTTACCAGTATAATGAGTTAAAGTCAGTTAACTAATTCCTAATTAGCTTTTTCTAAATGATTGTAAAGGCGTTTAAATTTTTTAACATAGAATTACGTTCTTCCATATACGTCCTCCGGAAAGCAAAATTTCAGATCCCCTGCGTCACGAGATATAATTTTGACAGCGCGACAAACCCAGTCTGTATCGTTTGGGCAAGCAGTAAACAGTTAAACAGAAAAGTACCAAAATGGGTCAAAATTTTGACATATATATATATATATATATATATATATATATATATATATATATATATATATATATATATATATATATATATATATATATATATATATATATATACACATACAAAAGAGGTAAGCAACGATAAGTAATCCTACGTTAATAACCCGCAGTAGTTCCGTTTGAAGAAACTACCTGAATTTTTTTTTCTATATTGAAATTTGTAACACTCACGACGATCACTTATTTTGCAGCTCTTAAACATATTGAAATCTATAACGCAATTTATGAACTGTAAACATGTAAGCATATAAACAACTTGTCACTAATATTAAAGGAAAGTGATGTATTAGAATTTATGATGGCATCATTATTAAATCCTATAAACAGGGGAAGCCGCAGTAGTTATTGCAGATCTTTAACTCCCGCGTTAAGCTACAGAAAATATTTCTCTCACTATTTTACCAATCGCAATTTAATAAACACAGTCCATAGAATCAAACACGCTGGTGTGTTGTGTCTTACAATAGAAGAGTGCTCTCCCAAGTGTAATAAAAGCATACCTTTGGCAAATCTTTCTTTCAGATATTGAGTTTGAAAATGTCATGATATGTGGGGTTAAAAAATTAGTCTCTTATAGGAAACCTCGCAGAGCGTTTAAACATATCCAAGTCAACGGTTTTAAATTAAGTGCAATGGGGAAAAGGTATCATGTATAAACCGTCAAAACTAACAGGGATTCCAAAGGAAGACTACGGAGCAAAACAAAAAGCAGTGCCTAGTGGTTTACTTATATGTCAAAGGTAATGTAAGCTGTTTTAAGTACAAAATAATAGAAACAGCATAGATGCCTTCAGTATAATAACATAGGTGCATATATATGATACATTTAGTCTATCATATGCCTATAACTTAAAAGCTTCTTTCTAATAAAATTGAGAAAAATCTTCTCGAGTTAAGAATGAGACTAATAACGGTGTATTTAAGTCTGCAGTCTTTGAAACGTACAGACCTAGCAATAAAATTGTTGTTAATAATTAATAAAATAATAGCAAGTACCAATAAGGTGTAAAAATTAAAATTCTTAGCCAGTAATTCAAAGTTCCAGAGATTATACACTATTTTTTTTTAGGATTTACTCAAAAAATGTTTAATCACCTCAATTACCTTGTGTCAGCTATAAAGATAATTATGGATGTATTAGAAAAAATTTTGTGCCTACAAATAAATTTCTTTGGGAATTACAACATTAACAATCAGACATAGAGTTAATGCGGTGAAACTGTGGTTCTTCCCACCCAGAATGTAACTTTTTGGTCCCTTAATCGCCTACATAGTGATCAAAACTCATAAAGAATCTCGAATTTTGGCTAAAGCACGGAATCGTCATAAACGCTTGGGAGTGTAAAATCAAAATTTTTTGTCGCACAAAACTAAAGTAAAATTTTTTCACTATCTCTTTAGCTGATAAAACTTTCTATACAATTTCTGACTATAAGTTTCTTTTGTCTGTGTCCCTTTACCTCTGAATACTGAAACGAAACGTTCTCTCTCAATAGCGAGTAATTCGATTTATCCCAGACACGAAATCACCAAGGTTTATGGTCTAGTCGCTCTTGAAAATGAGATGTGATAGAAATGGATGAAAGAAAAACTTCAGGGAACGTGACAATATAAATAAATATCGTAGAAACTGTTATATCTACTCAACATTGTGTCAATATTTTCTATGCTCTTTCAGACGCAATTGGTGAAATTTCCTTCCCCTAACGTGAGCGGTAAAACACACTTATATTCGTAACCAAATAAAATGTTACCTACGTAATTCTAAATTATAGTACAACAATGACTTTGTTTGACAACGTTTCACTAGATGGTTTATTTGTCATATTACCTCTTATATGTTAGAAATTAGAATTTTCCAATTTCTTGTTACAATATATATATATATATATATATATATATATATATATATATATATATATATAACAGTTCCGTGACTGACTGACTTACTGACAGATAACGCACAGACCAAACCGTTGGACGAAAAGTGCTAAAATTTTGCATAGCGATTCTTCTTATAGTGCAGGGGTGCACAAAGAAAGATTTTTGAAAAATTCTCCTTAGATTTTTTTCAATTAAATTTTTAAGCTATTTTGTAACTTTTTTTTAAGTTCGCATTTAAAATAATAATCTGAGGATTATAAAATTTATATCACGAGAAAGATCATGAAAATTACTTTAAAATGAAATCTTTTTCAAATCTTTACTTCCATTTTCTGAGTTATGGTGAATTTTTAAAGATTAATTTTTAGAATTTACTTTATTAAATGATTATCACGATATTTCTTTTCTTTTTGTGGTACTTCAAATTAATTTTGCGTCACGTTCATAACAACGAAATAAATTGACAAAAATATATTAAAATACAGTAAAAGTTAAAATTTAACCACTGGATTAATTGAGAGGGAAGTTTTAAAAAAATTAATTCAAATTCGTATGTTTAATGGATATTAAATTAAACCTATATATAAAACTGCAATTTTCCCTCAAAGTATGCTTCGCCATGAAGATAAATAAGTCTCAAGGCCAAACTTTAAAATACGCTGGCGTAGATATAAGAGAAAATCGTTTCTCCCACGGTCTGCTTTACGTCGCTTGCTCACGCGTAAATTCGCGGACGAGCCTGGTAATATTAGTTCCGCGCAATGAAGAAACAAAATAATGTTTATAACGACATCCTCTATAAAGAAATTTCATTATTTCTTTATTGTAATCATCCTAAAACATACTCCGTAGCGAAGCACGGGTATTCAACTAGTCAATTATAAAATCCATTTGAACTTTCAAAACACAGCATTTATAATATCACTTACTTTGCATCATGTTAGTCATCAATTACTTCACAGTACTTCGCCCTCCCCCCCCCCCCCCCCAGATTAATCTAGATTATACGCTCGAATATATAACACTGTTATATGCATTTTATTATTTCCCCATTCCGCTTATGACATAACTAATCAAATTTAAACTAAATATAGTTATTATTTCCTATGGGGATATTACCCTAAAAGTTTCGATGTTACGTTAAGCCCAGTCCAGCGCATTGAAAATATATGTAAAGTCATAGTCTTAAGACTGTTTTGTGCTAACCTAATTGGATTCGCTCCCCTCGATGTTAAACTATGGAAAAAATTTGCCTATTATTTACAGCTACATAAATGCTGGTAATCCAATAAAAATGGTATTTTCTGATAGCCTGAATTTTTCTGCACCTTGCAACAACAGGATTCATTTTATAAATTTCGCCCACCAAAGGAATTTAGGAGCGTTTAAAACACACTATACCAGATTTTTTCCCCCGAATAATTTAAATTTTAAAATATTATTTGCATTTATAAAAAAAAAAAAAATTCTCCGAGGTGTAAAATTTTTTTTCTCCATTACGGAGTACAATAAAAAAATATCTTTAAATCTAAGTCGGGAATCTTTGTACACATTTTCTCCACACGTTAACATTGAGATGAGCGAATCCAACTGCTTTAGTACACAGCCTTAAACAATGGAGTTCACTGCTCGCTAACATGTACATAATTGCTTATTTTACCCATTTCCATGTTAGCTGTGCAAACTCAACGGATATCTGCATGTGCATTATCAATTCTGTTGAACACCCATAGTCGAGGCAAGAGCTCCAGGTTCTTAAGTTAGAATGTTGCGGCTGCAACCTTTAGAAACAGGGTTGTAATTGCGTTTTCCAGTGTCATAATCAATTATGTAATTATTCATTGAAAAACTTTAGATTCTCAGGTAATAAATTATTGAATATTTTGTATTTTGAAAATGTAAACTTCTGATATAGAAAATTTCATGTAATATAAGAAAATTAACTATTTTGTTGGAGGATGGAGGAGGAATGATACAATGAATCAACAGCACTTATAATATCACTATAAACAGATCGTAATCTCACTCGTTCACTGTCTTTCACTTTTAAAAATAATTAAGGAAACCAGGGCAGAAAATTTTTTGAATTTACATTCATTTCGAATATTTAAATCAAATAGGATCTTATATGAAGTCCATATATATATATATATATACAAAAATCCACAAAAACATTAAAGAAGAAGCATTTTACACATAAAAAAGGTCTTATAAAGATTTAAAATTAAAAGTTTAAGCCATGCTTTGTTTATATATATATATATATTTGTTTTGCTAACTGTTTCACTCGAATAACTTTTTCCCATTTGTGCATTTTTAAAAATAATTTGTCTTCATCATTTATAAAAATTTTATTTGCAAAATCCTTAATTACTATAGAGAGGAAAAATGCTCTGGAAATAAAAAGACTTTCACTGAGAGTAATTTTTACTTCCAGAAAAATATTTTCAGAATTTCTCTGAATCGAAAATACTGAAAATATTTAAATACAAATAAAATTAAGTAAAACTGGACAATATTTCAGAGAGTTACCTTGCAAGGATTATTGAATATATCCTTTTGAAAGACGGCAAGTCAGGAAAAACTTTGTCCCGAGAAATAAAGACTCAGCAGTGTACACGTCGACAAGGTAACATAAAAATTTTATTAATGGTAATGTAACATCGGTCTCAGTGGCAACATATGACTTGGGTTAGTTGATCCTAAAAGCTTAATAGTAAGTTTTAAGCCAGGAAACTAAAAATATACTTTTTCTATATCTTTGAGAATGTTGTGTCTCTGACCAGCTTAGGCTTGCTGGCACTAAAATTTTCTACTTTCGAGTAAGGTATTCAAGTAAGGTATTTCTAAGGTATTACATTTCGGTGAAATGCCGTTGACAGCCTTTTAAAAATTATCGCAATGTTCTCAACTCCCTAAATTGCAAGGTAAAAAGAAATTAGAGGTGATAAGGAACAAAATATACATATTAAATGGAAAATTACACAATATTAAACTTTAAAAATGTAAGAGTCGTATAAAATAATGTTAAATAAATTGAAATTCTTGATGTTTTTTGCATGTTTCCATGAAAATCTCGATCTGTAACAACACACTAACACATGCAAAATTTGGGTGTTATGCTAGGTGTATTGTTTACAATATGATGCATATAGCGCATATGTGCGGCATAAAAAAGAAGTATCTCATTTTTTTCTGAGATAATGACTGAGATGTGGCCAATTCGATTATGAATTCAACAGTTTTTTTTGAGATACGTCTTATTTCTTTAATGATTTTCTACCATTTCTAAATAAGTTACGGCCTTCTAGCTTAGGAATAATGGCAGGTAGCTCACAAATATTACTAAGCAAGAAAAACCGTAAAAATGAAAAAGAAAATTGAGATACGTCTTTTATGCTTAGGTACTAAGCATAAAAGAAGTATCTCAAGTTTTTTTTCTGAGACAAAAAGACTTAGATATGTCCAATTCCCTTAGGCCTGCAATAGTTTTTTGAGATACATCTTATTTCTCTAATGATTTTCTGCTATTTCTAAATAAGACACGGTGAAACAAATTGAAATTATATGTATACTTATTTTTGGCGTACTGGTAGCGCCACCTCGCTTCGCGTTTTGCGCGAAGCGTGTATTTAGTTGGTACTCTTGAACGAATAAAAGCCTGACGCTTGAATTCTTGGTTTTTATATATTTCTTGAATTTCTTCGTACGGCCTTCTGGCTTAGGAATAATGTCAGCTAGGTCACAACCAAGAAAAACCGTAAAAATGGGAAAAAAATTGAGATATGTATTTTATGCTTAGTAGGGCAGTTATGCACTGTACTCTTAACGTATACAATACTTGTCTGTAACGCAACAGTTCTCTGCTTTAGAAATACAGTAAAAATTGCCTATAAGAACACCGGTTATAAAAACATATCGCTTAAAAGAACGGAATTATTAGTTCCCGGCCAATTCTCATGTGTAAAGATGGATACAAAATCGGGTTATAATAACATCGTTAATAAGAACATATCGCTTTTAGTGACTTAAAATTAAATGGTTTCTGGGAAAATATATCGCTTATAAGAACATGTTAATTGTGAATGGAATTTCCAGTTTAGAAAACGGTGAAAAAAAAATGGAGCATTAGCCAATTAATGGTTAGTTATGCCACGATTTCAAATATATTTAAGAATAGCGAAAAATAAAAAGAATAATTTGAAAAAGATAGGACTAATATTAAGAAGTTTCGAAAAGTCCACATGCTGACATAGAAGAAGCCCTTTTGCAATGGTTTAAGATTCAAAGGAGTGCCAACATTCCCCTAAGCGGACCGATTTTGCAAGCGAAAGCAAATGAATTTGCGAAGATCTTTAAAAAATATGATTTTGTTTGTTCAACTTCGTGGATCCAGAGATTTCTTGAGAGACATTCCATTGTGTTCGGGAGAATCAGTGAAGAATTGAAGGCCGTGACACCAGGAGTTTCTGATAACTGGCTTAAAACCGTTTGGACCACGTTAACAGAAGGTTAAAAAGACCATGAAAATTTCAAAACTGATGAAACTGGTCTATTTTATAGGATGACCCCGGTTAGGACGTTGCGTTTCAAACACGAACCTTTGATTGAACTTGAACCTTTCAGCTATTTTTTGAACGTCATGTTTCAGGTGTAAATAGAAATTATGTGACAATGAATTTGGTATTTCCAGCAGTTTTAAGTTATCTATCGGATATAAAAACTATCGATTATAAGAACCAGTTTTTAAGGTCCCCTGGATGTTCTTATAAACGATTTGTACTGTACTTTGATTTTTTTTCCCTTGAGTGAAGATTCTTCATCATTTAGTGCAATTTGACTCTTATAAATCATCGAAAATCATATCCTACCGTAGGAATGTTTGGATGATTTACTTCAATAATCTGTACGTAATAATCTGTACCAAGGATAAATACATTTTTGGAAATGCGGAGCAATATATAATATGTAGTAAGTCAGCTTAAAAGAATAGCACGCATTAAATGCATAACGACTTCATCACGGCAAATGAAACGAAAACCTAAGTCCCCACACATTTCAAACATAAGGCGTATAAAGTTTTAAACTTTACTAAATCATAAATCTGAGTTAAAAGTATTACGAGTTGATAAAAAGAGGTAAAAAAATTGTGTGTTCAAGAGAATCAAAGAAGTTAAAAGAAACACTTTTAAACAAAAAATTATCGAAGAAAAAAATGTGCACAGATTTCAATATGTTGTCACATTTCATCTTCAAAGTCTGTTGAAAAACATTTGCTGATTTTGTAATAAATGAACTATATCAGAGGGGGAAAAATAAGAATTTTCCGTTGACAAAAATATGCAAATTAATATTTATTTATTTATTTCAGAAATTCAATTCGTACATATATATTAAATTATAAAAGCTTTTAGACTACATATGTTAAGAAATTACTTTTTAAGAATTTTTTTGATGAGATTAAAATTAATTTTTTTAAAATTTTCTTTATCCTGAGTCAAATTTATTTTCGAAGAGTTACTATAAAAAAGTGTTTAAGGGTTAAAACCTCAATAGTTCTTTATACGTATAAAGTAACTTTTTTAAGAAATGGGACTCAAACTTAGATATCGATGGGTATGCTTTATGAACTGAGCATTCTGGGTGTTGTATATAAAATCTTATTTTCGACCTAATTTTTGCATTATTCTTATGACCGATGTTATACTATGTGAGATAGCCCTACATAAATACACCCGACACACACACACATGTGTATATATATATATATATATATATATATATATATATATATATATATATATATATATATATATATATATATATATATATGTATGTATGTATGTATGTATACATACATTCCAATAATTCTCCATTCTGTAATTTAAATTATAAATAACATATTTAGATTTTTATGGCAGTTCCCTTAGGACAATTCGCTACCAGGGCCGGTAGACGAACCAAGATTTTCTCATCTCGAGAAATATGTTTTTCGCATTAAACTGTAATTAAGCTACCTGGACATTGAAATTATGTCACAGTGTTCTGTACAAACTAATAAAGCTATGCACATAATCAAATCTTCTTTAATTCCTTCTTTAATTCTTTCCACAATAAATTTAAAAGGAGTCGTCATATTTCGAGATACTGAATAATTCATCTTCAGGCCGAGGAGCATTAGGTGGGACTGTCGCTATGATCCTTTTAATTTATTTTGGATTTAAAGAAGTGTTGATTACATGTGAGTTGTCCACAATTTTCCTGTCCGTCATATTAAAGCAGTAGTGTTATATATTAATACTTTCCGTCGTTATAAATCACTAAGCACACGAGGCATTAGAATTTGTAAATTTAAAGCGTATGTTATTCTTCATATCAAATGTATTTTTTAAAGCATTCCTTGATATATCTTTTGATTATTTTTAATCTGTGTCAGACTGAAGAAAACAAAATTCTTTAGTTATAAAGCAAGATATTCAGTATGTATACATAAAGAGAAAAATTCTGTTTAGTAAAATAATTTGTATTCATAAAATATTCAAATTTCACAAAATTCTTATTCATATGGAAATTCTTCAATAGTGATTGAACGAAGATGGACATAGCTGTATCACGTAAATTTATTAGCTAAAAAACCACTCCGTACGTCGAGATAAATTCGCATGATTTTAAATGAATTTATTCTTCAATATTTAATTATTTCCACGAGCTTGAAACTCTGAAATTCTTCTTTGGTTCTTCGTTTACTTTCGAAGGCAATTTTATGGTAATATATTTAAAGATAATTAAAAACGAACTGCACTGGACTGCAAAAACGTACAACACTGCCTTTGGTCTCGTTGAAATTTTGCTTAGTTTTAAGTCTGCGATATCACATCTCTTGAAACTTCGAAAAGGGATGTTTTATTATCCAGTAGCGTGTTTTTATGGGACACAAGATCCCATAAAATCTTTAGATCACTGAATATGTACATAGTGAATTAGATATTACATTTTTGTATATCGCTGTCTCCAAATAGATTTTTATTCAAATGGATCTCTCTTTAAAATAGCATTTAATGGTGTTTCCTAAATCTGAATACCCAATCGGCGTGTATATATATATATATATATATATATATATATATATATATATATATATATATATATATATATATATATATATATATATATATATATATATATATATATATATATATGTATATGTATATATATATATATATATATATATATATATATATATATGTATATTTATATATATATATGTGTGTATATATATATGTATATGTATATATATATGTATATATATATATATATATATATATATATATATATATATATATATATATATATATATATATATATATATATATAGCTCTCTGTTTAACGACGCTCTGCTTAACGACGATATTTCCCAGTCCCGGCCCCTCCGACGTTATGGGAAATGTTACTTTTTCACAAATTCTGTGTAAGGGCGATCTCTGCTTAAGGACGATTTTTTACGGTCCCTTGAAAGTCGTTAAAAAGAGAGCCAACTGTATATATATATATATATATATATATATATATATATATATATATATATATATATATATATATATAAGGTGTGCCAAAAAACCTTGACATATTTTAAAAATTTATACCAAAAAGTATACAAGGTAGAAACTGGAAATTTACAGATGTGTTGCCGTATATATTGCAGTTATTTCTGTGTCAAATAAGTTCAACAGATGGCGCCAGTTGTTCCTTGAAAAGCGAAAGTTGTAAAATGGTTACTCCATCAGAGAAAACACTATGGGTTGGCTGGTATTTCAAAATGGACTCTATTAGACAAGTGCAGCGAAACTTTTGTCCATGTGAGTTGTCCACAAGTTTCCTGACAGTCATATTAAAGCAGTAGTGTTATAGTATATTAATACTATGCGTTGTTTGGAAGATAGTTTGGAAACTTTTGAGAGTTCTTTTCCAAATTTGGAGAGTATGGAAAAGATCCTCCAAGTCGTATCACCTTCACTTTAAGAACCTTTTTCTTCATTTAGATTTTTTGCACCTTCTATCATCTTTAAATAAATCTGTAATTTTGGTTGATTTGCTGGTTCTTACAAGGTTACTGTAGATTCAAGGTATGGATTTAGACAATTTTGCAGCTCCCTTTTGAATTTTCGGCTTCTTTCAGCGGAAGGGTCTGCATTCAGGAAAAATGATTCAAGATATTCGGCTAAGCTTAGGTCTTCTTGTAATTTTATAGAGTTATAAATGAATAAATTATAATTTTTTATACATTTTCATGTAAAGCCAATATAGTTAATTATTCTTTCCCGTCATTATTTTAAAGTAATTTAGTTTTTAAATGTGTTAAACAAAAATCATGTTATCAAGTGCTATAGAAGTACAGTGTTGTCCAAAGGTTTTCGAAAATTTTTTATCGTGTTAGAGCGAAACCGTATTACAGGTTGCAGTGTTATACGAGGGTTCCCGCAATTTATCTTATCGTGTTAGAACGAAACCGTGTTGTAAGATGCCGTGCTGTAGGAGGGCTACCTGTATCTTTTTTTACACTTTTTTTTGCACGGCATTCTCTGGAACGTATCCCTTGAGCTAAAAGAGAATCGGGTATATATACATGTATAAATGCATGTGTATAATCAAAATTTTTTATCGTGTTAAAGCGAAACCGTATTACAGTTTGCAGTGTTATACGAGGGTTCCCGCAATTTATCTTATCGTGTTAGAACGAAACCGTGTTGTAAGATGCCGTGCTGTAGAAGGGCTACCTGTATCTTTTTTTACACTTTTTTTTGCACGGCATTCTCTGGAACGTATCCCTTGAGCTAAAAGAGAATTGGGTATATATACATGTATAAATGCATGTGTATAATCAAAATTTTTTATCGTGTTAAAGCGAAACCGTATTACAGTTTGCAGTGTTATACGAGGGTTCCCGCAATTTATCTTATCGTGTTAGAACGAAACCGTGTTGTAAGATGCCGTGCTGTAGAAGGGCTACCTGTATCTTTTTTTACACTTTTTTTTGCACGGCATTCTCTGGAACGTATCCCTTGAGCTAAAAGAGAATTGGGTATATATACATGTATAAATGCATGTGTATAATCAAAATTTTTTATCGTGTTAAAGCGAAACCGTATTACAGTTTGCAGTGTTATACGAGGGTTCCCGCAATTTATCTTATCGTGTTAGAACGAAACCGTGTTGTAAGATGCCGTGCTGTAGAAGGGCTACCTGTATCTTTTTTTACACTTTTTTTTGCACGGCATTCTCTGGAACGTATCCCTTGAGCTAAAAGAGAATTGGGTATATATACATGTATAAATGCATGTGTATAATCAAAATTTTTTATCGTGTTAAAGCGAAACCGTATTACAGTTTGCAGTGTTATACGAGGGTTCCCGCAATTTATCTTATCGTGTTAGAACGAAACCGTGTTGTAAGATGCCGTGCTGTAGAAGGGCTACCTGTATCTTTTTTTACACTTTTTTTTGCACGGCATTCTCTGGAACGTATCCCTTGAGCTAAAAGAGAATTGGGTATATATACATGTATAAATGCATGTGTATAATCAAAATTTTTTATCGTGTTAAAGCGAAACCGTATTACAGTTTGCAGTGTTATACGAGGGTTCCCGCAATTTATCTTATCGTGTTAGAACGAAACCGTGTTGTAAGATGCCGTGCTGTAGAAGGGCTACCTGTATCTTTTTTTACACTTTTTTTTGCACGGCATTCTCTGGAACGTATCCCTTGAGCTAAAAGAGAATCGGGTATATATACATGTATAAATGCATGTGTATAATCAAAATTTTTTATCGTGTTAAAGCGAAACCGTATTACAGTTTGCAGTGTTATACGAGGGTTCCCGCAATTTATCTTATCGTGTTAGAACGAAACCGTGTTGTAAGATGCCGTGCTGTAGAAGGGCTACCTGTATCTTTTTTTACACTTTTTTTTGCACGGCATTCTCTGGAACGTATTCCTTGAGCTAAAAGAGAATTGGGTATATATACATGTATAAATGCATGTGTATAATCAAAATTTTTTATCGTGTTAAAGCGAAACCGTATTACAGTTTGCAGTGTTATACGAGGGTTCCCGCAATTTATCTTATCGTGTTAGAACGAAACCGTGTTGTAAGATGCCGTGCTGTAGAAGGGCTACCTGTATCTTTTTTTACACTTTTTTTGCACGGCATTCTCTGGAACGTATCCCTTGAGCTAAAAGAGAATCGGGTATATATACATGTATAAATGCATGTGTATAATCAAAATTTTTTATCGTGTTAAAGCGAAACCGTATTACAGTTTGCAGTGTTATACGAGGGTTCCCGCAATTTATCTTATCGTGTTAGAACGAAACCGTGTTGTAAGATGCCGTGCTGTAGGAGGGCTACCTGTATCTTTTTTTACACTTTTTTTGCACGGCATTCTCTGGAACGTATCCCTCGAGCTAACAGAGAATCGGGTATATATACATGTATAAATGCATGTGTGTAATCAAAAAGTTAAGTACTTTGTAAAGCTTTTTAGAAAGCATCATGCAATGCCTCATTTGCGAAGTGTTTTGAAGTTCTATACAGCCAGCCGAAGGTTTCGGTTTTGATTAAGGTCTTAGCTGGTGAATTAGAAAATATGTGAAACTAAACCAACATCTGATATTTTATAAAAACCCATGGTTTCAAATCTCTCTCTTAAATTAGGTGCTTGTTGTCGTCCATAATCGGTGTTAAACCGACTGCTCCGGTGTACCACCGTGTTACAAAAGATGATACCATTCTTTAAACTCCATTTCAAATAATTACATTTTTATATGCAGCAAAAACCGTATACAAAACATCCTGTGTTTTTCCTTAATTTTAACGTACAAAGTCCCTCATTTTACATTCAGGGTATAATTACATTGCCAGATTTCTATTAGCACATATAACCTGTAAATGGTAACATCTGTCTCTCGGACGGGTAGAGTTCAGACTTTTCCCGCTCGGGTGCGTAATTATCGATTTGAAACCTTCATGTTCGAGCCATGCTTCAATTATTCCATGACCTTGGTTGTGTTTGTTTATCTTTGAGTTTTGTTTACTTTATCAACTTCAGTTTAACATTCCAAGAAAGCTCACTCCGCTTTAGAGACGGATATTACTTTAAAGGTACATATTTGGTCCGTGTATCAGACGACTAAAAAAATTATAATGGAAATTGTTCGTCCAGAACTTGACCAGGAAGCAAGTTTAAGTAAGCAATCCTTAAAAGTTGGAGATGAGGAAAAACTTTAGGTACTGTCCTTACACAAAAAATAGAGTGACGAACTACAAGTGTATGAAGTGTGATACACCTAATTGCTTGGAATGTTCAAAAACAAATGTAATACTTGTACAAAATTTGTAAAACTTTTATGATGAAATTTTATTTTAATCATGTTTATATTTGTCGCTAGTTAACTTTTTTATTCTAATCTATTTTTAATTATTTATTTTTCTTTTGTAGATCTTATTGAAATTCTAAAACAAATTAGATTGACTTTTACTGAATAAACTAATATAAAAATTAAAACCAAATGTAAATATATTTTATAAATCAATAATACCTCAAATACAGAGCTAAAATTAAATCAAAATTGAAAAATTTCACAAGTAATGAGCTACGAAATCCAACATAGTCTCATGGACGTATGTTACTGGTAGAGTGAGTCAGACAGATGTTACCATTTACGGGTTAAAATCTTATAACGGTTGACATATATACCAAAATATTGACTTAAACATCATTTCTGATAATTATATTTTGAAGCTTAGCAAAATCATGTAAAAAATATCTCATATATTTGATTTAATTAAATGTTCAAAGTTTCTCACTTTCCATTCAGGCAATGGTTACAATTACAAGATTACAATTTATATAAATAAAATACCTTGCCCTCTTAGACAATTTCAGTGTATAAAGTTTCAGAAATTTACATATATTTCACATTATCACGCAGTTGTCACATTTTTCAGAAAAAGATGAATCTGTAGAATATGGAGACAGAAATTGTCTTTGTCCCGTTGTTGATGTCATCTATATTTCCGGCCCTACTAAAATTATTAATAAAGCATACTGTGTGCTGTAATTTGCACTTTTAAAGAAACATTGATACTTCTGAGAAGTGGGAATCGATCGTTTTATTAGAATTTCTATAATCTTTCGTACAAAGGGCCAGCTGTTGCGTGATTTATGGCCGCTCACAACTCATATTCAACTATTTATAATCCTCACCTCATTTATTTGCATTTATCCGTGATCATTAATTAATACCTAAAATGACAGGTGTTAAGCTCATTATAATATGGACGTTTCCCTGTTATCGCGAAAGGGTATTTACACTTACGAGTGAAACCTTTCCCGCTATCTGCTATGCAAATGTTTGCATCTTTGTTGTTCTTTAGAGAAAATTTTTCTTTCAGTCATCTACTTCTAAGATGGTGATATCGTTTATGAATAGTTATACAAAGATATAGACAAGATAAGGTTAGGAAACAGTTATGTCGTCTAAAATTCGAAGCTCTTTCAAAAAAATTTTGCGAATGAGGAGAACAAGATTCCGTCATAGGACACATTTAACCTGTAGCTTACGGGGCCCATATTTCCGATTCCCTCTTTAGAAATGGAAATTTTATACCCCTTTGTGAGAACGGCTAATAAGGGGGTTATATATATATATATATATATATATATATATATATATATATATATTTATATATATTTATATATATATACATATATGTATGTATATATATATTTATATGTATATATATATATATATATATATATATATATATATATATATATATATATATATATATATGTATATATATATATATATATATATATATATATATATATATATATATATGTATATATATATATATGTATATATATATATATATGTATATATATATATGTATATATATATATATATATGTATATATATATATAGTATATATATATATATATATATGTACATATATATATATATGTATATATATATGTACATATATATAGTATATATATATATATATGTACATATATATATATGTATATATATATATATATATATATATATATATATATATATATATATATATATATATATATATACAGAGGCTTTTCACACATTTTTTAGACGATGTATATTGTATTCACAAAACTAAATTACATAAAATTCTTGTGTTTTAAATGTTCTATTTGACATCCCTTATTCTGAACTATCTTTCGACACCTCAATTTCCAGGATAATAATGCCTTTTGAATTGTCAGAAGAGGTATTCCATCCCATTCCTCCTGAACAGCTTTCCAGAGTCCTGTAAGGGTTTTGGGACGACGTTTGGATAATGCAGATTTTAAAAGTCCGAAAGCACAAAAATCCATAGATGATACATCGGGAGATTTAGTAGGGATATCAGTGAAGGGTATGGCCTTGATACCAGTTTTTTGTTCCATTTATTTTAGGAAATTTACAGTGGATTTTGATGTATGACTGCTAGCTTTGTCCTGATGGAGTCTCACAGATTGATGGTACTGTGGGTAAAGCGATGGTATTTCATTCAGAAAAATTGGCGATAAAATATGTTCCTGATAGTATTTGGAGTTAATCTTGACATTTTTTTCCACTCTCTTTATTATTAACTTGACATTATAAGAAAAACCAGCAACAATCATGAATCCTTTAGAAAAACTTTCTTTCGATTCTTTGAACTATGTACTTAAATTTTTTTCTCCCCTTTTATCATAATAAATGGCTCTTTTTTTTTGTTGCAATCATTTAAATACACCAATGATTCATCTATTGTGACAATTGTTTTCCATTTTTCTTTGGATAAGTGTTTCTCATATAGAATTCTGCAGCGTGTCCTGCGTTCAGCGATATGATTTGAAAGAAGACGATACACATTGCGCTTTTTCGCTTTCTTAAGATTTAAATCAACGTTTATCATTTTGTTTACAGTGGACACCGAGCATTTTAGTGATTTTGCAACTGTCCTTTGACTAGGGGGATTTTCTTTTAACATTAAACAACGTACCTTTGCAAGAGTCGACGATGTCCGTTTTATCCTTGGATACTTGTTTGGAATTTTTGTCCCACTTGAGGCTCCAATTTGAGGTATTTTCCTTTCTTGTTGACGATATTACCTATCGACGCTTTATATATCACAAAACCATGACACTCACATCGTTTTTGGATAACGGAGTATGCACATTTCTCTTCGGAAAGAGCATAAATGTAGCCTTCGAACCACTGCTTTGTAAAAACGCCATTTTGAATAAAAACAAAACTTCCAAGCCGTAGACGATAATTTTGACTTTAAAAACATAGTACAATAGCAATTATTTCTTTTGCAGCAACTAATTTTTTATTACCGCTTACCAAAATCGTCTAAAAAATGTGCGAACAGCCTCTGTATATATATATATATATTATTTATGAATAACAACAACTCGAGCGGTTGAACGACCTGGCAATCATTTCTACATAACAGACGGTATGAAAAACAATAAAGTATAGCCATGTAATCCAATAATTTGCAGCAATAAAGGCTGTAGAAATTATTTAATGTAGAAATCACTTTTATGACATGACAAATTGTATTCCAGTTTATTTACTTTTTGCATTTTTTCAAGTTCTGTGATTTAAATTTAAAAAAAAATAATCACAGATTTATCCCAAAATGTTCATTATTCTATTATGTAGATTATTTCTAATAGAGACATATTCATTACATGGAGTCTTTTCAAATATTTTAAAAGGCGCCGTTTTTAAAACTTGCCTCAGGCGCCCCCAATGGATCGACCCGGCTCTGCTCTCCTGTATTCGTTGTAAAATGTAAATAGCTTTCGACGATTGGTGAGAATTCCAAGCCAGGACGTGTCTCCCATATCTATAACGATGATAATGTCGTGATAGTTCTTGTTTTAATTAGTGGAAATAACCGTTTATCTCTTCGAGAATTTTCTGAGAAAATAAGCATCAGTATAGGACTTTCCCATCAAATTTTTATTAAAAAAGTTCAGGACAAAATACTTGTATCATTTGTTCAGTGAAGATTGGCGAAAGAACAGTGTTGCTTGATTTAAGGATTTTGTAAAAGCTTTTACAATAAATATTTTTTTGTCTCGTTTGAGTTACTTAAAATCATATTAAAAACATTTGAAAAAACTGGTTAGGTTAAAATCTTAAATACTTAACTTACAAGGTTGAATCCAAAATTAATTCTTTATGGCTAAAACAAACGCATTACCAAACATCATTAAACTATAATAAAAGAACAAGTAAAGAGACTATAACAAATTTATTTAACAAAAAACACAATTCATACGAAACAGATCCGTACTAGAATCTCTGACAGCATCACAAATGTACTCTATAACAACTAACAAAGTTTATGCTACTGTAACAATATATACCACTAGCTGAAAACCCGCACTTCGCTACGGGGTACATTCAAATTAAATTCAACGGTCAATGTATGCAATTAATGCCAAAAAAAAAAGAATATATATATATATATATATATATATATATATATATATATATATATATATATATATATATATATAAATACGACGATCAATATATACAATTGATGTAGAAAAAAAATATATATTTATAAAAAAAATCGTAAGGGATATTTTTATAGACAAAATAATGTCCAATCGTCTGCCGTATTAGCAAGAAAATTTTTTTTTGTCTATTTAGTTGTTATGCACGTGACGATAAATTTATTTAAAGTACCAGAAAAAGAAATCACGTGATCGTCATTTAATTAAATTAAATTCTAAAAATTAATCTTTAAAAATTCCCCAAAAATCAGAAAATAGAGGTAAAGATTCGAAAAAGAATTCCTTTTAAAGGACTTTTAGGATCTTTCTCGTGATATAAATTTTATAACCCTCAAATTATTATTTTAAATGCAAACTTAAAAAAAGTTACTAAAACAGCTTAAAAATTTAATTTAAAAAAATCTAAGAAGAATTTTTCAAAAATCTCTCTTAGTGCACCCCTACACTATAAGAAGAATCGCCATGCAAAATTTCAGCCCTTTAGGTCCAGCGGTTTGGTCTGTGCGTTGTATGTCAGTCAGTCAGTTACGGAACTGTTTTATATATATACTAGCTGAAAACCCGCACTTCGCTACGGAGTACATTCAAAGTAAAAACATCGGTGAATGTATGCAATTAATGCCAATATATATATAATAAATACGACGATCAATGTATATATTTGATGTAAAATATATATATATATATTTATAAAAAAATCGTAAGGGATATTTTTATAGACAAAATAATGTAGAAGAAGATATTCAAATTAAATCTAATATAAAGAATACTAAAGAATATAGTACAGTTAATATAGTACAGTTTTTAGAACATTTCTTTTACTGTATTTTAATATTTTTTTGGATAATGTCCAATCGTCTGCCGCATTAGCAAGAAAAAAAATTATTTTTTGTCTATTTAGTTTTTATGCACGTGACGATAAACTTATTTAAAGTACCAGAAAAAGAAGTCACGTGATCAGCATTTAATAAATTAAATTCTAAAAATTAATCTTTAAAAATTCACCAAAAATCAGGAAATGAAGGTAAAGATTCGAAAAAGATTTCATTTTAAAGGCATTTTTATGATCTTTCTCGTGATATAAATTTTATAACCCTCAAATTATTATTTTAAATGCAAACTTAAAAAAAGTAAAAAAAACAGCTTAAAAATTTAATTTTAAAAAATCTAAGAAGAATTTTTCAAAAATCTCTCTTAGTGCACCCCTACACTATAAGAAGAATAGCCATGCAAAATTTCAGCCCTTTAGGTCCAGCGGTTTGGTCTGTGCGTTGTATGTCAGTCAGTCAGTGAATGAATGAATGAATGAATGAATGAGTCAGTTACGGAACTGTTTTATATATATAGATAGATGATATGAAGTATTTTATATGATTTTCAGAGGCAGATGTGTCCTCTCTTAAAAATGCGTGTCTCTAAGGTCTTGGAGCATTGTAAATGTAAACTCCGTAATGTGTCAATAAATTATGTTAATTTTAAATATTAACTTAACGTCGTGTCGTTCATTTCCTCTCAATTTTTGTTCCTTCTTAGTTTTTCTTTGTAGGTAAATTTTTAATTCAGGTTTCTCTTTTAGGGAATGCAAATTAGGCTAATTTTAATTGTTTTTTTCTCGATTCATAATCTCCACAGTAGGTATCAGTAGTCGAATCAGGTTATTATTATACTACATTAATTATTGATTTTCACAACGCTTAAGGAAAAACAATTGAATATATATTATGATGTAAACATAACATGGAACTTATTTAAATGTTGTCCAGCAAGTACAAAGAAAAAAAGCGTTGTGAAAATTATTGATTTTCACAACGCTTTTTTTCTTTGTACTTGCTGTGATAAATATAATGGTAATGGTAATTATCCTATCTATACTGCAGTTACCATATAAGTAATGCTAAATAACAGTCTAATTCTTTATGTTTTTTCATATGTTTCTTAAGTTTAAATTCATATTGTAATAAAATGCTTCCAGAATGTAAATTTAATATTTAAATGAACCTTTTTCTTAAATTAAAAAAAAAATTATTCTATAAGGGTGGCCCAAATAACAGTGAGACTTCTGATGCAAGGTGACTAGTTACGGCAGTGCCCTGAATTCGTCCAAACAGACCCAGACAGCGGTTATTCAATTTTTGACGGCAAAAGGTGTTAGTGAAACTGAAATTTATCGTCGTATGAGGGATGTCTATGTGCTTGAGTGTCTGTCATAGTTCACAGTGTACAGAGGGTTTAGGTAATTTCGTGAAGGACATGTGGGCATGGGACATGCCTAAACCAGCTCAAGCACACTTGGCCATTACCATGGAATCGACAAGATTCGCTTCCACGGGGAGCTCCTCGACCAATAGCCCCAACCTCTCGCCTTGCGAGTACCGCATTTTCCACCGACTGAAAAATCTTTCAAAGGTTACCAGTTTTCAACCAGTGAAGAGTTCCGGGACATCGTTCAAGACTGGTTCCGCAGACGACTGTGGACCCTTTTTGCCCATTCTTTGCTACCAGCCTAGCTCGTCGACTTTCGGTACTGAGGGTGCTCGGATCGAATCCCAACAAGCGCCGATAAATACCTTCGTGTCTAGGTGGAATATTGGCCCTTTAAATCCGTAGACCGGAAAGTCCATCTTTGATGTCAGTGGGTGGGAAAGGGACGATCTCGCCCCCATATTTCGCCCCTGGGATTGTTTGGTCAAAAATGTGGTGGGACCTAGTCACGTCGGACTCCGACCCTTGTGGGGCTATTATAACTCGCACTACACATCCCGAAGCCTATATTTGGACCTCGTCTGGAACTTCCGGCATTAGGAACAACAGCAACACTTAAACCGACTGCCTGTAGCGGATATGTAGCCCATCTACCACAATTACTTCCTCCATGTTCCTATATTCCAACAAATAAACAATTGCTGAAAATAAACCAAAAGTCTCATTTTCATTTGGCCTACCCGAATATCTGAAGCAATGCATACTGAAATTGTTTTTTCCTTCTAACACTAGAACTTATTGACTTGAAAATGGACAACATTTAAATAAGTTCCATGTTATGTTACATCATAATATATATTCAATTGCAAACCTATGATCAGAATAAAAGGTATTTAAGGCTTTAAAAGTTCAAAGCCGTTTCTCTTTTAGAGATATACTAGTACTTACATTTGATCATGAACGCGTACACTTCCATACTACATATAGAAGATTGTGGTAGCCTTTCTCTTCTCTCTAGCAGTATTGGAACTTTTCTTGCAGGAGTATTTTCATAGGGTCTTCCGCCATAGGTAAACAACTCCCATGCAGTAACACCTGAAGTTACATAGAATGATGAATTATAAATATGCTAAATAACGACTTTTCCACTTCTTTCAACAAAATCATAATGTATTTGATAAACAGACTATAAACAAATATAATAAACATTGATATTCAAACAATTATAATAAACTTTCTAATTGTTTCACAAGTTAAGGTTCCTTTTGTTATACATAGGGCTAAATATACAAGGACCTACAGCTTAAAGTCGGTTCCGAAGGGTTACAAACATCAGTGCTAATAGTGACACACACACACCTATATATATATATATATATATATATAGAGAGAGAGAGAGAGAGAGAGAGAACAATATAAGTTATAAACATTGTTTTTATATATAGATATATATAGTCGTACCTCTAATTAACGAACCTCTATTTTGCGAATTTCTCTAAAATGCAAAATTTTCCTTGGAACCAAGAACATTTTGTGAATTTCTTCGTAAAATAACCTCCAAATAGCGAAGTGCATTCTCTATTTAACGAACTTTTTCTTGTGATCCAATATTATTTTTTCTCCATATTTCTCAAAATATTTCTGAACATTTCAAACTTATTCCTTCTTTTAACACATTTAACACATTAACTTTCTTTTGACACATTCCGACGGGGGTTGCAGTTTGAAGAAAATACACCTGAAGGGGTTTTTGGTGACATTGCAAAGATGATAGACGTGTTATGAGAGAAATCACTTTTTCAAACAAAAAGACAAATCAGTAATTAAACTTCAGACTATCAGTAATTAAACTACAGACTTTATCAGTAATTAAATTTAAGGACGCACGTGGTAATGTATGCTTAAAATTACTTCTTATAATAAATGCGATAATGTCATTAAAATTCATTAATTTTAATATAATTTTTTAAATTGAAAATACAGTGTATTCCCGGAAAATGTTTTGTTTATTTTTGTTTTCCTTGCTGATTTCTGTTTGATGGGTAAGATATATAAATAAAATAGACATAAATTTACAAAATAAAGGTGTGATCAATTGCTTTTATTAATACTATTTAGTATTTATGAATTTAAAATCTGTTTTGTTAGTTTAAAGTATTTTAAAAGGTGAATCTCTATTTAACGAATTTTCCATATAACGAACTTTTGTTCGGGATCTAGCGACTTCGTTCAATAGAGGTCCGACTGTGTATATATATATATATATATATATATATATATATATATATATACACTGCTGGCCACTGTAAATGCAACACCCTGAAGGAAACATGCAAATAACATGAAATTTACAACATGCATTAGCGGAGGTGAGATATGCAAATGATTAGAATTTCAGCGCAGACGCACATCACGCGTGCCTGTGGCGCCACTTCAAAGCGCTATTTAAGGCTTGGAGATTTTGACGATTTCAAGTTCGGCAATTGTGTTTTTCTTGTGGTTTTTTTGAAAAAAACGATCAATTATGCCTCGTCGAAAACAGCGATCATCTTTTAATCAAGTATCCGAGTTCGACAGAGGAAGAATAGTGGCCTACCGAGATTGTGGATTATCTTTCAGGGAAATCGGTAGTCGTGTTGGACGAAACCAAACAACTGTAATGTGGATATGTGATCGTTGTATGCAGGAGGGTACGACGGACCGGCGTGTTCGATCGCATCCACCTCAGCACACCACTTCACGTGATGACAGGCAAATTGTGCGCATGGCAGTGACGGATCGCTCAGTCACATCACGAACAATAGCACAGCACATGCAGTCTGTAACGCATCATCCAGTGTCTGCGCGTACCATTCGACTCCGTTTACAGCAGAGTGGTCTGTCCGCAAGACGTCCATTGCTTTGTCTACCCTTGACGCAGAACCACAGACGTCTCCGCCGCCAATGGTGCGATGACAGAAGGATGTGGACGGCAGAATGGAATGAAATTGTCTTTACTGACGAGTCACGCTTCTGTCTGCAACACCACGATGGTCGCATTCGAGTCTGGAGACACCGTGAAGAGAGGATGCTGAACAGCTGCGTTATGCACCGCCACACTGGTCCTGCACCGGGTATTATGGTATAGGGCGGTATTGGATATCACTCTCGCACACCTCTAGTACGCATTGCCGGTACTTTAAACAGCCAGCGCTACATCTCCGAGGTGTTGGAGCCAGTTGTCCTTCCTTACCTTCAGGGCTTTCCCACAGCCACATTTCAACAGGATAATGCGCGACCACACGTGGAACGCATTGTCCAACGGTTCTTCGTCAATCGCCAGATTGAATTGCTTCCCTGGCCGCCTCGCTCTCCGGATCTTTCGCCGATAGAAAACATGTGGTCCGTGGTTGCTCTACGATTGACCCAGATTCCATCCCCAGCTGCCACAGCAGATCAACTTTGGCAACGTGTGGAAGCTGCTTGGTCTGCTGTACCCCAAGAACTCATCCAAAGTCTCTTTGAATCAATGCCGAGGCGTGTGGCAGCGGTGATCTCCAACAATGGCGGCTACTCTGGCTACTGATTTTGGCAGGAACCACACTTCACAGAAGTCTATAAATTTAATCATTTGATACTTGGTCAACATGTTATCTACAAAATAAATTTTGTTGTGATATCTCTTGTCTTTCTTGGTGTTGCAATTTGGGTGGCCAGCAGTGTATATATGACACGGAGCTTCTTTTGCTCCCGTGTTTTAATATCAATAATGCAGTCCACATCTTCTTTAGATACTTGGACGAGTGGCTGGGAATGGATTCTCGAGGAAGTAAATAATCTTAAATCCTTAATTATTGCATTTTTTGAAATAACCACGCTCCAGGGTAAGCAATTCGCTCCGCCATTTTCTCGACCTGCCCGGTTCGACTGCCGCGAGCATCCGCTAGCAATGAAATTTCCACTCAATCTGCTGCCAAAACTTAATTTCTTCCAAGCTCCTGCTGCACGGCGCATGTGCAGACCTCATCCTTGGGCATCTGGACCCTCATTATTGCTGATCGTGCATTTTTAATTTCACGCCCAAACCCTGTACACTTCTAAAAATAAATCCTCTCGCCTAGAATTATTCGCTTTCCGCTCAAAGTCGCTTTTAAAAGATGATTTTCCCCACAGCAAAATACGCGCGCTTTGTAAATGGATTGTTAGATTCTTATTATTTTAAACCCCCTTTGCCCGTAATTCTCAACTATATTTTGACAGTTCAGTTATGTTTTGATATATATATATATATATATATATATATATATATATATATAGAGAGAGAGAGAGAGAGAGAGAAAACAATGTGTGAACAATTATAATCTATATTAATGTTAAAAAAAAACTTACCGAAAGTCCACACATCGCTTTTATGTGTAAAAATTCTATGCTGAAAGCATTCCATAGCTAGCCATTCTATTGGCATCTACAAAAGAAATATCAGATATAGAAAACATGTTTTTACTATAATCGTAACATAAATAACTGAAATTTTGAAAACATTAAAACTACGATTCTTCTTTATGCTCTACCTTTCCATCTTCAGCTTTATATTCCTCTTTATTAATGTCTAACATCTTTGCCAACCCGAAGTCAGTTATCTTGATACATCCGGGAGTTTTCACTAAATTTAAATATGAAATTTATTTAAAATTCAAATTATTTAAAATTGCATATGTATATATATATATATATATATATATATATATATATATATATATATACAGTGTTTCATATTGAATGGGACAAAAAGAATAGCATAGTACAAATTCTGTAATTGATTTAGTTAGCCGGAAGAAAGTAATTCTTAAACTATAATTATGCAATTTTATCTGGCAACAGCGAACAATCTTCCGGTTACGAAATCGCCGCTAGAGACATTGTTAATCAAAATGGCGCCATCCATGCAGGAGAAAGAGTACTGTATTTTGGAATACGCTAAAACATCACGGATATCGTCGTTCAAAGACCATTTTCGCACGAAATTTGATAAAGAACTACCGCATCGTCACAACATCGAAAGGTGGGTGAAGTAGTTTCAGGACACGAGCTGCTTGTGTAAGAAAACCAGCCCTGGACGACCAAAAGCCAAAACCGAAGTGATTGAAAAAATTCGTGAAACGGTTTTACGAAGTCCCACAAAATCAACGCGTCGTGTGAGTTCTGAACTCAATGTACCTCATACAACGGTTTGCCGTGTGTTACGGAAAGTCTAAAATTCCGGCCATGCACCTTTTAGATGGTGCAGGCGTTAAAACCGTCCGACAAGCCATTGCGTAAAGCATTCTGTGAGAATTTGAAAGATAAAATGGAGGTAGATAGTTTCGCGAACAGGCTTGTGTTTACGGATGAAGCCACTTTTCACGTTTCTGGCAAAGTTAATCACCATAATATCCGATTTTGGGGCACGAAAAATCCACATGGTGTAATTGAACATGAGCGTGATTCTCCAAAGGTGAACGTTTACTGCCCCATTTCCAACACTTGTTTGTTTGGTTCTTTTTTCTTCGTGGAAAAATCTATTAACGGGTGCATTTACCAAGATATGCTATCAGAGTGGTTGTTCCCTCAGTTGGAGGAAGTTGTTCCCGGATTCATTCTGCAGCAAGACGGTGTTCCACCAAATTGGCATAAAAACGTACGTCACTACCTGAACGACAGACTACCCCCATCGCTGGGTCAAACAATATGTCATTGCTTTGTTGGCCACCGAGATCCTCAGATCTAACCCCTTGTGATTTTTTCACATGGGGTTTTGTTAAACACAAAGTGTCCGTGGCCCCATTTCTACAGGCCTTACAGCAGCTGAAGCAGCGGATAACTGAAGTGCTCGAACCATTAACAAAGGATATTCTATCACGCGTGTGGCAGGAACTGCAATACAGCATAAATATTTGTCGTGTCACCGGAGGGCACATAGAACATCTATAGAAACTTGGATAACTATAGTTCCACTGTAAATTTGATTTATCAAAATAAATTAATTACGGCGTACACAGGTATGCTTTCTTTTTGTCCCATTCAATATGAAACATCCTGTATATATATACACTGCTGGCCACTGTAAATGCAACACCCTGAAGGAAACATGCAAATAACATGAAATTTACAACATGCATTAGCGGAGGTGAGATATGCAAATGATTAGAATTTCAGCGCAGACTCACATCACGCGTGCCTGTGGCGCCACATCAAAGCGCTATTTAAGGCTTGGAGATTTCGACGATTTCAAGTTCGGCAATTGTGTTTTTCTTGTGGTTTTTTCAAAAAAACGATCAATTATGCCTCGTCGAAAACAGCGATCATCTTTTAATCAAGTATCCGAGTTCGACAGAGGAAGGATAGTGGCCTACCGAGATTGTGGATTATCTTTCAGGGAAATCGGTAGTCGTGTTGGACGAAACCAAACAACTGTAATGCGGATATGTGATCGTTGGATGCAGGAGGGTACGACGGACCGGCGTGTTCGATCGCATCCACGTCAGCGCACCACTTCCCGTGATTACAGGCAAATTGTGCGCATGGTAGTGACGGATCGCTCAGTCACATCACGAACCATAGCAAGAGTGATAAAAACGCAGAGCAAAGAAATTAATAACATAAAAAGAGACATCTTACAAAGAAAAAAGAATTTGTCCCGACAAAAATAAAAATTAGATTAAATTTAAACACACTTTGGTAGGATTTGGCGTGATGTTACTTGTATTTAATAGATAAATCAATACTCTCAGACTATCGGAAAACAAGCAGCTCTATTTTGCTACAGAGTAACGCTTGTAACGTTAATGCAACGTAATATGCAACGTATTCATGTTGCGTTGTAATGCGATAATCCTTCATACAAAACACAATTGGATATATATGTAATGATACACATTTTAATACAAGTATGCATAGATGTATGTAACTTCTTTTTTTTCTTAACAATGAAAAGATTAACTGCAAATCAAATACAAAAGAATCCAATACTTTCTTTTTTTTTTCCATTCGCACAATTTTTTCTGAATCAGTTTGTACTTGTCTTTTCATTATAACGGGTTATTTTTCAAGTATAATGATTCTTCAAGAATCTCTAGATCCTAGAAAGTTTCCGAAACGGAATATCGAATATCGAAATTAAGATAATTGCCTATTCGGGTATGTATATCCATAGACAGGTTTGGAAAAAAATCGTGGTCGATGATCAAACGAAATAATCCACAACTTTACTGCACATTATTTAAAACCCCGTTTTATTACAACTTCTACGTATTTTGTCTTGATAAAATTCCAGGTCCTAATTCATCGCACATGTAATTTTATCGAAATAAATTAATCTGGATCATCCCACCTCAATAAAAGAAAAAGACCGTTCAAAAAGATCATCTACTGTAGCAGGAAGAGTGGGACAAGAATTGAGAATTCTTATGACTTCTTTTTATAGAGTTTTTGGAAATTGAGCTGTTCAGATCAGAGGAGCTGAAGAAACAAAGTTAAGTAACATGGTAACTGTCGCGGTGCACCACGGAATTGTATGCTAAAAAGGCTGAAATAGAAGATGTAAGATAGTAGGCACATGGAGAGAGGAAAATAATTGGAGATAACATTATAGATATGAAGAAAATTAGGTTTGCGAGATGCAGAGAAACACAATTATGAAACGAGTAATAAAAGAAGGCTACAGGGAAGGAGGAAAGAATAATTGGAGTAGAATTTATAGTTTTAATAAAATGACCCCACATACAGGTTAGTTAGAGTGGGAAAATGAGAATGCTGAAGTGGAATATATAGATACGCCAACAGGTTGAGGAATGGTCGAGAAGGAAGTACTAACCATGAACGTATCAGAAGAAGGCGCGTGAAAATGAAATCAAGGGAAGGAACCAATGGAACGTTGATGGAGAAGGAACAGGAAATGGAAACAAGAAAATATATACGAAGGAAAAACAATAGATAAAGATACTGATGCTTAGACAGCTCCGATTAATTGAACCATGTTTGTTCGATATTTTTGATCAGTTTGGATGCGGATGTTAGATCCCTCCGATTGACCAGTAGTAGAATAGAAAGGTATCCAGAAAAACCCTACGTGGTGATGACAGAAAGATACCTTAAGAGATGAACAACAATTGCGCCCTGATAAATTAGAAGTGTACTACAGAAACCGTCATAACTACGCAATCAGCCCCTGCCGTCTGATAGATGCCAACCCGAGCCATCGCCTATGCAGAGATGATGATGAGGCGGAATAGATGAGGCGCAAGCGATCTAGCCTGTCACCGTCGATCAAACTACACCGCAGACAGAGATCCCTCAGCCCCAACCGATGCCGAGATCTGTGATGAAAGTGTTTCCTCTGCAACCATGTCAACAAACCACAGATTCCTGAGCATACTCCAAAAAAAGGAGGTATTGTCTATTGTTAACAAATCTATCTGGTGGATGCGCACTTCGCACAATTTTTAAACAAGTAATTCAAGCAGATTAATTCATGCATACCGATACCTAAACTCCAAAACCTCTCAGCAACTATTTTTTGCTGCTTTCATTTTATGTGGGAGTACGATAACTCACTGCTATTTCCATTTATTGATTCCCAAGAAAACTCAATAAATAATGTTAAGTGCATTCTAAAGGCATTTTAATGAACAGCTTGAACTTACCTGTGACGCATTTATCTACAGCTCTGACTTATTTGTTAAAATGTTTTTTGGCTCTCCTGTAAAATTTGCAGTTTTTCAGTTGAGAGGTTTTGGAGTTTAGGTATCGATATGATATATAGCGAACATTTTACTGCGTACTGAGGATGGGTGAAATAAGACTAGTAATATTAAGAATAAATTGATTGTATGAGTTGTGTTTTCATACTTATGAAGGGTTGATAATATTAAATAACCTACTGATAGATTATAAGAATTTAATGAACGAAGAGTTATATGTAGTATATTTTTTAACAATGGAATGTTGATAGTTATACAAATGATATGCTTAATAGAGAATGATAAATAATAAAATTGATGTATTTATGTATTATTTTGTAATTTTCATGAGTGTAGTTATATTTAAATACACTGAAGTGCCACTGAATTAGGGATAGCAAAGCCTATGCAAATTGTGTAGCGCTGCGCATCATGTATGCGCAAGTGAGGGCGCTGTGGTAACTGCATATATAGCGCGTAATGTGGTTGTTCTGAATTAGTTGTTGGAATTGCCAGTATGGGTAAACTGCCTGATTTAGACGCCTTCGATCGCAGAAAAATCGTAGGTGCGCTACGCATGGGCCATTTAATTTCCGAAATTGTCAGACAGCTAGGATTTTCAAGGTCGACAGTGTCCAGAGTATACCAAGAATATATGGATGGTGGGGAAAAAACTAGCGATCGGGCAAACTGAAAAGGACAATTAGCCTTGACAGTGCGTGGTGAGAGACGGCTCAGGCGTATTGTACGTAGCCAGCGAAGCCAAACATTAGCTCAAATTACCACCCAGTTTAATGACGGTGCCAGTCGTACAATTATTAAACGGACTGTGCAACACTCGCTTCACCGTATGGGTTTCGGGAGCCGTCGACCTACGTACTAGAGTACCATTGCTCTATACTCGCCATCTGGCTGCACGTCTTGCCTGGGCAAGAGAGCACAGAGACTGGAGTGTAGAGGATTGGAAACGAGTAGCATGGAGTGATGAGTCTCGATTCCGACTACTTAACGCCGACGGGAGGCTGAGAATATGGCGTCAGGCTCATGAAGCCATGGATTCTGCATGCCTGGCTGGAACTGTACAAGGGCATGGTGGCTCAATCATGGTCTGGGATGTTTTTTCGTGGCACAGTTTGGGATCTTTGGTGCGTGTATGAACCTCCCTCAATGCAATTCGGTACGTAGAGTTTCTGGGTGATCACCTCCATCCGTTTATGCTGTTCTGTTATCCGCGCGCTAATGGAGTTTTCCAGCAAGACAACTGTACCTCTCACAAGTCCCGGTTCGCTACTGGCTGGTTGGATGAGCATTCCTCTGACTTTCTGTCATGAATTGGCCACCTAGAAGCCCAGACTTAAATCCTATTGAACATCTTTGGGATGTTTTGGAACAAGGCGTGAAAGGCAATCACACAGCACCAAAGAACCTTACTGAATTACGGACAGCATTAGCCAATATTTGGCAAGCCATTCCCCTGGAACGTTTCCAGAAACTTGTTGAATCTATGCCTCGTCGTGTGGCAGCCGTTATCAAGACCAGAGGAGGCCCAACTCGTTACTAGGTAGGTATCCGTAATTCAGTGGCACTTCAGTGTATAATAAGTGTACATCTATGTGTTTTTGGTTATTAATAAACCAGTTTATTATTTGAATGAGAGTAACGGTACCATTGTCAAATAATTCTAAAAAGCAAGAACACTATACCACTAAGTATCTCTGCCACAGTAAACTCAGTCCATATTTTCGTAACGAAAACACTTATTGCAACATCAGTTATGGATAAAGAAAAAGTATTTTAGAAGCTCGTTTAGAGAACCCTAAACTTTATTCCTCAAAAATGATAACTACAGATAACGAACTGTGGTCTATAATCGACACCCAGAAGTATAAAAGATTTTAACGTATAATCTGCAGGTTTCAAGCAGGAAATTAGTACAGTTCAAGAGTAGCAAGAAAATGTTCAATAAATCTTTGCCATCGTCAGTTTTATGCCATAGAAAGTTCGATTGGTTCTCGACACTTACCTTTGCAATTTGAGAGCACCACTTCAACATTGCTCTCGATCTAATCTTGTCTTTGTTAGATCGAACATAGTCCAGCAGACAACACAGTGGCATGAGTTGTGTCACAAGCATGAGCTGTGAAGCCATGGAAATTCCCAAGAGTTTTAAGAGGTTGGGGTGATCGACACTGGCCGTGAGGTAGGCTTCCTATAATGAAATGAAAAAAACATTACCTTACAACGCAAATAAACTTTTAAATATATCGGGGTTCTATCTAATTTTAAGAAATAAGAAATATGTTCCCGAGGATGTCTTAAGGACTTTTCGTAGCACTTTGAACCACCTTAAAAATGGGCGAAACTATTTTTATCATTAAAGTTTAGATCCTTAAATATAGTTCTGTTTTACGATCATACAACCTAATGAAAATATCTCCTAAAACTCCCTTTCATGAAATCTTAATACTAAATATCAAATTTTAAAACTAATGATGTATGCAGTTATTGTGATTTCCCGATATGTTTGCTTTCTGGTGGTTCAGGAATTCCTGAATTTGCAATTAACTTATTTCTCGAAATTCAAGTTTCTAACAAAGGTACTCAATTAAATATACACCTGCATTAATAAGAAAAATTAACGTCCATAAAATCGTGCAACATGAGAGCATTATATATTGGGTTGTTATATAAATATTTTAATTGTATTGAAAAAATGTTACTATATATACATATATGCATATGTATGTTCATATGTATCATTATATGTGTTATTACTTTTATAATCAGTTGTACTGTGCGTGTGTGATAGTCGTGCTAACATGCGACATACAAACGATAGAGATATGGGTGAATTCTTTTATATATACACTGCTGGTCATTAAAATTGCAACACTTTAAAGGAAGGATGTTACAAACTTCAAATTCGCGTGAAAGGATCAAGATGATGGGATATGCAAATGATTAGCATTTAAAGCGCAATCGAATGACGCAGGAGGGAGAAACGGCATCTCAAACTTTGTATAAAAGCAAAGTTACGCAGCGGGTTTTTCATTAGGAAATCGCATTTGAATATTGATTGTTTGTGAGAAAATCGTGTAATGCCTCGTATAAGAAAGAGAAATGGCTATCAAAAATGTGTCGAAATTCGATATCGGAAGGTTCGTGGCCTATCGAGAGGGCGACTTATCGTTCCGTGATATTGCTACTCGCATTGGTCGGAATCCAAGGACAGTCATGAGAATATGGAATCGATGGGTTCAGGAGGGTTATATTGAACGCCAAGCAGGATCTCAAAGGCCTACCGTACCTAACACCCGAGAGAACATACATGCTGTCAGGTCGGCCTTGCAGGATCTTACAGCCACATCACGGACTTAAGTCAGGAAATGGGCTTGTTTGCAAAACGACAAGTATTTGCACGGACAGTATGACGACTTATGGAGCAGAACGGACTGTCTACACGGTGACCTTTTCTGAGGATTCCCTTGACACAGCAGCATACAGAAGCGCGGCGACAGTGGTGCACCGAATGAAGATACTGGATACAGGAGTGGCACCACGTCGTCTTTTCAGACTAGTCCCGGTTCTGCGTGCAGCATCATGATGGGCGTAACCGTGTCTCGAGGCACCGAGGGGAACGTACGTGGCCTGCTTACATTGGATATCATCACACGGGCCCTGCCACTGATGTGATGGTATGAGAAGCGATTGGGTACATCATACGAACACCTTTTGTTCGCGTCGTCGGAAATCTGAACAGCCAGCGTTACATTTCTCAGATCTTAAGGCCGGTGGCTGTGCCTTATCTTCGAGGCCTCAGAGACGTCGTCTTTCAACAAGATAACTCAAGACCGCATATTGCCCGTCGTATCCTGACATACCTCGACACAGAGGGTGTTCGACTGTTACCCTGGCCAGCACGTTCTCCAGATCTCTCACCCAATGAAAACATCTGGTCATGGATTTCTGAGAGACTGGGCCGCCACCGCTCTCCAACCGCTACGATTGTTGAAGCATGGCATAGACTTGAAGCAGCATGGAAAGACTTGCTCGTATCTGCCATCCAAACCCAGTTCGACTCGATGCCTAACCGGGTTAGAGCCGTTTTAGCTGCCAGAGGCGGCAGCTGTGAGTACTAATTTCAAGCCCTGTATACCCCCAAATTGCCTACAAATTTAATAATTTTTTCCTCCTACTGTGCTGTATGCGTACAATAAGTAAAGTTTTATTATTTGCTTTCCTACCTGGTGCTAAAATTTTAATGGCCAGCAGTGTATAATGTGTGTTACAATACAAAATTAAAAACAAACCACAGAATTAATGTTATATAATGTGTAATCTCTTCTAAATTGAAACATAGACTGGCTGAAATATAAGACAGTCAATTGAAATTCCAGTGCTTACTAGATTTTATGTTATACAAATATGATGAGCATAATAAAATTTCCTTACATATTTTATATTCATTAACATTTTCATCTAAACATAATTTCGTCACATTTCATATAGCATGAATCACAGCAAAGAATCAGTAAATATGTCGATACAAATGCTAAACTGTCCAATGAAATTTCCTCGTAGGAATTTTCGCTACTTTTGCTTCAGCGGAGCGCATTTTGGCGTTTGCGCTAAGAAGTATCGCTGTGGCGAGAATGAAAACATGTGACCATGGCAACCGCATGAATACGGCTGAATAGATAATAGATATGCTAAATTTTGAAGAAACATTTTAGTACTATTACACACGGAACACTGACGAAATTATAATTTTAATCATGAAATTTTGGGATCTGCCTTTGGCGGGAAGAAAGTGCTGTAAGTTTCTTTCAAGAAAAGGGGATTTTGCAATTACATAATACTTGTGAAAATAACCATAAAATGAAACTGTATTTTAGTGATGTTATTAAATGGCCATGCAACGTATCTTCAGGTTGCTGCAAAAGAGGTATTCATTGCGGAACATGGTTTGAATTATCTCGATTGCCATCTTGTTACTTTCATTTATTTCTGGAGCGAAGAAGTGACTTCCGTCAAATGGTGCGAAAAACAGCTCGAAATATCCCACAACGCAGTTGTAGAGACTGGAACAACTATATGAGAAAAGTGTTCCCTTCCTCATTAGAGAAACCCGAGCATAAAATAATAGGTGGTCCAAGTATGATCGTTGAGGTGGAAGAAATCTTGTTCACTAAACGGAAAAACCAAGCTGGACGTGTTCTATCGCAACAGTGGATATTTGGCAGTGCCGTAGACAAATAAATGAATGCTTTCTAGTACAAGTACCTAATCGTTCAATATCGGTAATAATGGAAGCAATAAGGAACAACATAAGTGAAAGATCCTTTAGTCGGATTCGTGGAAAACATACTGCACCACAAAATCGAAAGCCGATGGATTCCAACACTTTAAAGTCAATCATAAGCTCAATTTTGTGGATCCGGAAACTGGTGCACACACCCAAAAGATTGAGAGATTGAGGGGAAGCACCAAATGGCGAAATAAGAAACACCGAGGTACGGCACCCATTTCCAATCCTACTTGGGTGAATTTCTGTGGCGACAACAGAAAGAGGATTCGTTTGAAGAAATTTTGAAGGACATTAATGATTTTTGGCCGCTCAGGCAATTATTTAATAATCAATAAAATTCATGTGTAGTCTGCATTTTGTTCATTCGCGTATATAAATCACGAGAGTTAC
Source organism: Dolomedes plantarius (assembly GCA_907164885.2). NCBI lineage: Eukaryota > Metazoa > Arthropoda > Arachnida > Araneae > Dolomedidae > Dolomedes > Dolomedes plantarius. Next base: position 144,086,197 of record OU015495.1, on the reverse strand, counting down.
AGTTAATAAACAAAAAAATCCTAAAAATGCGACATGTGAACCATATTTGGCGCTTTATCACTTGCGCCCCGCTAGGGATACGTAAATTTCGCGTAAAAAATACCGAAATTAAGCAACAAAAAATACAAGATTTAAAATTTCGCTTTTGTTCGCAAAAAATATAAATTTAAAAATTTCGCATTTATTACAAAAATTACAATTTTAATTACTTGGATAAGTAAGTATGAAAATTCTTACTTAAAAGCTGACATTATAGTAGTCTCCACATTATGTTCCTTAAGTCTTTGCCTTCTGTCATTAATTACTATGTTGTACATACGAAAATATCTCAGCATCTACTCTGTTAACGGGACTGTAGAGGCTTTGTATAGCTGCCTTTGCAAAGTTAAGGTAGCAGAATTTCGTTGCAATTAAAATCTGTATAACATCAACAGGAGTCTCTAGGTTGACTACTGCATGTAACTGAAATACCCTCGAATTTGGCGCTTAAGAGACGTTCTAAAATCTACTAAATTGTTCCACAAAACATGATGGTTGATTTTTACAGTTAAATTTTTAGATTCGACTCCGCTATGGACAAACTATCAGGGTGAAATTAGGATCAAATCCGAAAGAGAGTGAGATTTCTCAGTTAAAGACCACGGATGGTCTTAGTTAAGAAATCTGTATATACACTCATGGACAAAAAAATTTGCGCACCAAGAAATAATTGCGCGATCGTAACGAAACTTGCAATGAAGGTACATGTCGGGGAGATATGCAAATGATTAGAAATGCAGCGTGATTGCGCATTACGTATAGCCGGTAGAGGGCGTTGAACATCGTACTCTGTGGAGTATAAAACAGGTAACCAAAGCTTGTTTGAGTGTGCTGAATCATTTACAAAGGAAGAGCTGAGATAGACATGCCATTACGCCATGTTCGAAGACAATATAAGCAGTTGTAGCAGTTTGAGAGGGGGAGAATCGTCGGGATAATGGAAGCTAGGCGAGTAGCTCGTCAATTAGGCCGCTCTGATTGTGTTGTGAGGAGGTGTTGGGACCAGTGGACCCGAGAGATGTCATGTACACGAAGACCAGGATCAGGACGCCCTCGACAGACCAGTCGTCGAGAAGACAACCACATCGTAAGAAATGCACGCGTACAGCCAACTGCTTCATCGGCCGCCATCCAGGCACAGGTAGCACCTTCACTAGGGGCCTCTGTGTCTTCTCGAACCATACGAAGGCGCCTGGCTGAAGGACAGTTGCTATAGAGGCGCCCATTACGTGTGCTGCCCTTGACGCCCACCCATCGACGCCTCCGTTTGGAGTTTTGCCGCGCACGAGGAAACTGGACTGCAGCGGAATGGAATCAGGTCGTCTTTAGCGACGAATCCAGATTCAATCTCGGCAGTGATGACAATCGTGTTCGTGTGTGGAGAGCCCGTGGTGAACGCTTCAATCCTGCCTTTGCTGTACAGCGACACATCGCTCTCACAGCTGGTGTGATAGTATGGGGTGCCATTGCCTACAATACACGGTCACCCCTAGTATTGTTCCGTGGCACCATGACAGCCCAGCGGTATGTTCATGAAATCCTGCAACCACATGTGTTGCCACTCATGCAACGGCTCCCAGGAGCCATTTTTCAACAAGACAATGCTCGGCCTCATACGGCAAGAGTGTCACAAGACTGTCTCCGCACTGTTACTACCCTTCCTTGGCCTGCCCGATCCCCAGATTTGTCTCCAATCGAGCATATCTGGGATCATTTGGGACGACGAGTTGGGCATCCCACGAGTTTGAACGAACTAGAGGCAATGTTACAGCAAATATGGAACGAAATGTTTCAAGACATCATACAGAACTTGTATGACTCAATGCCCGATCGTATCGCATCGTGCATTCGCGCTAGAGGGAGTCCAACGGAGTATTAACTCCTCCGTTCTTTTGCCTTTTTCTCTGAAATAAATTATCCTTTTTCTTTGATTTTCTTATCATTTACTTATATCAAAGTAGTAATTACGTATGTAAAATTTCGTTTCATTTTGACGACTCCTTCTTGGTACGCTAATTTTTTTGTCCATGTGTGTATATCAAACGCGTAGGTATGCGGCACAAAAATCGACAATATTTCTACACTCCGAATGGCAAAGGCTGCAACTACCAAATGTATACATTAGCGGCCGTCAGCAATTTGCAACCGCGTGTCAACATGGATTTACGCACTGAAATCAGTAATGCTCGAAATGGAGCTGCACGATCAAGTAAAAATTGGGAACAGTCTCAAAAAAGATACCGAAGAAGAACAAATTCATTAAGTGATAGGATTGAAAGAAAGCATAAATGATCGCCAGGTTAGGCTTAACTGTCACCGGCATAGGAACCGAGAGCCAGTAATAGTTAATTTTGTGCCCTTTTTTCAGTACTTGCTGAATTTTTACTCCATTTAATAAGTGAAGAAATTTTTCCAAAAATTTAAATGATATGACGAAGCGTAGATATCTGAATTGTGAACAATAGTACTGTAAGTGATGTAATCCATACTATATTTTAGTACTTGCTGAATTTTTACTCTTTTTTTAAGGGAAAAAATTTTTCCCCAACAATTTATTTTATGTAATGATAAAGTGTAGGTATCTTAATTTTGAAAAATTGTACATTCAGAGAGGAATTTAATTTTTAAAATCATGGATGTTGTGTTTCTCACTCTTATCTTTAACTCTGTTCCGAAGTAATGGAAATTCACATTTTTTAATCACGATGTTTTAGAACCAGCTATATAGGCAATACCCCTTAACAACGTATATTTATTATGACAGGTAATGGTAACATTCCTTACATATGTTACTTTCAGTTGAGTTGTTTTGGAAAAGAAAATATAAAACTAAAAGCGACCATGCTGGTCGCGCAGCGGATAGTTTTGTTAATAAATTATTACTATTATTACCTAATTTCGCTTAAAAAGCCATTTATCACCAAGTTTTCGCCGAAAAGTAGTACAGAAATAATTTTCGCATTTATTCGCTACTATCGGCAAATTTCGCATTTATTCGCATATATTTCATAAATAAGAAAATTACGTATCCCTTCGCCACGATAAAGGAAAAGGTACCAAATTTTCTAATCATTTATTTAGCAAATACATATTAACAAGGTAAACCTTTAAATAAACTGAGAAAAGATTTTGACGTTTCAAACTTTTTGATAGCTCAATTTTGTGTGGAAATAATTGTTTATATCAGTTGCTACAACATTGTTTTATTATTTTAAAAAGAATTTAAAATATCATTTCGAAAAAATAATTTTAAAAAAATTATCAATTACTTCATAAACCAATTTTGCACACGAATCTTAAAAACATCATGCAAAGGTTTTTTTTTTAAATATATCATTTTAAGAATTAAAAATATAATAATAAAATTTACAGATGTAAGGAATTTTACACCCTGTAAAAAATGAAGCATTTTAAAAATTACAAATTTAAAAAAAATTTAAACTTAAAAAAACATGTCTATTTAAATATCTAGAATGAGCAGCATTTAAAAAAAATCATTTTTTTAATGCGCAACTAAAAATATGCTAAAAGAAAATTTCCTAATTGCTCAACATAGGGAATAAAGATGACTGTGATTAAATGTCACACTGCCCTCAACAAATATCGTGGCTTGTACAATAAATGATTTTTATTACCTCTAATATCTCTTTATTCTTATTTGGAGAGCTTCCATCTTGGAGTTCTTTCATAGCCACAGGGATTTTTACATCTTCTCCTTCAGGTACACAAAGACCCTGCAAAGGGAGACGAAGGTCTCACAGACATTCATAAAAGTCCACCTAAAGTTATCTTTTTCATATAATTATGCAGATCATAGATGCAATTTTATAAAAGAGTCAAAAAATAATAATAGAAATAATGTTATAATAATTTATTTAATTATTATTCCAATAAGCAGGTATAATACCAATAATATTAATAATAATACACTCGTCAAAAGTGAAATTGTAATAGTTTTGTTAGTAAATTATGACTATTATTACCTAATTTCGCTTAAAAAGCCGTCTATCACCAAGCTTTTTTATTATTCCAATTTAACTATTATTCCAATAAGCAGGTATAATACCAATAATATTAATAATAATACACTCGTCAAAAGTGAAATTGCAACACCATGAAGGAATGCGAATAGCGAAGTGAAAATAACAGGATTGGTAGAGGTAACACACATATGCAGATGATTAAAGAAACAAAATAAGATATGAAAATTTAAACTGTTTATTCAGTATCTAATGTGGCCACCAGTGGCAGCTATACATGCTTCTCGACAGCGAGACATACTGTCTATGAGGCTATTAATGGTCTCCTGAGATATTCCTTACCAAGCTGAGTCCACTGCAGCTCTCAGTTTCTCTATGGCTATGGTATGCGGCTATTGTGCCCTGTGCACCGCAAGTCCGATGGCAGCCCACACATGCTCGATGGGAGAGAGATCGGGTGAGGCTGCCGGCCAGAGAAGGAGGTGAATTCCATTGGGGCTGTTCAGAGTGTGACGTGGGACATGAGGCCGGGCATTGTCCTGCTGGAATAACGCCTGCCCACGTGGACGAACCACAGGCATAACAACTTGTGTTACGGACCGGTCCGATGTTAAACTGCCAGTAATGCGCATAAGGGTTGTTCGCTGTCCGAACATGATGCCACCCCAAACCATGAAGCCCGGTGTGGGGCTGGTAGGACGTTCGACGATATGGGCTGACAGGTAACGTTCGCCGAGAAGCCGCCACACGTGTCCACGACTGTCATTCCTCCATAAACAAAATCAGGATACGCCTGAAAACAATACCCGATGCCATTCGATCGTCCAGTGACGATAACGTCGACACCAAGCCAGACGGGTAGCCCTGTGCGAATGGTTAAAGGAACCCCAGTGGCTGACCGCCGTGCGCGCATCCCTGTCTCATGCAACCTGTTATGGATGGTTTGGCAGGAGACAGGTGCCCAATCTGATAATGGTAGTTAGATTTGAATACGACTTGCCGTAGCGAAGGGTCCCCACGAAACATTTGCCGAATTTGCCTATCAGTGCGATCTGACGTGCACCTGGATGATCCACTGCCAGTTTGTCGTGTTCTCAGATGTTTCTGCATCCATCCCGCTACACATCGCTGAATTGTACTGAAGTCCCGTCCAACACGACTGGCAATTTCGCGCATCGACAAACCGAGCTGATGCAGTTCTAGGATACGTTCTCGTTCCTGAGACGATAACTGTTGGTATTCAGCTCGCTGATGTCTCCGAGGCATTTTCTACCCTTCTTCAAGTTCCGTAACAACAATCTGTCATTGATAGCATCATATACAGAGAGCGAGCGAGCTACTGGATTTTATACCCAGAGACTGGGTATCCTGTGACCAAATGAGCACGCGCATTGAATCATTTGCATCTCTGAGATCTGCCGATCCTGTTATTTTCACATCACCTCCATGGTGTTGAAATTTTACTTTTGACGAGTGTAATTCAAAATAATAATTAGATAAAATAAGATAAAATTCATCTTCACTCAGTTTGTACTGAAAAGAGTTTATGGTCCATTGGCATAGTGATGGAGCTTGTAAGGGGAATCTCCTTATAATAAAACTTCAAGCACTTGCACAGGGATTCTTTTTCTTTCCTGTCTCTGAACGCACTACATCTCAGTAGTAGACTCATCCCTGTATTAGGCTTATGCAATAGGATTCCTTTCGGTTCTTTAGGATTCGATCGGAATAAGCGGCTGGTCCGATTAACCGGTGGTCCAATTAACCGGATTCGACTGTACGTACACACACACACATATATATATATTTGTGTGTGTGAGGAGGAGAACATCTCTACCCCTCTGTTTACATTTCCGTTGGGCCCGCGTGTGCAGCACACACAAGAGACGATATTTTTCCTTAGCTAGTTGTCCACAGAGAGCAGTAACGTTTAGATAAGCTTTGACGTAGACGTAGCCAATCTTTAATGTTTAATGCTTCATATAAATGTTTCATGCAACTTGTCCCGTCCTGAATAAATTGCCTGTATATTAAGTAGTTCCTGATGTCTGTATCTAATGTTCCTGATGTAGTCCTGATCCCCCCCCCTTACAATGATGGTGTCAGACAGTGTTTGACGACCTTCGTGCATTAATCGACGCATGACATGATTGTAGTTTTGTTTTGCCCACTGGTGCTGTGGTAGAGTTAATTGGGTGGGTCGTGATTTAGTATAGTAGTAGGCAATGATACCATTACTCTGAATTCTGAACAATACATTAATTTATTAACATAACACATATATTAGTACACATTCAATTATATTATTGATAATTATGAACCTAAAGAAATACTCATTATATCAAGGTATTATTTTACTGTACTATTTCACTTATTTAAATTGATTTCATTTCAGTACGCAATATATATTATTTCTTAACTTTCGCCTATATTATAAGACTCGGGGGTTTATAGACTTTTTGGCAATAGGTAATGAAAGGTTACCTCCATTTTTGCAGACTGCAGAAGGGAAACATTCACCGGCATATTCACGTGCATCGATTGGGATATCTTTCATCAGGATTCACTTTCGCTAGTGAACGCAGTCATCAGAATCGCTATATGTCGCGGGAAGAGGCGGACTTTAACGGCAGGATCGGTTCCCCATCTTTGGCTTAATACGTCGATCAATGTATACAATTGATGAAAAAAAAAAAAATATATATATATATATATATATATATTTATAAAAAAATCCTAAGGGATATTTTTATAGACAAAATAATGTAGAAGAAAATATTCAAATTAAATCTAATATAAAGAATACTAAAGAATATACTACAGTTAAAATAGTACAGTTTGTAGAACATGTCTGTTACTGTATTTTAATATTTTTTTGGTTAATGTCCAATCGTCTGTCGCATTATCAAGAAAATTTTTTTTTGTCTATTTAGTTTTTATGCACGTGACGATAAATTTATTTAAAGTACCAGAAAAGGAAATCACGTGATCAGCATTTAATAAATTATATTCTAAAAATGAATCTTTAAAAATTCACCAAAAATCAGGAAATGAAGGTAGAGATTCGAAAAAGATTTCATTTTAAAGGAATTTTTAGGATCTTTCTCGTGATATAAAATTTATAACCCTCCAATTATTATTTTAAATGCAAACTTAAAAAAAGTTACAAAAACAGCTTAAAAATTTCATTTAAAATAATCTAAGAAGAATTTTTGAAAAATCTTTCTTAGTGCACCCCTACACTATAAGAAGAATCGCCATGCAAAATTTCAACCCTTTAGGTCCAGCGGTATGGTCTGTGCGTTGTATGTCAGTCAGTCAGTGAGTGAGTCTGTTACGGAACTGTTTTATATATATAGATAAGTCCTGTTTTAAATTCTTCCTTTTGGTAAAACGCAGATCAGCGCGTTGTAGCGTAATGAAAGTATGGGGTTAATCCCAAGACCTCACAGGGTGCACGACACACAGCTGCATACTTATCGGACTACCTATTTATCAGTTCCCATCGTTTAGAACACGTGTGTGGATTCCGAGCTGATTAATAAACGATACCAACAAATGCCACCAGAAATTTTAGCCTGAAAGTTAAGTCTAAGCATATCGGTTTCGCAAGAACGCTGTGGGAATATCTGCTTTGAAAAATAGAAGCGTCTCCAATCGCCTCGTAAAACTGTCTCTTTAGAAATAGCTCAATGCGAGTTTGACACTATGGCGTAATAAAGTTTGCCGGAATGTTCGTTGATGAGAACTGTCTCCCACTAATCTTCCGGCCCCCGCTCTGGAAAACAATTTCTAAGAAGGCGCCACGCCACCGGCGAAGACTCCAAGCAGAGTATATATGCGAAACTCTGCTATTTTCGAGAGATCCCTTATGTAACGGCTGCCAGGGCGGACGTGGTTTTTAAGCTCCTGTTTTGAGACTATCCGGGTCTCGGAGCATGCTGCTAAATCTGCACTTAAGTTAAAGTTAAATTGTTTCTGTTGTACTTGTTTAATGTTAAATTTCATTGTTATTAATTTCTTAAGTTTTTGTTTTAAGATTTGGCCTTATCATTTACAATTAGGACTCTGTCTTTCTTGGTCACGAATTTAGTAATTTTAAAAAAGCCTCAGAGGATTGCCGACCTACTTATGATGCCACAGCGTGATCTAGCAATTAGTTAATCCCCGGGAGAGCCATGACGTGGATACGTAAATTCCACGAGAATAAATTCGTCCAATTAAAAGATAAGTAATTTAGGACCTCTGGTGTGAATATCACCAAACAGTCATTTAATATTTGCCTGAACAGAAGACCTTATCTCTCTTCGCACCTAACTTTCATTGCTGTCAGATCTGCTATCCGCGGACGCCAGAAGTCCGGTGATCACGGCGGCTCTTCTCACTTAACTCTGCTACGTAAGCACTGCTGTTAACAGGTCCCGTCCTGGCAGGGACGCCGGACAAGTCCAGTGGCCACTGTAGCTAATGCCTTCTGATAAATAAAATGCAATTTGTGTTTCGCTTCTATGGCTCCATGTGTGTGTTTCTCTCAGTGCTTTCCAGGATGAACACTTCACCCGACTTCATCTCCAATAAGTTGTACCCAACAATACATTCCATTGTGATTATTATTACATATATATAAATAAATAAATATAAATATATATATATATATATATATATATATTGAAATCCTTCAATTGTTCTGAAATTTTAATCGTTTTTTGTTCTGACAATGCTCTTCATATCCTCCGATTTCTGTTGCGATGGAGCAACTCAGAGTGTATATTAAACATCAAATTGTTTAGTTGTTTTTTTCATGTATAATAATCATTGAAAGGAAAACACTTTTTTTTGTGGGGGCTGGGGATCATAACATATAACACGAAAAAAATGAGATTTTTTCTCGAATCCCATTACATGAGTGCAGAGGCTAAAAAGTTTAGATTCCACCAAGCTTTCAAAAGATGCGTTCCTCTTTCACTGTTGCATGCATCCGTTTCCTTGTGGATATTCTTTTCTAAATATTTCCTCGTCATTTTCTATGAATTTGTAGGAAACTGTTATTCTGTCAAATTTCTCGGTAGCATTTGGAAACAACAAATAAGTATATATATATATATATATATATATATATATATATATATATATATATATATATATATATATATATATATACAGTGGAATCTCGATTTATCGTTTTTCAAGGGACCGATTGAAATGAACGATAAATGCGGGAAAACGATAGATGCGGACACATAACAAAGCAATATGATCATTGGGGCTGGATAAAATGAACGATACGTACGGAAAAACGATGGATCCGAAAATGATCGATCGAGATTCCACTGTGTGTATATATATATATATATATATATATATATTTATATATACCGGGTGATCCAAAAGTCAGGACGAACTTTAAAAATGAATAATTTGAAAACGAATAAAGAAAAAAAGATGCGGTTTGCACCAAACGGATGGAAAAGAAGCCGGGTTTTGTGTGGTAACGAAAAAAAAAATAGTTCTGTTGGCGATCAACAGATGGCGCTATAGTTTTTTATTTCACCACAAGATGATTTACAAATGAAAAAATGTTTACAAGTTACAAGTCAGCTTAATTACATTTAATTACAGTAAATGTTCAATGCGCTGTCCATCATTCAGAAGTACCGCTGTGAGACGAGTCACCACACCGTTTACAGCATTGAGGAGCATTTCTTGCATTATGGCAGACACATTTTGGCGGATGGCATCTTTCAGTGCTGCTAGTGATGCCGGTTGGTCGCGGTACACTTTTGACTTCAAGAATCCCCACAGCCAAAAGTCACAGGGTGTCAGATCGGGAGATCTTGGAGGCCATGCGTGATTAAAGCATCTACTGATAATGCGATACTCCCCAAATGTTGAGCGTAGCAGGCGTTGAACAGGTAGAGCAATATGAGGTGGTGCTCCATCTTGCATAAAGGTGACTGTTTGGTGTGCCTGTCGCGCTTGCAGTTCAGGAATAATGTTCTGTAACAGTGCTGACAAGTGACAGAAACTGTTTTGAAACCCATCTTTGTGACTTCCTAGAAACAAAATGGACCAATTATGAAATCAGCAGTGAAGCCACACCAGACTGTCACTTTAGGCTGTTGCAAGGGTACCTCAACAAAGGCATGTGAATTTTCTGTGGTCGACACTCGAAAATTGTGGGTGTTAACAGCGCCAGAGAGTGTGAAATGCGCTTCATCTGTCCAAAACACAGTGTGAAGCCAATCGTGCTACTCTTCCATCTTATTGAATACCAAATTCGCAAAATCATGGCGAGAGTCGAAGTCAAGAGGTTTCAGTTCTTGGTTATGTTGCAACTTGTAGGGATACCGATTCAGGGTTATTCGTAGTGTTCTCCAGACACTTACGTACGACACTCCTGTCTGCCTCGAAACTTCTCGAGGACTGCACTCCCTATATGCAGAAACCGCCGACATGGATTTCACCGTCTGCTCCACTGTCGTGGCAACAGCAGCGCCTGCTGAGGGGCGTCCACTTCTTGGAGGTGACGCTAAAGAACCTTTAGCTTCAAATTTCTTCATCACTTTGTTCAATGCAGAAGACGTTATTGGTCCTTTGCTATCTCGCATACCCTTCATGTAGCGATATGCTAGCAATGCCCCAATGGCACTTTCCGAATTCTTATAATACAGTTTAACTAAGAGGGCTTTCTCAACTATGGACAGCATTTCGATGCATAAAAGCTTCGACTACCATTACCTGCTGCAGTTGCTCCTTTTTATACCGTTTGTTGCTTTGCATAATCCTATATCAGACATCTTACAGCGCCATCTGTTGGTCGCCAACAGAACTATTTTATTTTTCGTTGTCACACAAAACCTGGCTTCTTTTCCATCCGTTTGGTGCAAACCGCATCTTTTTTTCTTTATTCGTTTTCGAATTATTCATTTTTAAAGTCCTGACTTTTGGATCACCCGGTATATATATATATATATATATATATATATATATATATATGTATGTATGTGTGTGTGTGTGTGTGTGTATATATGTATGGTCTAGACAGTTTTGGGGATTATGTCGGATGGATTCCAACTTATTAACAGTGAATGCAACAATAAATTTTATGTTGCAATCACTTAAAGATCAGGACACGCCACTATCTGAGGAATTATACAGTGCATTGAAAATTCGCATAGTGAACTAGGAAATATTTTAAGGTATTAGCATAATTATGACGACTTTAAAAAAGAAAACGAGAAGGAAGAAAAGTGGCTAGCAAGGTCAAATTGAATTCAGTTCGTCGTAAATTTCCACAAAAACATTCATGAAAAGCAGACACAAACCTATCCAGAGGAATTCGTTGAAGATAATGTTGATGTTAATATCGAAAAAGAATTGTCTCTCGAGAAGAAATTACAGTTAGCTATACATAAAAAATGCCACAAACAATAATACAAATTTATCCAAAACCGTCAGACGAGAGACCGAGTTGTTAGAAGATGAAGGCAAATATTTACAGTACCATCAACCAGCGTGGATGCAGAAAGAGCCTTTTCCACTGCAGGTAATTTGGGCACAAAAATACGTTCCATGCTTAATGACAGTTCAAGATATGCATTATATTTTTTACGATCCAATTTCAGAAATATGCAGTCAATAAATTAGTAATAACTTAACCTTTTTTCTTTAATTATAGATATTATATAATAGACTACACAACAAGATTTTTATGTGATATTTACTCTTCTTAATAACAATACTATATGCTTTGCTCTTTTATTGTATTGTAATGGTTTACTTTTTACCATATTTTTATTAACTTGCTTTCTTGTTTCTCTGTGTGTTTGTCCCTTACAAATATTGCAATCGATTTTTAACTAACTTCCCGACTAGCTAGACATTTGAAACTTTTAGAATAGCTCAGAATACGATGACAATGCATTTGTTTAATACTTTTAGCCATCTTTAAGCAGAATTAAATTAATTTTCAGTTATTTTCAGGTAATTTTGTTTTGTAGACTGGTGCAGCCATCTATCGGCCGGAACGGGAACGAAAAGTTAAACGCAAGTTAACTTCCAATTGACTTCATTTTTTTCTAGTTGATGGGATAATTCATCAAAAAAAAATTAAAAAAATATTTATTAATACATAGAATTGTCAAGTTTTTATGATTCAACAGAAAATTTAAAAACATGGCATATAAAAATTCTTTTTATCTTGTAATTATTATATTATATTTTTTGTTTCTAATGTTATAAATTATTATTTTACTGCTCTTATTAATAATATCTGATTATAACATTTGTTCCTTTATTTTATATTTATATATAACAAAATTGTTTATATTTTATAGTTTATGCACTTTTTGTATAAAACTGATAAATATTAGAAAGAAACAGCTGTGTTTTTGTACCATTTTTGAAAAATCCCTAATATCCGGTATTCCGGTACAACAGTATTCCGGTTTCCGGTACAACGTTTAAAAAAATACCGAATACCTGTAATTTATTTTTGGTCCGCTATTGCAATCACTAATTATGAGGTATAGTGGACTATAACTCATGCTGCGGCCCGCGTAACGTTTGAATGTTGCCCGAGAGAAAAAAAGTAAAAGGTTGACTACACGCCCTAGGTGTTATACAAGAAATTTTTCTGAAAAATTCCCCCTTTAAGGTTAAAAGGGGCTACTTCCCTCCTCCCCCCCCCAAAAAAAAATTTAATTTTAAAACATGTATTTAATGTTGGATCTCATACGGACCACTTTTAAATCAACGCACGACTCAGGAAATGCCAACATACCAACATACCGAGTTTCATTAAATTCAGAGCTAGTGTTTTTTTATGAATTAGATTTTTTTACAAATGCGTTCGAATGAGTGACGCTTCGCAGTTTGAAAATCCAAATACCACAGTCACTGTTTGAGTGATCACTAAAATCATTAAGGGAGCTATAAAATGGGCTTAAATACCCAAATTTTTTTTTTTAAATCTAAAACTAATGTCGGATCAGTGTCTCTAAATTATAAGATGAACGAAGCTTCTGCTACAGTTACTTTATATTGAATTAAGAAAAATACATGAGATCACGATATTAACGTATTCTCTGACGAAGCTCGAGTATACAGCTAGTATTGAATGTAGAAACTGACTAATAAATGAATGACATTTCAGCATCATGTAGCCATATATATATTCTAAATTTTCAAAAATGTTTCCACGTAAAACATAGCTTAAACATTTTAATATCTCAATTTAATGTAAATATCGGCTTACTTTAGGTTAATTTATGTGGTAAGTAGCTATATTTACTGAGTCACTATATCTCGTAGCATACTTTTTCAGTTGTATGTAGCATAAAAATGTCTTCTTGGTTTTACTGCGTTGGATTTAAATGCACCTTATAGTATTCAATAAATATCCCGCCCCCCCCCCAAAAAAAAACTATCATACCTCTGTTCTTTAGAAACACTACCAAATTCAGGAGGGCCCAGTTGGCAAGGGCCCAGTTTGGCCAGTGCTCTGAAAGTCACTGGTTCGATGCCCGTCGCTGACAAATCCACTGCCGTGTACACTTATCGCGGCTGGTGCACGTAAATTTTTTTAGATTTTACATATTTTAGCACATATTTTTTTAGATTTTTAATATTACAAAAGGGATATATTATACAGAAGATCGTTCGCATTTTATGGAAACGATTTTTATAATTTATTTTTGTCGTTTGTATTTTGAGATGAAAATTTGGCAACTTCAGAATAATCGTCTGCTGCTGTTTTTTTTTTATTGGAATGTAAAATAAAAGATTCATTTTGATAATGGCTCCTAAATTGATAGATAGCTCGAAGGTTACGTAACTGCGCTTTGCGAGGAGAAATATTCGTATCAACAAATTATAAAGCGGTGTAAGAATCGCGGTTATGGCATTTCAAAAAAGGGTCTTTATATTATATTAAATTTGAAAGGAAAAAAAGCCTAACTAAAAGTAAAAAGGAAAACATGACCGCGAAACCTCATCCTAAGACTGTTTGAATGCAGGTAAACATAAAGAAAGTGAAGTCTCTGATCCTCAAAGAAAATCCGCCTGCTCAAACATCCATTGCATGGAAACTAGGAATGTCTTCTGGCCCTGTAAAAAAGATATTTAATCCTAACATTCGTCTGTTTTTGCCAAACATACTGCTTAAAGAAAAACAAATTGTAGAAAATTATATGAAAAAACCCAGCCCCTGAAAAATGGAAATCTGTGGTAATACTCGATGAGTCGTGAGTGTATTTAAGTGATTGTAATTAAAAAATATCAATTTTCTGTTGCTCAACTGACGGGAATTACTTTACGAAATGGCTTCGTCAGTGTACAGAAAAGTTCCCAAAGGCATTCATGATAGTTACAAGATTTTGTTACAACGGCAAATTAAAAATAAAAAAAAAGTCTCAAGTAAAGCCAAAATTAATTCACTTTACTATCAGCAGAATATACTAGAACCAATTTTTGAAGAAGAAATTACAGCCATATATGGAAAGGGCATTGAGAAAGTTGAGCTTCATACGGACAAAGCCTCTAGTCACACGTCTAAATCAACTGCCGCTTATTTAGCAAAGAAAGAATCAGAAACAGGAATAAAGTGTATCCCATTTGATGAAATACCGGTAAAATCACCTGACGCTTCTCCAGTGGACTTTTGCGCTTTCGGTTTATTAAAACGAGCCTTGGAAAAACGGCATCCAAGAACACTGAACGGATTTTGGAAAATGGCCCAAGAGGAATGGGGTACACTTGATATGACAGTACTAAGAAAAAGTTTAATTTCATGGAAAATTCGAGCCAGAGCTATTGTCCAGAACCATGGCTATGAGATAGAAGCAAATCGCAAAAAATACGGCATTTATACATAAAACTTAAATATCAAAATCTTTACCATAAAGTGCGAACAACCTTCTGTAAATACAATTATTATTACTTTAGTTATTTAATTTTTGTAAATACCATTAATTTATTTTTTGTTGTTTAAAATAATTTTCGTTTCCTATCTAACCTATTTTCTTACGTCCCGCGGCAGTTTTCCATAATGATAATATGGCTCTCATCCCATTTCAAGTTGCAAATGCCTAGTGCACAGCGTACCTGTGATTTAATATTATTAATCTCATTAAACTAACTTTAGGAGTTTAGATTTAGAGTTAAATGTTCTTCATAGATAGCTTTTAACTCATTACACGCACAGAACTTGTCGAGCACACAAAACTAAAACTAATTTTTTTCTGCGCATTATTATGATTTTGGTAATGACGTGTTGAATATGTAGTGTCTGCGATGCTACGACCCCCGGCAGAGTGTCTGATAATTTGGCGAATGATCACCAGATCGCGCCTACGTCGGCCAATGATATTCATTCCCTCCCAGCGCTGAAGGAGAGCGAAGAAGAGACTCTCTTTCTCGTTTGTATGGCAACGGACGTTGCATATTATTTTCTATGTTAAGTACTGTTAAATAAATATAGTTTTTTTTAATGTGGAATATATCATGAGTTATCATCGCAGAACACGCTACACCTTCACTAAAATGGTAACTATGGACTTCTGCTGATTAAAAAACTTTTTCGTGTCGACTCATCACTATCGGTTTGGACTACTTTCGTTTTGTGAACATTTCGTTAACCCTCGCAATAGCTGAACAATCGGCAGTGAAAATGCCTCCTTTCAATTTAGCCGATCCCCACCTCTGGTTCCACATGGTGGAAGCAACGTTCCAGCTTGCGACTCCGAAACCCATTACAGAAAGCAAGACAAAATTTAATTATTGCTTATCCCTTCTCCCTCCCGAAGTTTCTGCTACCGTTCGAGACGTCATCATTAACCACGACAAGGACGATTCTTACAAAATATTGAAGGAGGAAATAATCTCTCGCTGCGGAGAAACCAAAACCCAAGAACTGCGCCGTTTGCTGGATGGATAGCAGCTCGGAGACAGAAAACCAACTGAACTATTACGCAGCATGCAACAAAGAGCAGAATCCCACAACATTTCGGAATCTTTGTTACTGGAACTATTTTTGCCCTTCCGATTTCTGATGGTAAACAATATTGCCTTACATTAATTGATAGATTTACCAGATGGCCTGAAATAATTCCCACGACTGACATGACAGCCGAAACAACCGCTCAAGCACGTATGCACGGCTGGATATCCCGTTTTGGTAGACCTGTAACAATAACGACTGATCAGGGACGGAATTTCCTGTCAAATCTTTTCCGTGAATTAACACAAATTTTGGGCTGTCATCGTATCCATTCCAATTCTTATCATCCTCGATGTAACGGACTGATTGAAAGATTTCACAGGCAACTTAAAAGTTCAATAATAGCCCATGAAAATAACAAATGGACGGAAATTTTACCCGTAGTATTATTAGGCATTCGTACAGCTTTAAAAGTAGACATCAATGCAACTTGTGCACAACTGGTTTACGGTACATCATTACGATTACCTTCAGATCTCTTAAGCACAGATTCTTTATCTCCACCAGTAACACAAAATTATGTAACAAATTTAATGTCTATGATGAGAAAATTAAACCCAATAGCTGCATCCACACACGGTAACAATAATTTCTATGTAAACCCAAATTTAAAATCATGTTCTCATGTATTTTTAAGAAGTGACAAAATTTGTCCTCCATTAACAGCTCCATACACCGGACCTCATTTGGTAATAGAACGTTCTCATAAAACATTTGTAATTGAAGTTAATGGTAAAAACACAACCGTATCAATTTATCGGATTAATAGCCCAGTCAAAATAGGTTTTATGGCTAAAAAAAATATGAAAGTTTTGAAAATTGGTGGAGATGTTTGTTTAGGCATGCTAATGAACATACTAAAAGTCCCCACCGATCAGACTTGAGCTTTCGCCGCCATCTTGGAAAATGTGTACACTTTTTTGGTTTTTTGGAAATATCTTTAAAAATATTTATTTTATAAAAAATAATTAAATACAAAATTAAAGAGCATTAAATTATGAACAAAAATCATTCATAACATTTTTTTATATGTCTAACAGGAACAAAGATAATTGACTTTGAAAAGAGCGCACTATCACACCTGAGACGCGCAAGCGCGGTTCCCCATCGCGGTGGGGGGAGATACCCGCGCATGTGCATACCATAATTAGCCAAATTAGTTTTACACTAAATGGGAAGGTTTTTTGTATTTTTTTCAAATAACTAGGGAAATATTAACTTTACGTAAAAAAAGTTTATTTCAAAAATTAAAAAACATTAAATTATGTACAAAAACGATTTTATACATTTTTGTCGTAAACCTAACAGGAACGAAGATATTGACTATAAAATGCGCGTTGATAATGGAGGTAGCTTTAAAGTCTCGTTGCAGGCGCTCTTCTTTGAATATCTAACCTCTCCCACATTTCGGCATTCTTGAAACACAAGAAAATAGACTTTAATGTTTTTGGCTATGTAGATAATTAATCATTATTAATTTTATACATGAATGTAGTAAACTTGGGAGTATTCACTATCAGATTTCCATTGCGAATAATTGTTCAAGCTTACCTACTTCAGGATTTACGTGCTTTTTTCGGTACGGGATTCTCCCCTTCGTCAGGCATGTATAGATCGTCTATGGATCCGCTAGCATCGGCCCATTCATCAACTTCTTTCATTCGATCGTCATCATCAACAGGGCTGATGCCATTCTGACATACCCCATTGCAATTATTGCAGGCCGTTGTGCAGTTGATGCCTGCTTTCCGACATCCGCATCTTACTCCATTGTCAGTCTAACAGTTGAAAAACACCATGTTTAAAACTGATTCGGGAACTACTGCATCCATAGTTGTGATGGGCACAAGAATTTTCTCTTGACGCTTCCAGCCCCACAGGCAGTTGGGCCTTTCTTTTTCAGGTGCTCCAAAGTCTTCATCATTTTAATTTCGATGGCTCGTATTTGAGTGTGTGCGTTTAAGGTTTCTTGCGATGGTGGTTCAGTAGCAAAATCTCGAAACAACTCTCGGAGATTTTTACATTCCAAATCCGATATGTCCATGCCGTCAAAAATTATTTTTGCTAAAGCTGTTTGGGTCAATAAATGAGCTCAGACTGCCCTAGCGTATGCATGGCCAGGCAGCATTTTTTCTACTGATGTAGGTGCATAAATCAAAGTCAGTATTTCTTTTAACCCACTTCCAGCCATTATGTGCCCAATGCAGCCTAAGAATGACATTAATAGATGGAATCCACCAAGCCTCACAATACAACTTGATAATAATGGATTGGATGTTGCTGCGACTATCTCTCTAGCTTTAATATACAGTGGTTGGTCAAACGTGAGTATGCAAGACTTTTGGTGCATTTTAACACACTGCTGGGCAGCATATTTCAGCACAGTGAAAATGGTGTCATACTTGCTTGGTGGTTTATTAACAAAAGGAAGGGGTATTACTTTGGTCTTTTCACAAGGCTGGTTTCTGGTTATACAATGGAAAATATTTCCATTTCCATTCAGGTATCTGTGGAAGACCTAACTACTTAGCACATATCCAGGAGATATCAGATGGTTTAGGCAGTGGTAAATCTTCCGCTAAAGGATTTAAGACATTCAAATCTTCGATAGTAATTGTTTGTAACCCAGGCCCTCGAAAATTTTCAAACGTTTCTAGAGGAATGATTCCCATTTTGCCTACGGTTGATGCGGATGTAAGTTCGGTTAATTTTTTTATCTTCGTCCCGGGTTCCACTGCTGACGCTGGAGTAAAACAAGCAATGCCCCCCATGCTATGAAACGTATTCAGGCCATCGATTGTCGACACATTGAAATCTGCATTGTCAAATACGAAATGGCAGAATGATCCCTCACGCATTTGGGGTTGCATATTATTTATGGCTGACATCTCAAGTGTTTGGGCTTCATAGTAAGAAGAAAAAAATCCCAAATTCGAGAGCATTGTTATTAAATTCTTGGAACAGAACATTTTGCACAAAAATAAATCAAGACCATTGAACAGAGGAGACATAAATGATCGTGGCCTTAGCGCTGATATAATGACGTGAGCTATTGAAGTGACTTTTTTTTCCGCCTTAGCAGTCTTTTTTTAATAATCAAGTGCTCCAAAAAAGATTTTAGGCTTTCTGGAATTCCCTTGTTCACATCTCTGAAAAAATATCACTTGGAGGGTAGCAATGAGTGTCATAAACTGGTGTCTGGATATCTTCTTTTATTATGGCTGCAGCAGTTTGTACTTTTCGTAGACGCTCCTCACGATCATTTCGTATCCTTTTGTCGTACCAAGAGTCTGATAAGACTTTCATTCCAGTATTACGTAAACATATGACAGTAACTGCTTTGGAGTTTGAAGCAAAAATAATGCCATCCCCGTATTTTTGTTTCAACTTATTTCTCAAAGTGATGTCGTCTGGAACTAGCCCTGTAATTTGAGATTTGAGTTCAGGTAGTGAGAATTGACAGTCGTCATTATTATCAAGGAAGAAGGATATTTCGTCTACAGCTGCTGAGGCGTAATCCGACTCAGGCCGCCCTCTCTTTCTGATTGGTGCAGTGTGTAGAAAAAAAGTCATGAAGTAATCTTGGTGATAAATCGCATCAGCTGCAACTAAATCAGCAACGTTTATTATACGACACTGAACTTCCTCTCCCCACTGGTCATGTCTATTCTTTGCAGCTTCAAGAACTTTGTATATCATTTCGAGAGTCCTAACTTCGTATATAGTTCTTCGTCTGTCAGTTGGTTTTTTCTTTTGTCTTGCTTTGAATTCTTCGTCTATCATTGCCGTACAAAAGAAACATTTTGTTCGAAAATCGAACTGAGGTAAAAAGATCGTAAACTTACCGCGCGCTCTTCACTTTGGGATGTTGACGCGATTTCTGCATTTCTTTTTAAATCAACTTTTATATTTCCTGGTCTGGTGTAATTTCTCCGACACAACTAATGAACCGAAACAGATTTTAAATGTTCCAACTGTTCATGCTTATTGTCTTTTCTTTGGACATTAGCTCTTTTTAAAGCGTCGATCCCCTTTTCTCCTACATTCACGAAATCATCATTTGACATTAATTTTTTACTTACAAAACATAGTTCCGTATCAGTCATTGTTCACAGACGCACACGGAACGGTGACTAACTATTAACTGGCTAGGAAAATACTAGGGTAAGACCGAGTTGGCGCCTTACGGTATGTACATGCACGTGTCTTCCAGCCATCGCGATGGGCACCCACGCATGCGCGTCCCTGGTGTAATAGTGCGCTCTTTCCAAAGTCAATTATCTTTGTTCGTGTTAGACTTTAAAAAAATAATATATGTTTTTTTGTGCATTGTTTTTTGTAGAAGCTACCTCCATTATCAACGCGCATTTTATAGTCAATATCTTCGTTCCTGTTAGGTTTACGACAAAAATGTATAAAATCGGTTTTGTACATAATTTAATGTTTTTTAATTTTTGAAATAAACTTTTTTTACGTAAAGTTAATATTTCCCTAGTTATTTGAAAAAATACAAAAAACCTTCCCATTTAGTGTAAAACTAATTTGGCTAATTATGGTATGCACATGCGCGGGTATCTCCCCCCACCGCGATGGGGAACCGCGCTTGCGCGTCTCAGGTGTGATAGTGCGCTCTTTTCAAAGTCAATTATCTTTGTTCCTGTTAGACATATAAAAAAATGTTATGAATGATTTTTGTTCATAATTTAATGCTCTTTAATTTTTGTATTTAATTATTTTTTATGAAATAAATATTTTTAAAGATATTTCCAAAAAACCAAAAAAGTGTACACATTTTCCAAGATGGCGGCGAAAGCTCAAGTCTGATCTGTGGGGACTTTTAGTATGTTCATTAGCATACCTAAACAAACATCTCCACCAATTTTCAAAACTTTCATATTTTTTTTTAACCATTCGTCAAAATCGGGTCTATTTTGACTGGGGTATAAACCTGCTTTCCAAATTTCTGAAAAAGTAAAGTCCAATCCAATACCATTCATTACGAATCTGTTACCACAAACAAATGAGCAGAAACCCACTATAACCAGATCTGGTCGGCGTGTACATTTTCCTAAATATCTAGCGAAAGAATACATCATATAAGTTATTGATTTTATGGAAAGATTTGTTTATTGTATGTCATTTGTATTTTGCATCTGTATTTTGAATGTTATCTGTATTTTCCTTTCAACTTGCATTTTTCTTTTATCATCATGTATTTCTTTCAACTGTTCATTGCATTTTTGTCTTAAAATTTCTGCGATGCTACGACCCCCGGCAGAGTGTCTGATAATTTGGCGAATGACCACCAGATCGCGCCTACGTCGGCCAATGATATTCATTCCGTCCCAGCGCTGAAGGAGAGCGAAAAAGAGACTCTCTCTCTCGTTTGTATGGCAGCGGACGTTGCATATTATTTTCTATGTTAAGTTCTGTTAAATAAATATAGTTTTTTTAATGTGGAAGATATCAATCATCAGTTATCCTCGCAGAACACGCTACACCTTCACTAAAAGTATAATTTGTGTATTAGTACATTTATTTACTATCTAGCCGTCATGTTTTGACGGGTACCAACTAGTAAATAAATAAAATATAATTACATGATTAGATGAAAGCAAGAAAGTAGGGGATTGAGAAACTTATTTATATGCAAATATAACATAATGCAGAGAGAAATCAAGAATATTCTCAAAATAATTCTCATGAATAAGTTCTCTGTAGTTTGCGTCTTTTGATTACCTAAAAAGACCTTCCCAATTTCTTTAAGACTAACATCTGGAACCTAAAAACCGAATACCATGAGCAATATATCAAAGTGTCATTTTTCCCACACTTCTTACACTTTTGAATTTAACTCTGCAACCCGTTAACATAACGTATGCATGGAGCCTCTTCAGGACTTCCACTAGAAATAAAGGATCCTCTGTTCAACACCAGTCACCATTCTTAATTTTAATTGGGGTTTTTAGGAAGTTCTTTGTGCTCATTTTAAATAAACCAGATATCTCACGTCAAGAAGTTATTTTTGAATAACTGGGATATTTGAAACTAAGAGGAAACCAACAACACCATCCACAATCACCATTAATTGAGTTTTAAAACGGGTGTCTCTTTTTTCAAAACAGTCTTACTACAGATCCTTATTACATCCTTTTTACACACCTTCATTACGCATCTCGCAAAGCACCAGAACTTAAGACGAAACTGAAACTTAAATAACAAATGCTTAAAGCAGTATCAAAATTAAAGAAAGTCTTTCAAGTGTTTCAATAGTTTGTGATGAAATTCTGAAAAGTTTTAAGCAATTAAAGTAACGTGCCTTCTCAGGCCCTGATTTTCCATTAGGCCCAGTAGGCCTGTACCTAGGGCCCCCCGAATTTCGGGGGACCCCCAAAATTTTTATTTTAAAAGAAAAAATTCCCAATTCAAAAAATTCTTATTTTATCTTTTTTAATAGCAATTTTTTTTATATATCCTTTCAAATTTTATTGATAGGTTCATCGTATGTATAGTTATAGTGTATATAAGGGATTAATAAGTTTTTCTGGTTGTAATGTATTGGTGTTTTAATGATGAAATTAATATGTTGTATTGCTTATGTTATTTGATAACGTTCTAGCCTTCTACGCTTCAATTAGCCAATTCTTGGTAAAATGGTACTTTCACAGTGATTCATGATTATTTTTTGGAACGAAGCTCTTTTACGCGGCTATGTGGCTGAATGGTTATAGCATCAGACTGTGGATCTCTGCAGCGGAGTATCGGACTGCAGAGGTCCCCGGTGTGATTTCAATTTTATGTATCAAAAGTGATACATGGTGTGCTTACGCCATTTTTTTAAGGAAATGGCGGGAAGAAAGTTTTTAACACAGAAAGAAATTGAGGAACTTATGAACAGATCGTGGAGTGATCATAGTGAAGATGGATCTGATTGAGAAAGCGATGGTAGCACAGGTGATTCTAATTATAAACCAAACAAAGTTTGTGATGAAATTTTTGATGGTAGTAGTGATTCGGAAGATGAGGTATCATTACTTGATAATAGCGATATTCTTCATCTGCTAATGGTGGGAACATGCCAAAATCTAATTGAAATAATACAGGGAGTACAAAGCCTGCAATCAACTGGAAGAAAACTAATTTACTTCTAAATGATGATCAAATTTTATTCCGAGGTGACGAGAATCTCGCTCCTGAAATTAAGAATTTAAACACACCTCTAAATTTTTTTAGTTATCTTTTTACAGAAGATTTGATTGAGCATATAGTTCAAGAAACAAATTTATTCAGTGTGCAAAAAACCCCAGAAAAGTGTGTCAATGTAACGAATTTAGAAATTAAACAATACATTGGTATTTGTATAATGATGTCTATTGTACATGTACTAAACACTAGGGCATATTGGTTACCTGCCATAGACAATGATGTAATAAAAGAATGTATGTCATTAAAACGCTTTGAAAAGATAAGAGAATTTCTACATTTTAATGACAACAGTAAACAACCATCACATGATGACCCTCAGCATGATCGTTTATATAAACTTCGACCAGATGTAAATGCTTTACTTGACAGATTTTATACCATCCCTATGGAATCGCGTCTTTCTTTTAAACTTATTGTTTTAATTCACACGGGATTTATATTGTGTCATCAATTTATTTTTGTTGGTGATTAAATAATAAAATTAATCCGATTGAAAATTATGCTAGGTAACATCTAAATCAAAATAATTAATTTATATATTAAAAATTTTAATTTTAATAAAATAGAGAGAGAGAGAGAGTTGGTTGAATAAAAGAGGGCTGCGCTTTTTGGCGTGGCAAAAATACACTAATATAATCAATAGAAATCTACATATTAAATCACGTTTAGAGTTGAAAAAATAACGTAAGGAACTTCGTTCCTGACGGGGATCCCCCGACCGCACAATTATTTTTTTGTGTGTGTGTGTGTCAATTTTGGAAATTTTACGCCCACATCAGTGTTAGGGGGCCCCCACCCCGAGTTGTGCCTATAGTCAAAAATTTTCTAAATCGAGCCCTGTAGCCTTCTTAGAATTCATCTATTTTTATCTCATCTACATTTCTCCAAGAACCATAGAGTTACGAAGTAGGTACAGGGTTTCTAAGTGCTTAGATTTTTTTTTGGTGGAAACTCTATCTAACGTGCAAGTTTTTGCGATCGAAAAACGGACCCCATAGTACTCAGTCTATACTACTGCACTTCTAAAAAGGGGGTTATCTAAAACAAAATACGGAATAAAATTAAGTACATAATTTAAAAGATATTGTGTTTAATAAAATTGAGTATGTAAATTAAACTGATACGTGAAAAAACAAATCATTTAGAAAACAATCGGCTACTTTAAAGCCCTGCCCAAGAGAAAAATTTCATTATTAGTTTTGGAACTCAGTAAAAAGCGTACCATAACTGACAACTATTTAAGCATTTATTTTATAAATAAATATCACCGTTCCGCACTCAATCGAGTACCCATGAAACAAAAAGTTGATATATGAGGCGGTGAAAGGCAAAGTGGTGTAAGTCAGTAAGTCAAGTGGTGTAAGTCAAAAACGTTTTACTGCAAAAACTACAAAAATTCCACTATAAATTGAACAAATTATAATTCATAATAATTATTATAATATTGCAAATAATAATTATTTGCAATGCCACTATAAATTGAACATGGAGATTACATTTTTCCCCTCAAATAAAAAAAGTTGAAAATGTGACTTACACCACTTTGCCTTTCACCGCCTCATATATTCATTGAAATTTAGGACCCATCATGTTAAAGCAGTGCTTATAAAGGAGTGCATTTAAATCCGACGTTACTGAAAATGTCCAAAAAAAATTTCAGTTAGTCGCGATGTAATTCATCGATCCAAGTGGATTCATAAATTGCAGTTTCAGACTCAATGGCAACTACATTGCTGCCGATAAATTGTTCTCCAAGTCGAAATGTTACATCATTTTATAAAAAATAAAAAAAGTGGTTTACTTTATTTCCAATCACACAGAATTATCATCAAAAGTGGCTTTTGCTTTCAAACTGTCATTTACTGGTTGAACTTCCCTGATTTATCACTTATAGCTCAGCTAAGAATAAGAATAAGCTTTTAGATTCACACATTGCGAGAACTTTTCAATCACGGCAGCTAATACAGTCGCAAAATGGTGTGAGCAGTATCAATTTCAGGGACTTTTCTTCGGAGTTATCAGTAGGATGAGATCTTCCAGTTCTGATAATTCTCCTCCCAGTTTTCCTCGGGGGAAAGTTAATTAGATTTTTGACAGTATCCAATCGAAAATAACTCCAATTCTAATACAATTGACAACTTTCATGCTTGAGTTTTTGAAACTTTAAGCTCTGAATGAAAATTGGAATTCCATCGTGTTCGAAATAGACTGTTTGCAGTTGAATGTCATAAAATGTAATACTTTTAAAAAGGAAACGACGCTTATTCGGAATTTATTCTAAACATATAAGCAGCTTCACTTCATTTATTTTTGTTTAATTCATGATAAATTTTTATCAAAATCATTGCTATTGAATTCTTCTTCAATGTAGTCAAAAACAAATCAGAGTTAATGCGAATAAAAATACACATCTTTTAGTACTTTTGAAAGTGCTCAAGTTATTTTATAAAGTTAATAAGATTATTGAAGTGTATTTTGAAATTTATTTCTTTATTTTTAAATGTGTAATTTTTTAATGGTTTCTTTGATGATACTAATAGTTGTGTAAATATTCTGCCTAAAAAATCTTAGGTTTTATACAGGTATCTAATTTATATTTTGAGAATTTTGAAAATGAAGTTCAACTCCCATCAAATATAACTATGCACTCAAACGACGTTCACTGCAACGATAGAAAAAAGACACTATATAAATTTTAAACAAATTAAAAATGTAACTGTAAAATTCTGTGTTAGTTTGTCAACAACTGACTACAGAAATCAAAGCCCATAAATATTGGTATATATTTATGGGCTGATTTGAATAGAAGCATAAAATAAGGCAGCTTTTTCATTTAACTTAGGTCACTAATTAATGGGTATTATTAATTAAACTCTTGCTAGTTTGCACAATTAAATTTATACAAAAATTGGTTAGTTCATTACCAATTTCATTGATGTAGTCTGTTGTTTGAAAGAGGGGAAATTGTTTTCATGGCATCTAATTTTCCCACTGATAACTTGGCATCCCTAAATAATTAATGCTTGATTTAAAAAATAAATCACTGTTTCTGTTTTGTAAAAAAGTGTTACTTCTCAAAATAATGAGAAATAATAAATTCCTTTTCTTGAATAGCTAATTAAACAACTAAATTGGATTTTCAATTATCTAGATATAAAATTTTGGTGCAGTATTAAAATTAGTTACGATTCTTCATATCCTATTAAAAGTAGATAGCTAAACACTCGTGGTTGTTACTATTTATTCAAGCAGATTCCATTTCAATTTTAACTTTTATTTAATGGTAAAGGATCGAATGGTTTAATCTGACTTACCTTAAAGTTTTTTTCAAGAGTAAGTTCCCATTGAATGTGTGAAGCAAAGATCACAAAGTGTGTGTTTTTTTTTCGGGGGGGGGGGGTTGTTTGTAAATATGCAAATTAAAAATTAGAGCAGGATATTCTGATTTTGGATGAGGCTATAGTAATGGCATGGGAATTTTTAAAAATAGTTGATGAACTGAATGCGTAGTAAACTCCAAAAAGCACGAAACTATTAGAAACTTGTTCAGGAGATCCTGGAAAAACAATGAAGTGTGGGTATTCCTTTCGATTCGTATTCTGTTTTTCCAAAATATAATCACAAAAATTTGTCATAAAAACAGTTATGCTACCATTCAAAGTGTTGGAAAATCCTACCTTAACACGTAAAGAAATATTGTTAAATTAATCAGTTCATGATATAATTCCAATTCCTAACGTTTTGGGACATGACTTCTTTTTAGGTGTTAACCTCTTAATTGTCTATAATGTCTATCCAGTTGCATCCTTCACAAATAAGTTCCTTCCCAGTCATTTCAAATACACAAGAAAACAGCTCTTGAATTAAAGATACAGATGCTGTGGTTTACGAAGGAATTGAACTAGAAATGTGATTAAAGTATGGATGGACAATTTGAAAAGATTTGATAAGGAGTCGGAAAAGCTTGTTGCTAAAATGGACGAGGAACTCCCGGGGTAGATCAGATAACTAACCAGTAAACTAGCAAAGGTACATGGCCTAAACAGCAGATGTCTGCCATAATTTTCATCATTCCTTTCGATTGAATTGAGATTATAACGGTTACCGACAGAGGTGAATGTATCGTCAAAGAAAACGACTGAAACTCCCAGATAGAGCTATGCACTTAAATGCAGCGTGATGCAAA
This sequence comes from Dolomedes plantarius, assembly GCA_907164885.2. Classification (NCBI taxonomy): domain Eukaryota; kingdom Metazoa; phylum Arthropoda; class Arachnida; order Araneae; family Dolomedidae; genus Dolomedes; species Dolomedes plantarius. Next base: position 144,058,788 of record OU015495.1, on the reverse strand, counting down.
GTTTTATACTTTCCTATAAATAAATTGGGAACAATTTGACAGAAAAATTAGTGAATTGATTTCTCATTAATCATGATGGACTAACCGGACCATACCAAAGCTAGTAAAGTCTTCTTGCCCCCCCCCCATCCCCGCCAAAAAAAAGGGAAAATATAAGGGTAGAACTCAAAAACCAAAAGACCAATGGTTGCTAATCGTGTACAGGATTTCAATCATTCTGTCAAAGGTTAAGGCAAGATTATAAAGTAACATAAATTAATTTAATTGAATTTCCTCCTTTTTAAATGCAATTTTTTGTTATATAGAAATTAATAAAAGAGACTGATCAAATTTTCTTTTTTAAAATTAATTTCATTGACTTCCTAAATCATATGGATTTCTAGCATACATCACTGATTTATTTTTCTAACACCAAATCTTAAATAAAATCGATTCCCCTATAATCCACTAAATGACTTTTAGCTGCAGAAATCATATATTTTACAGGAAGAATCCTGTCAAAATATGATCAACTTCCCCCCAAGCGATAGACTTCAAAGAAAGACAAAAATAGAGGTTCCCCTGAATAGATAACTCCAAAAAGAAATCTGATAAATCGAAAACGGCTAGAAAAAATATTAAATTCCTAGAATTGATATTTCATTTTAACGTTTATATTGAACAGGCTGACCAGTGGGATTAGATTTCTACTGGTACATTTTTCAAGCAGTGTGCAAAATATCAGAGATTTGTAAAAGAATCTGATTAATTCGGATTTATAAATAACAGTGAAAATTGAAGAGCTTGATTATTCGTATATATATCATTTCGCCCCTTCTTTCTCTTTTATGAGTGTTAAAATATATTTGTTCTAAAAAGCTGTGACAAATGAACCCCAACTTTAGAATAATAACTAATACGAATGTCAAACATTTGTGAAACACTCAATTTATCTAATTTTTCATCCTTGATATAGTAGAGTAATTTAAATTCAGTTCTGTAATTTCATAAACAATATAACCTATCCAATAGTTTTCATTTCAATAGAATTCAATGTTTAAGGGGACTACGGACATTTAACGTCGGAATTTTTAACTTTTGAATTTTAACCCAGTATACAGAATTTGAATAATTAATATTCTGTTTTACTAAACTGAGGACCCTTAGAATTCAAAATAAGGATTTTTTGGCAGAATAATGCCTGTTTTTCAATATTTTTTTCAAAATGCTCCATTGGCACCGGACCTAAATCTATTACACCTCTTTGGAGGATAAATGAAATCATTCGTGTACAGGAGGCACCTAAAGACACAGTGGAAAATTTCGTTGCGACACTTGTTGTTGCAGCAGACAAGATTAACACGACACCAGGAGTGCACGTGAGGGTGGGACAGTCTTTCATTCGTGGGTGACAACTGTGCAGCGACACCCTTGGTCGCCATTTTGAGAATCTATTTTGATTCTTTCTCTAATCTAAATGGCATTGTGCAACTTATAATTTGGTTTATTCTCTTTTTTTTTCAGTGAAGACAGTTCAACTTGGACACTGAACTTTGGATACAGATGAGGTGAGAGTTCGAGGGACAAATCACCAGTTTTAAAGAAGAAAATACCTTTTTCATTCACAAACACACACAGCCATAATACACTGCTCAAAACAATTAGGAGAGCACATGGTTTTAACGAAATTACGCAAATACTTACACCAATAAGTAACATAAAATAAATCATCCATAATTTAATGCCTAGCAGGAAACAGAAGAAGAAAACTTCATATGCAAATCAAAGTTCATGAAGTCAAAAACCAGAAAAAGAACATAAGGGTGGAAATCGGGATATTGCAGAAACGACTGTTTCATTGCCTTAACTGTGAAATTCGATTGCTCAGTTATTCTTTTCGAGAAAAGGTGACTTAAAAATGTCTCAACAACGGGATTTACCGGAATCCATGGCATGGCGTATTATAGGCAAACTTGAATCCGGGCAAACACAAAGTAGTGTCGCGGACGATGTTGGAGTCGCCAGAAGTGTCGTTGCAAGGCTGTGGAATCGATTCCAAGAAACAGGGAATGTTAGACGTCCACCAGAGCATGGTCGGCCACGCGCCACTACAACAACTGATGACCGGTATATACTGTTATCAGCTCGTCGAAACAGAACAGACAATGCTACTCAGCTGCAAAGACAGTTGCTCTTGGCAACAGGACGAAGGGTGTCCAGCCAAACTGTACGTAATAGGCTTCATCAGGGAGGTCTCTCTGCACGTAGGCCAATGGTCTGCATTCCGTTGACCTCACGCCACCGTGCGGCCCGAAGAAGATGGGCTGCTGAACATCGAGATTGGGAGCAACATGATTGGAGCCAAGTGCTGTTTACAGACGAGTCCCGATTCAGTCTGGAGTGTGACACTCGACGTGTTTTGGTATGGAGGGAAAGGAGAACTCGAAATATCCCCACATTCGTTCGTGAAAGGTCACAATACAGACGAGCTGGTTTTATGGTATGGGGGTGAATCAGCATAGGTGGGCGTACGGACCTGCATATCATTCGGAATGGTACTTTGACGGCCCGAAGGTATGCAGACGAGATACTGAGACCTCATGTCATACCTTACACTGCAGCCATTGAAGATTCCCTTGTTTTCCAGCATGATAATGCCAGACCGCATACAGCTCGTCTTGTGGAGAACATGCTTGATGCTGAAAAAATACAGCGTATGGAATGGCCAGCGTGCTCTCCTGACCTGAATCCAATCGAGCATGTTTGGGACATGCTCGGACGACGCATTGCTGCGAGACCTTTTACTCTCCGAGACTTGGAGATTGCACTTCTTGAGGTGTGGAACAGTATTCCCCAAAGTATTATCGATAACATCATCGCATCCATGGAAAACAGGTGTGCAGCAGTCTTAGCTGTTCGAGGAGAACACACGCCATATTAAATATCTTGCATCATTTCTAAACAATACTTTTTTATCGTTTACATGTAACCAAATTGTTGCCCTAAATCATCTTTTCATGTTTTTTCCATATTTTCAAAGAATTAAAGCTTAACTGCAAATTTTTTTACGTCTTTTTTTCTGTATTGCGCATTGATACGCGTGTACTATGCATTTTATGCCAATACGTGGCTGTGTCACACGGTTTTCATAACTTCTTTGCTTGCTCTTCTAATTTTTTTGAGCAGTGTATATTAAATTTCCATTAATTTCCACGCGTCTTCTGGTGAAGTTTCTCTACTCATACTGTATTAAATATATCCGTCATTCCTACAGCCTTTCATCGTAAATTTTTGAAGGCATAAAATCGCTTTATTTTAGTATGATTTTCTAGTATTAATGAAATAGAATTCAATATATGAGAGACGTAATTACATCTGTTTCAAATTTTGCTTTCAATGACAAGTAACAGCAGTTTCAAATTGGATAAAAGATTGAGACCCTTGAAATGATTTTTAATAAGTTCCTATTTAATTCGTAAGAAAAGGGATTATTGCTGTCATTTTTTTTCGTGATTACACTATTGTGTTATACATATACTAGAGTCATTTCGTCTTACTTTCAGTTAGCTAGTTTTGTAGCAATTTAAGTGCAAATAATTATAATACTTTGACAATGTATTTCGAATATGAGTTGAAACCTTACGATCATTCAAATTATAATCTCCTACAGTTTTTTAAGGTTTTACCGTTAAATTAATGGTAAACATTTACTTCCAAATTGCCCTTTGTTTACCGTTAATTTTCAAGTCTTATAATTAGAGAGCACATTAACTTTCGTTATTTTTATTTCAAATTTTTTTCCCCATTTATTATAATTAAAACTATTTATTACACTAGAACATATTTTTTCCCCTGTGAGAAAATTTTAGCTTTTTTTGTTGACTTAATGAGCTTTGTTGCTTATTTGGAACAGGGTATTATAAGCTTTGTTTATCTAATCAGTTTAAAATACAGGATGTCTCAAAAAACCTAGACACATTTTAAAAAATTATATAAAGAAAGCATACAAGGCAGGAACTGGAAATTCACAGATGTGTTACCGCATGTATATGAGTTTTATTCTGTGTCAAAAAGTTCAACAGAGGGTGCTAGTTGTTCCGTGAAAGCGAACGTTGTAAAATGGCTAAAGCTGTAAACGGCTATTGTCCCACAAATTTCTTATTTACATCCCAAGATCTTTTGGCAACAAGACGGGGCCCCGCCTCATTGGGGTATGATTGTACGAGACTTAATAACTTTAAATGAGGAATTTCCAAACAGGTGGATTGGATAAGATAACCCCATTCTATGGCCGTCTCGATCTCCAGACATTACATCTCTTGACATTTTACTTTGGGGATTTGTCAAATACAAAGTTTATTCAACAAAGTAGATAGTCTTAAAGAACTCAAAAAAACGCATAAATACTGCAATTTCATATGTTACGGAATCCATTTTGGAACGCACATGGGCTGAAATGGATTGCCGACTGGATATATCCATGCCACAAAATGAGCACATATTGAAATTTATTGACTATACTAAATAAACCTCTAATATATAAGGTAACACGCATGAGAATTTCTATATCGGACCATGAGTACTTTTTTATATAAATTTTTTAGATGTGTCAAGGTTTTTTGAGACACCCTGTAGATTGAAACCCCTTAATAGTAGACTGGGTTGAATATGAATGATGACAGACCTGAAAATTTCATCTGGTTTTTATACTTACGCACAGAAGATAATTTTGATATTAGAAAATGAATAAATAAATTTTAAATATAAACAATTTTATATTGAAAAAACTTATGAAAGTATTGATTTCAAAATAGTCAAAATACTGCTAAAATATATTAATCGTTATAATTAATATATTTTGGCAGTATTAATTCACAGTAATAAAAACTACTGTGAATTCTTAATCATTCGAGCTAATTAATTCACATATGCAGTCAGGAAACTCGAAAACGGGAATAATCCTTAAATGGTCGTATATATATACAGTAATAATTACAAGATAAAAAGAACTTTTTATATACCAGGTTTTTAAATTTTCTGTTGAATCATATAAACTTGACAATTCTATGTATTAATAAATACTTTAAAAAAATTTTTTGATGAACTATCCCATCAAATTGAAAGAAAATGAAGTTAATTGGAAGTTAACTTGCATATAACTTTTCGTTCCCGTTCCGGCCAATAGATGGCTGCACCAGTCCACAAAACAAAATTAACTGAAAATAACTGGAAATTAATTTAATTCTGCTTAAAGATGGCTAAAAGTAATAAAAAAATACATTGTAAAACGTGTTCTGAGATATTCTAAAAGTTTCAAATGTCTATCTAGTCGGGAAGTTAGTTAAAAGTCTATTGGAAGATTTGTACTTGACAAACACACAAACACACAAACAAGAAAGCAAGTTAATAAAAACATGGTAAAAATCAAGCTCTTCAGCGATATTTAATGAAATACGTTTAGTGATTTTAAAAAGGGCTTAATTAAAATAGTAATAAAACTTGTATAGTTTAATTATTATGAGGAAAAACCTGTTGTATTCCTTTGTCGTCAATAAATTAAGCTCCAGTGAATTAAGTAATCACTGTGACCGCAGAAAGTACTTGAAACCTACATAGTATTCCCAAACTAATAAACTACGAATATCTCTATTAATTTTGCGATACGTGTGTCTTCCATAGCTGAACTGGTAACTGAAAATAAAAGTATGAGAATATAGAAGAAAGGAACAATATGCAAATGAAAACTTTTTAAAAAATATTATAAACAATATACAAATAATTTTAGAATGGTTAATTTTTTTTCATTAAATGACGTTCAGTGTAGATTACCTTTCTTTAGTTTAGAATTCCCTTATGAAATCTGAATTAATCAATTTATTGATTTTAATTTGTATGTTTAATAAGAGCATATTTGTCGTTTTTTTATAGCATAAAAAATAACGATAAGGAGCAATATATATACTAATATAACATGCTAATATAATGCAAAATATATACTAATATAATCATAGAATAAAACTTCCGAGCTTTAAGCCAATTTAAAATATGTCATGACAGTAAAACTGAAAAACATTTGAAAATTAATTCAAATTCTAAACTTATCCAACAATATCGGATTATTATAACAGCTTTATTCTCGATTATAAAATTAAAAAACTTAAAAATTGGGATTGTTTTAGTTAAAAATAATTTTACAGATTTTGCATCTGTAATGATATATAGCGCTTTTCCAACTTAAATCTAATTTTAAATTTAAGAGTTAATCTCAAATTTTATCATTCTTGATAAAAATTAAAATACATATTCCATAGATCACCCTATTGCTATAAAATCTCATTTTAATTTCCAGATCGTTATTCATAAGTTTTTCGTCAGCGTCAAAATTGTGTTGGGAAATTCCTCCTGTCAATATTTGGTCCGAAAAATAAACGTCAATGGATGTAGTTTATCAACTGGAGTCACATTTCTTAGCATTCTTCTTTAATTTAATGAAAGGAAATTGAAAGGCAGGAATTTAATTATCTTAAGCAAGTGCATAATGGTTATTAAATTTAAATATATTCTCTAGGGATAAGGATATGATACAAGCATATATCTATAGTGCCCGGTATAAAGGGCTTAAGGGTACAAGGGACCTTTAACATCCTATTTTTAATTTTTCAATATTTTACTCTTACATACAAAATGAGAATAATTAATTTTCTTTCCTACTATGTTGAAGACAATTTGAATTCACAAATAAGTATTTTGAGGAAGAATAAGACTTGTTTATCAAAAAATTCTTCAAAAATGCTAGAATTTTTCAAAATGCTCCATGCGCATTATTTTTCTTCTGACTTCTTCTAAATTTCTCAGGATTGTTAACTGAAGTGTTTTACACGAACCTGTGCATCATTATTTGAAAAAACAAATATTTTTTCAAATTTATAGGCCATGAAATAAAGCTGAAACATAAAGAAAACAAAAGGAAGATTTAAAAATAATTATTTATGGCTTTAGAGTCATACAAAAAAATCATTGCACAATTATGTTTATATAGTAAGGTAAATTTATATTAAAAAAATCAAAGTTTTTAAATCATTTGGAATGCACTTAGAACATATTTTGAAAAATGCTAGAAAATTTTGAAAATTTTTTTGAAAACCTGTCAATATTTTGCCAAAGAATCCTTATTTTGAATTCTAAGGGTCTTCAATGTAGTAAAAAAGAATAGAAATTATTCTCTTTTTGGATATAAAATTAAAAATTTTAAATTTAAAATTCGAGTTTGAAGGTCCCTTGTCCCCTTAAGTAAAAAAAGGGATTTTTAGATATTTCTTAGTATTGATAAAAATAAAAAAAAATCTTTTGACTTGTATAAAAGGCTTAAGTCTCTCAATTTTGCATACAAAAGTACATCTCTTTGTACAAAAGACGAATATTGTTCTGCGATTGGTATAAAAGCCAATAACTTCGTATATTTAAATCACTGTTTTTGACTTAAGCCCTTTATACCGGGCACCATACATATGTTATCTATAAATGCAGAAACTAAGGAACTCTTAAAAGCTTTAAAATCCATTGAATTTTGTAGTAGGATTTTAAACTCTCGCAATGCGATGTTACTTCCCCCAAAAGATGTAATTAGGAATTCCTAATAACGGTATTTAAATAATTGACTTATTTTTACTCTTGTACAAGCTGCTAAGTAACGTTTACAAAAGTTACAACTGAATGGAGCGGATATTCTAGAGCATTTTATCTGTAAGTGCCCACGTACGAGTTTTTATTATGTACTATTACTCTTTGAAGCAACTATAATTGGCTAGTCTTATTTGCCTAAAAAAAACAAACAGAAAAATTCCGGGAGAAGTAAATTGTACGCAGTAAAAATACAAAGTAGGCTTATAACGAAAAGAAACCTCAGTGACATGATAATTTTTCAACAAATAGATACTGTTAGCACATTGCTTTACTCGACAGCTTGAAAGGCGATATAAAAGTATTCTTCCTACAACTTGTATGAGCAGACCACAGGTTTCCCAACCTTATTGGGCTTACAGGCACCGTTTCAAAAGAAAAATTACTCAGCGCCCCCCCACCCCACACTGCAAATTTTCCTTCCTGAACTCACAAACAGAGATGCAATGAAAAATTTACGTCTTTATATATATATATATATATATGTGTGTGTGTGTGTGTGTGTGTATATATATATATATATATATATACAGTGTATATATATATATATATATACAGTGGAATGTCGATCGATCATTTTCCGAAACATTGTTTACCCGTATGTGTCGTTTATTTTACCCAGTCCCGACGATCATATTGCTTTGTTATGTTCCCGGATCTATCGTTCACCCGCATTTATCGTTCAGTTCAGTCGGTCCCTTGAAAAACGATAGATCGAGATTCCACTATATATATATATATATATATATATATATATATATATATATATATATATATATATATATATATATATATATATATATATATATGTGGGTGTGTGTGGGTGTGTGTGTGAGTGTAATATGACGGCGGCGAGATATTGCTTGGAGGGAGGAGAGCGGTTGACTTTTTCACATCACGAAGTCATGTAACCGGTGGAGAGCGCTGTCGCCTTGGGTTACTCGAGGGTCCGTCAAGTTCTCATTCTGTTCCCGCCAACCCGAACACAAGGAAGACACCGCAACTCTCGGCACCACTTTATTTCTCTCAACTGCTACATTATAGTGGGGTAATTACAAATTCCAAAATCGCACATGTACCTTGAGGTACGCCTATTTATAACCTAAGACAGGTATAGTCATGTGACCCCTGAATTCTTGCAGCAATTGGCTAAAACTCTGATATCTGGGCTCTTGACAAAATGGCAAACAACAGGGGTTGTATAGGAGTTTACAGGGGTTATACAAAAGATGCCTGAAAGTAAATTCTTTTGTTCTTGAAATTGAAATGCGTAATTAATGAAATTTGGAATTTTGAAAGGGTTTTGGGGTTTTATATGTTATATATATATATATATATATTTCTACCTATGTCCTTCAACATAGTTAAGAAAGATGTTATAAGTAAGGTACATAGAAGCTTAAAATTAAAAAATTATTTATTAAAACCGCCATAGTAAACTTCGCATTACACACACAAAGTGGAGATAACAAAGGATAAAATTAAAATAAATATTACAAAAAACTTTAAAACTAATCCTAATAAGAAGGATGAACTTGGTGCTTTGCTATCAGTTAATTAACGTTCGGCACTATTTTTGTCAATAGTAATTTTAAATCATCGCGATTAGTTATTTGTAGTCCGTTTCTGTTTTTAGTAAGCAGATTTTCGAGTTCACCGAACCTGTGTTCCACTATATGAAATGAAGGAAATGCAATTAAAAACTTTTGTACTATATGTCGTGGAGACACGACATGTGTTCAGAAAAGGGGCGATAGAAAACGGAATTCAAAAAATCAGACAAAAGAGATGCCTTGAACAGCGGGATAATGTACTGCGTATGCGAATGGCAAGGAGAGATAACAAGTTGAGAGGGGGCAATTGAAATGAGAAAACGGTCAACAGCTGCGTTTAACGAAGGGCCCAGCTGGTGATAATGAGCTGAGGAAAATGTGAAAACGGAGTCACAGTTAGGAGAAGAAAAGGGGTAGGGCGATTTACGAGGTTGACCGGCGTTAGAAACACCACAGGAGGCCCAGGCGAGAGCGTGGGAAGTCAAAGATGTAAGAAACCCCAGACAGGTGCAAGGGCGAACGCCCCCGTCAATATGGATTGGAGAAGATGGAAATATAAAATGGGTGATCGGCCAATGAAGGGGTCCCGGATCGACCCATAGGACAGAAGGTGGCCACCAATGAGGGCCTGAATATTTAATGATGGAAGTTGAGCTCGAGAGGAAAAGTTTTTAGAGAGAGCAGAACGAGTTGAGATCTTTCACTAAGAACACATAAGCCCCGGTAGACAGCGAAGGAAGAGAGAAGATGACGGGCTGCTAACTGAATACCGGAGAGACAAGCCAAGTCCTCGGTACCCGAAAAAGCAAACCGATATGAGATAGATGCAGACCCCACTACCGGAGAGGCCGACCGACTAACCTGTCATTTAGCGAGAGAGGAGCTGCCATTTCCCCTGGACCAACGCGCCCCCGTAGCAGATGCCTAGATGCGGAGTAAAGCACCCTGAGTCCACCGCATGCCGATGATCGCAGCTGTTACCCTGGACCAGAGCCCGATGACCCCCCAGCCATGCTAGTGATGAGGTACGGACCTTCGGAGTGACGAACGCTCTCCCAACGCGAGTGTATTCTCGGAGACGCCGCAGAACGCCGCAACAGATAGTGACCGCAGTTCCGCCGGAACCGCCAGCCCGCTGCCCGAAAGAGAGCCCTAGGTTTTTCCCAGCAAGGATTGTGATGTCGAGATGTCGTCAGACAAGGTAGGAGAGTATTTTGACTTATCCTAGCAATGCCCAATGCCTACTAGAGAGCGCTGTTAATTAGATAGGGCAGATTAGGTGAAATCTTTACATTTATGCATAGAATATCTATCATAAAATAGTGCTTGTGTATATCCATCTTAATTGAAGTAGTATCTTGCAATAGTTTTGGTAATGTGTTTATGTATAGCAATTAAGAATGTAGGATAATATAACAATGTTAGGGAGTAGATAAAAAATGTTAGTAGGGTGATATTGATGAGAATGAAGGTTAGATAAATAATCAGAATTAATGTATTGATAAGATATAGTAAGGAAGATAAATTGAAATGTATATGTAGATATATGGTGTTAATGAAATAGAAATTCGGAATCTTTAATGAATAATGTTGTTTGTATATGTTTACGATTGGTTTAATAAATTGATTTGGAACTATACATATGAGCATCACTCTCTAATTACTTGTACTACCACTAATACTATAACTAATAATTATATTACGGTGACATAATTGGTGCCCTGACAAACAGTTGGAGGTTAAATAATGGAATTTGTTAAATTAAGTATTGTAGAAATTTAATATGTGGACCAACGCCACTGAGAAAGAAGTGATTGCTCTCTGTATGGATGTGAATCAAGTGATTAAACTGTAGATATATTTATGATAGATATCTATGCTCGCGATAAAGAAAAGTGTGGGTACGGTAGTTAAGTCAAAGAGTGTCTAAGAATATAATGATAAAGGGAAAGAAACATTAGTTAGTACATAAGATATTGAAGGGTGTTAAGTTGCTAGCACAAAAAAAAAAAAAAAAAAAAAAAAAAAAAAAATTAGTGATACTGCGGTAGTTTTATATAAGAATAAGTACGGAAAATTAAAAAAATGGCACGCCGAAGGGAACAAAGGGCAAATCAGCTACTTGAGCTAGAGAGAGAGGAAAGAGATAGGGCACAAGTAAATGAGAGACTAGAAAATATTTCCATGATCCCAATGTTACCCGAATTCCACGGGAATGGAATAGAGAATATTGAATATTTGTTTGAGCAGGCGACGGAGATTGCGAGAATAGCTCAATGGAACAATAGGCAATTCGCGGCTTTACTAAAAACTCGGTTTAAGGGAAAGGCGTATGAGTATTTGTCAAAGAATAGGACATTGAGGGAGACAGAGGAACCGGCTGAAATAGAAAGAATTTATAGGGAAAGGTTTCACCAAACTCGGTCATTAATGCAGAAGCAACAGGCCTTCCAAAAGATTACACACACGCCAAATAAAACAATAATTGAGCTTGCTACTGACGTGGAAAACGCGGCTTTAGATTTTTTAGGACACGAGAACGCCGATAACGAACTTATGAATAAAATCCTGCTATCAAAATTCATCCAGGCGCTAAGAGCGGATGTGAAACGCGAAATCATGAAACTAAACATACAAGAGTTTAGAGTCGCGGTGCAACGCGCCCAAGAAATCGAAAATACGTTGAGGGAAGAATATGAAGAGATTGAATTATCAATCAACAAATTATCGATACAGGAAGAGGCAACAGAAAATCAAAAATTAAAAGATAAAATCCGGATGTTAGAAAAAAAATTAAGAGATAAAGAACATAATGATAGAAAATTTTGTTTGGCTTGCGAGCAAGAGGGGCATGACATGTTGGAATGTGACGATTTTAGACGATTTAAAGAAACGAGAGAGAATAGAAACGGCCCAAGAAATCAGCAAATAAATTATAATGCCCAAAGATATGGTAGAGGAACGTATAATGTACGTAGAAATAATTATGGTAGGCAATATAGACCACAAAACGGTAGACCGAACTTTAGTAACAGGGGGAGACCGAATTTTAGTTATAATAACCAAAATTTAAACTAAATAGGGAGCTTCCGCATCGCAAAATCAAGAATACAGGCGCCCATATAGGGAGGTTCCCACGCAATACAAAGAGGGGCAGATTCAAAAATACGAATAAAAGTAAAAATACAGGGCAAAATTTCAGAAGACAGGTACACCATCGACCAAATAAAAGATTCAAAAAAAAGATTAACAACACATATAGCAGGAACTACAGGTTAAGGAAAACAAATGATAGAAAACAGAATTGGGAGGAGGAAAAAAAGAAACGAAATGTAAAAGAGACGAACATTAGAATTTCGGCATGTAAAATAAAGCCTCAAACAAACGCGTTACCACGATTACATATAAGTTTTCCAGAGTATGAAGCAGTGGGTTTATTAGATTCAGGAGCAGCAATTTCGCTAATCAGTTTTAAATTATTCGAGAAAATCAAAGACACACAGAAAATTAATTACATATCGAGACAAGTCAAAATTCTATCAGTGACAGAGGAGGAAATAAATTATTCTAAATGCATAGAGATTACTCTAACTATTCAGAAATTGCGATTTAAGCAATCTTTGTTCGTAACAAACGCTATGGAGAATACAGATTTTGAGATTATTTTAGGAATTGATTTTCTAACAAAACATAGAATGATATTAAACGCGGCAGAACGCAAATTATTATGCGAGGGAAAAATAATCAATCTAATTCCCGATAATTTGATAGTTGAAAAAGAGAAGCCAACAAGGGAGGATAATGCGCAACAGCAAAGTACAGGAATAATTAAGGATTCTCCTATAGTAAGGACAAGATCAAAAATCATATTGCAACCGGGCGAAACAAAGATAATCACACTTCGAGTGAACGGTATATTCCAGAATGGCTCAGCAGTAGTTTTAAAGAAATTGCCTAAAATACAAACGCTTGAAGAGAACTCCATACATTTAACTCAAAATAACGAAATACAAACAATATTTTGCAATAACACCACAAAAAGTATTCATTATAATAAAAATCAAAAGGTGGGGAGTATTGAGACAATTACTGATCAAATGCAAACTGAATACGGAGAACAGAAATATATCGCAAATATAACTACGGAGGAAATGATAAAATTAAGAAAAGAGGAATTTTGCATAGAGGATTTTGAATTAGCGCACATTGATAGTGAAGGAAGAGACGAAATTCGGGAATTATTAGCAAAAAACTTTAAAGTATTTTCAAAATCATACAAAACATTGGGGGCGACCCAGGTCAATACACCACAATTAAAGTTAATACATGATTTCCCGATACAACAAAAAGAATACCCGATTCCAAAAAAAATATTGCCGACTTTAGAACAAGAAATAAGCGAGTTACTCCAAGCAAAGATAATTGAACCCTCGTGTTCAAACTATGCATTCCCAATTATTATGGTCAAAAAGAAAGGACAAAAAGGGGAAGATAAATTTCGATTAGCGGTTGATTTCAGACTATTGAATACCATAACACAATTATACAAGGTATCAGTACCAAAGATCAAGGATTTACTGCAAGAAATAAGTGGGTATAAATATTATACGACAATGGATTTAAAGGCGGCTTTCCTTCAGATATTTCTACCGCAGGAAAATAAACATGTATTTTCTTTTATTAGCCCAGTGGGAAATTTTACATTTAATCGGTATCCGTTTGGTTTCAAAAATAGCAGTAGCATTTTTGTTGACTTAATGCAGAAGGTGCTGGCTGGGTTGAAAGAAAAGGGAATAATATTTTACATAGATGATATAATAATAGCAGGGAATAATAGAGAAGAAATTAAAAAGAAAATGCAAATGGTATTCGACAGGCTAATACAAAATAATTTAACACTTGACCCACGAAAAATACAAATATGTAAAGAAAAAGTGGAAGTATTAGGATACGAAATTTCGAGAGAAGGTGTTCGACCGGCGACACAGAACATTAATAAAATAATCAGTTTTCCTCAACCTAAGACGGTGCGACAAGTAAAATCTTTTTTGGGGATGGCGAACTATTTTCGTCACCTCATAAAAAACTACGCGATAAAATCAAAGTTACTAGTGGGTTTGACAAAAAAGAACCAAAAATTTATATGGTCTCCAGAAGTAAACAAAGAATTTAAGGCTTTACAGCAGGAAATAGCCGACAAACCCACCATATTTAAGGCAAATTTAGATGAGGAATTTATTTTAATCACTGACGCAAGTTCAATAGCTCTGGGTGCTATTTTAGCTCAAGAGAGGGACGGTAAAGTATTTCCCATTGAATATTATTCAAAAAAATTAAATGAACAACAAAGTAAATATGCATCGTGGAAAGTAGAACTTTTGGCAGTATATTCTGCAGTCAAATACTTTCACGAATATTTATTTGGGTCAAAATTTTTATTAATTTCAGATGCCATTATTCTAAAGCACAAAATTGATATCAGCCAACAAACAGCACCGGTTGTGAGATGGATACTGAATTTACAAAATTACGATTTCGAAGTTAGACATATAAAGGGCACAGAAAATCCGGCAGATTTTTTATCACGCCAGATATTTCCGGTGAATGTAATACAAACACAGAGTTATATAAACCCGTTATTTAAGCCAGATAATACAATGACTGTACAAAGAATCAAAATGGAACAAGAGAAGGACGCGAACATTCAAGAAATGATTAGACGAATAAAAGACGGGTCACACAAAAATAAAAGGGTAAATAAAAAGTATTTCATACACGACGAGTCAGGATTATTAATGATTAAGGACGATAGTCGGCATAATAAAATAAAAGAAAAACCGAAAATCGTAGTGCCGCATAATTTGGTGTTGGATATTATTGGAATAGCTCACGCGATGCACCAAGGTAGAGACAAAACACTCCAATTAATAAAAAAGGGATATTTCTGGAGAGGAATGTTTAAGGATGTGGACAGATTTGTTCGAAAGTGTGACCAATGCAATAAATTTAAAGATAGGCCTTTGCTTAAATATAGTATTATGCCCATGGATAGACTTCAAGAAAATCAACAGTTAATTTCGTTGGACATAGTGGGACCACTTCCGCGATCAAATAAAGGGCACGTGTACATATTAACAATATTAGATAACTTTTCAAGATTTGCAATGGCGTACCCATTGCGAAACGCCAATACGGAGACAGTATTAGATAAAATCACGGAATACGTTACAACATTCGGAATTCCTCAGAATATTTTAACAGATAACGGTCCACAGTTTACGGCCGAGAAATTCATTCAATTTGCGAAGCTCATGAATATAAATCTTCGAAAATCCAGTGTTTACCACCCTAATTCGAATGGCCGGGTAGAGCGGTTCCACGGTTCACTTAAAAATGCATTAGCTTGTGCAGCAACTAAAACATTTGATTGGCACCGAATAATTCCATGGTTTTTATTGTATTATAATGGAACTGACAACGACACAACAAAATTTTCACCGGCATTAATGCAATTTTTAAGAGAATTTAAGTTACCGGGACAAATTGAGATAAATAATACGGCGGGTACACAGGAAGGGACAAACACAAAACATGAACAAGTAATTCAGGATAAATTAAACTTATGCAAACAGATATTCGAAACGGTATGGCAAAACCAAGAAAAGAGAAATGAAACATATAACAAACGAAACCAGAAGGTGAGATCATTAGAACCAAGTTTAGGACAAATCGTGTATTTAAAGAATTTAAGAGCAAACAAGGCGTTACAAGAAAAATATACAGGCCCGTTTCAAATTATTAAAATTTTTAGGAACCGAAATGTATTAATAAAAGAAATGAATAATGGACAAAAGATTATAAAAGTACACGCAAATAAAATTAGAATTATCTCACAAGAATAATAACACGGTAGATAAGTTATTAATGATAACTGAAAAAAAAATGTAAATAAACAGTGACCTGTGTCATAGGACACGCCCCAAAGAGGAGGAGGTTAAGGATTAATGGTTTCTTAAAAATGTCACACAGGCAGAAAGGGGCGGAGTCAAATTGGAACATAGAAGTCGTACTCTAGAATACATTATGGGCAAAATCAAGATGGATAATGGTAGCACTAATATGATATGAAATTTAAAAGATACATACCTGAAGAGTTGAGATGAGATTGACGGGATGAGCGCAAAGGAAACAAAGAATGTCATATTTGTCCAGATCAAAGCGATAGTATCCATACACAAGGCGTGGGGCAACAAGATAGTAGGAGATTTCACGCGAAGTTGAAAAAAAATAATAATAAGAATAAATCAATAAATAAATAAATTAAAAACAACATGTAAATACTTGAGAGGGCAGCCAATTGCTTAAGTGCGAGAGGCAAAAATAAGTATAAGTACAAAAAAAAAATAATAATAATAATAATTGAAAGGTAATTAGATAATTGCCATACACCTGTCTGAAAAAAATAAATAAATAAATAAATAAATAAACGATGATAGGGGTTTATTAAATAAAATTAAATACATAGAAATGAATCATTAAATAAATACAGAAACAAGTAAATAATTCATGAATGAACGAACGATAGAGATAGATACATAAAATAACTGCTAGATGGTTAGAGGAGAAGTAATTATGAGTAGTCAGGCATTCGGATAAACGCGTGCAGGTGGCCGGAAATAATGAAAATATTAACAATAATAATAATAATAAGTGATATGAATGATTAATGAAGTGAATAGTTAACAAAATCACTAAAATGAATGTAGGCTATAGAAATCATAAGTCAGACAACGTGATTTAAGAGTTCAAAGAGGGCCTATGATTAAAATCAATTAAATAAACGCACACTAAAAAAATAAAATAAATAGATAAATAACATAACGAGAATGACACAGTAGATATGATAATTGTTAAAAAAAAAATAATAGGAAACAAAACAATTAAATCATTGTTGAATAAAAGTAAAAAGGAACGATACGAATACTTACAAATCCCAATGGCGCTGAATGCTGAATACATGAGATTTTCAAAAACACGCGGTCGAAATAGTTGGGGTTGCCAACGCAAGGTAAGGAATATTGCAGAGGCGAGGTTAAACATAAAGGCAGACCATTGAGAAACTGGTCCCGACAACTACTTAAAATAGCAGGCAAAAGTAACAGGTGAATAGCCAACGCCAAACAGAACTGGTTTGCCCCATGGGAATTACGCATGGCCGAGAAAACGAGTTGGCTATGGTGAAAATGAGGGGTCGAAGTGTAATCAATCAAGTGCTGTCACGTTTGGCGGGTCAGGAAGAGAATGTCTTTCAATCGTAAATAAACAAACATTTGGAATCGAAGGGAGGTTTTAAATGAAATAGAGTTATGTCAAAAGGTAAGGAAGTTACGTCAGAAAGGGATACGAATTGTTAGGAAACTGTAATTCTACTGTATTATTAAGGGGAATATGAAGCTTTTTATATGAATAATTACTGAAGTGAAGGAATGAAATACAAAAAAAAAATGATTTGTTTAAAATATTGGGCATTGCTAGAAAACAAAAGGCTCTCCACGACAGTGGTTAATGAACTCGAATAACAGAGGACAATCATAAAAAACTGAAAGGACAATCAGCAAATTGATATTGAATACAAGGACAATTTAATAAAGAAAATTAAAAAAAAAAAAAAAAAAAAAATACGTTACTCAAGTATGAATATATATATATATAGTATGTAATGTATGATGGTTGATTATTTTAATGGAGTGTATAATATAATTTTTATTTGTTTTGGTAGCTGAGAATGAAATTGCGAAATATATGGATATTTCGCGGGGTTTTCAGTACTTTAGTAAGTGAAGATATATGTAATGTTTGAGTATTGATTATTTTATGAAGTGTATAATATATATTTTATTTGTTTTGGTATCTGAAAATTAACTGATTTGAGAAGAATTAATTTAATTTGTTTTGGTATCTGAGTATGCGAAAAGTGTGAAATATATTATAGAGCACAAGCTACGGCATTGGGCATTGAGCAGGAACGATACAGATAATTGTGAGGTCGAAATAGAGACTAGATAGTGTCGAACAGAGATTTTGAGGTTGTTTCAGTAGACAGCAGGGAGAGACGTACGTAGGGAGGTGGCGAAAAGTAGATTGATTTGGAGTTCGGTCAGGCGTAAGTTTGAGGTGAAGTGAGGCAGATGTCATGATTCGGTCTACGTAAAATTTTTTTAATTTTGAAAGGAAGGGGTGAATGTCGTGGAGACACGACATGTGTTCAGAAAAGGGGCGATAGAAAACGGAATTCAAAAAATCAGACAAAAGAGATGCCTTGAACAGCGGGATAATGTACTGCGTATGCGAATGGCAAGGAGAGATAACAAGTTGAGAGGGGGCAATTGAAATGAGAAAACGGTCAACAGCTGCGTTTAACGAAGGGCCCAGCTGGTGATAATGAGCTGAGGAAAATGTGAAAACGGAGTCACAGTTAGGAGAAGAAAAGGGGTAGGGCGATTTACGAGGTTGACCGGCGTTAGAAACACCACAGGAGGCCCAGGCGAGAGCGTGGGAAGTCAAAGATGTAAGAAACCCCAGACAGGTGCAAGGGCGAACGCCCCCGTCAATATGGATTGGAGAAGATGGAAATATAAAATGGGTGATCGGCCAATGAAGGGGTCCCGGATCGACCCATAGGACAGAAGGTGGCCACCAATGAGGGCCTGAATATTTAATGATGGAAGTTGAGCTCGAGAGGAAAAGTTTTTAGAGAGAGCAGAACGAGTTGAGATCTTTCACTAAGAACACATAAGCCCCGGTAGACAGCGAAGGAAGAGAGAAGATGACGGGCTGCTAACTGAATACCGGAGAGACAAGCCAAGTCCTCGGTACCCGAAAAAGCAAACCGATATGAGATAGATGCAGACCCCACTACCGGAGAGGCCGACCGACTAACCTGTCATTTAGCGAGAGAGGAGCTGCCATTTCCCCTGGACCAACGCGCCCCCGTAGCAGATGCCTAGATGCGGAGTAAAGCACCCTGAGTCCACCGCATGCCGATGATCGCAGCTGTTACCCTGGACCAGAGCCCGATGACCCCCCAGCCATGCTAGTGATGAGGTACGGACCTTCGGAGTGACGAACGCTCTCCCAACGCGAGTGTATTCTCGGAGACGCCGCAGAACGCCGCAACAGATAGTGACCGCAGTTCCGCCGGAACCGCCAGCCCGCTGCCCGAAAGAGAGCCCTAGGTTTTTCCCAGCAAGGATTGTGATGTCGAGATGTCGTCAGACAAGGTAGGAGAGTATTTTGACTTATCCTAGCAATGCCCAATGCCTACTAGAGAGCGCTGTTAATTAGATAGGGCAGATTAGGTGAAATCTTTACATTTATGCATAGAATATCTATCATAAAATAGTGCTTGTGTATATCCATCTTAATTGAAGTAGTATCTTGCAATAGTTTTGGTAATGTGTTTATGTATAGCAATTAAGAATGTAGGATAATATAACAATGTTAGGGAGTAGATAAAAAATGTTAGTAGGGTGATATTGATGAGAATGAAGGTTAGATAAATAATCAGAATTAATGTATTGATAAGATATAGTAAGGAAGATAAATTGAAATGTATATGTAGATATATGGTGTTAATGAAATAGAAATTCGGAATCTTTAATGAATAATGTTGTTTGTATATGTTTACGATTGGTTTAATAAATTGATTTGGAACTATACATATGAGCATCACTCTCTAATTACTTGTACTACCACTAATACTATAACTAATAATTATATGATGGTGACATAATTTCATTAACACCATATATCTACATATACATTTCAATTTATCTTCCTTACTATATCTTATCAATACATTAATTCTGATTATTTATCTAACCTTCATTCTCATCAATATCACCCTACTAACATTTTTTATCTACTCCCTAACATTGTTATATTATCCTACATTCTTAATTGCTATACATAAACACATTACCAAAACTATTGCAAGATACTACTTCAATTAAGATGGATATACACAAGCACTATTTTATGATAGATATTCTATGCATAAATGTAAAGATTTCACCTAATCTGCCCTATCTAATTAACAGCGCTCTCTAGTAGGCATTGGGCATTGCTAGGATAAGTCAAAATACTCTCCTACCTTGTCTGACGACATCTCGACATCACAATCCTTGCTGGGAAAAACCTAGGGCTCTCTTTCGGGCAGCGGGCTGGCGGTTCCGGCGGAACTGCGGTCACTATCTGTTGCGGCGTTCTGCGGCGTCTCCGAGAATACACTCGCGTTGGGAGAGCGTTCGTCACTCCGAAGGTCCGTACCTCATCACTAGCATGGCTGGGGGGTCATCGGGCTCTGGTCCAGGGTAACAGCTGCGATCATCGGCATGCGGTGGACTCAGGGTGCTTTACTCCGCATCTAGGCATCTGCTACGGGGGCGCGTTGGTCCAGGGGAAATGGCAGCTCCTCTCTCGCTAAATGACAGGTTAGTCGGTCGGCCTCTCCGGTAGTGGGGTCTGCATCTATCTCATATCGGTTTGCTTTTTCGGGTACCGAGGACTTGGCTTGTCTCTCCGGTATTCAGTTAGCAGCCCGTCATCTTCTCTCTTCCTTCGCTGTCTACCGGGGCTTATGTGTTCTTAGTGAAAGATCTCAACTCGTTCTGCTCTCTCTAAAAACTTTTCCTCTCGAGCTCAACTTCCATCATTAAATATTCAGGCCCTCATTGGTGGCCACCTTCTGTCCTATGGGTCGATCCGGGACCCCTTCATTGGCCGATCACCCATTTTATATTTCCATCTTCTCCAATCCATATTGACGGGGGCGTTCGCCCTTGCACCTGTCTGGGGTTTCTTACATCTTTGACTTCCCACGCTCTCGCCTGGGCCTCCTGTGGTGTTTCTAACGCCGGTCAACCTCGTAAATCGCCCTACCCCTTTTCTTCTCCTAACTGTGACTCCGTTTTCACATTTTCCTCAGCTCATTATCACCAGCTGGGCCCTTCGTTAAACGCAGCTGTTGACCGTTTTCTCATTTCAATTGCCCCCTCTCAACTTGTTATCTCTCCTTGCCATTCGCATACGCAGTACATTATCCCGCTGTTCAAGGCATCTCTTTTGTC
Source organism: Dolomedes plantarius (assembly GCA_907164885.2). Taxonomy (NCBI): domain Eukaryota; kingdom Metazoa; phylum Arthropoda; class Arachnida; order Araneae; family Dolomedidae; genus Dolomedes; species Dolomedes plantarius. Next base: position 144,037,448 of record OU015495.1, on the reverse strand, counting down.
TGATTTTTTGAATTCCGTTTTCTATCGCCCCTTTTCTGAACACATGTCGTGTCTCCACGACACTATAGCCTATTATCCAGGATAAAGTATCGGTATCTGATTTTGCAGCCAGAACTGTTGTTGGTTGTGTCTGAGCGCCCATTTGTTATATCTTTGGACCAGCAGTGCAGATCTTCTCAGTGACCTCCAGGGGGTGGTACCGCCCCCGTCGGGAACCACTGGTGTAGGCAGAACGTCGGATAGTCAAAGAAGGTGTTTAGGCTTCAACATGTCAGTCATGTTTTACGAACTTGTGCCTAGATGGTAACATCGGTCTTCATTTTATATTTTTCAATTCCTACTATTAGTTCACACTCTCCCTATATATATATATATATATCTTGTTCAAATTTTCAATCGTTAATAAAATACTTTTTATTCATCCACTCAAGTTCAAATACATTTTTTTAAACTTGTAGTGGATGACACTTGATGTTAATACAGTTTTTTCAAATATTAATTCATTAATTAAATTTAATTAATAGATTTTATTTTTAGACCTAGAGCGTCTCTTGCTCTTGAATAGTAATTTCCCTCTTCTTACCCTGTAAACGGTAGCACTGCGGTAGCGCGGGCTCCTTCCGTCCTGTAGGTTGCGTCGCCAATTTTTGTAGTCACAACACAGACACTTGTCTGGAGCTCATCTCGTGAGAGCCAGTAGTGTGGTCTGTGCTGTGAGATACACGGTTATTCGACGTATCTACTTCATTATTTATTCATAAATATATGCTCATATATTTTGCATACTGTGTGTCCTCCTTCATTGTTTTTAAATTATTCCTTATTTTTACCCTAAAATGAGTGGATCAAGTAAACGACAACGGACCTATAATTTTAATACTGAATGGGAGTATTCATATTACTTCGTCAATTTAAAAGACAAATACATTTGTATGTTGTGTGGAAATAGCGTCGTGGTGCCCAAAAACATAATGTTGAATGTCATTTCCTGACAATCTGAAATAAAAAAGAAGAAAATAGATCATCTAAAATCAAATCTCTTTGCTCGACAGTCAGTTTTCACTAGCCCTCTGTTAAGATCTAAAAATGCCACTATTGCTTCTTTAAAAAATGTTCACATACACGCAAAGAAGAAAAAGCCTTTCCAGGTTGGTTAGTTGTTAACAGAAGCATTTCTTACTGGCGCCGATTGCTTATTTGAGGGAGTGCTAATTTAAGGGATTTTCCAACAAACGTGAGATCATGTCAGCAATACAAGACTTACAGTTGTCAGATAACACCGTTACAAGAAGAATACAAGCCATTTCAAAGGATATGCAAACTCAGTTAAAGAGTGATTTGGAAATATGTGAGGGGTTCTCACTACAATTCGACGAGTCTAGAGACATATGAGACACAGCACGGTTAGCAGTTATGGTGAGAATGGCATTTAGTGACTTTAATGTAAAAGAAGATCTACTAAAAATATTACCCATGAAAGAACATACAACAGGTGAGGATATCTATAAAATATTTATAATATATGCAAAGTCGATAGATATGCCTCTCCAGAAGCTGTCTGCGATAGCCACTAATGGGGCACCAGCAATGGTTGGTAATGTCAATGGATTTATTGCCCTCCGCATAAAAGATGAATAATTTCCTAGGTGCCTCGTTAATGTACCATGTCTATGTCTCTGTCAATGAATCATTTCCAAACTTTATGTCGTATCCCTGTATTATCCACCAGGAAGTTTTATGTGGTAGAATAAAACGTTCTACCACATAAATGTTTTGTAATTATTTTCATGGTCTACCTTCGGACACGTCAGGAAAATAATAACAAAAATAGTCAACTTAATTCGCGCAATCTCCTTTGAAACACCTTTTTAAAGTCCTAGTAGAAAATCCTGAAGTTCCTGATATCATTCTCTATACTGAAGCACGGTGGCTGAGTAAAGGCAAAGTTCTTGATAGATTTGTAGATTTAATTGAAGAAATAAAAAATTATCTCAGTGCCAAAAATCATTTTTTTAACTACCAGACCCTCATTGGCTAGCGGATTTGGCTTTTTTAACAGATATAATGGAAAAACTGAATTATTTAAACTTAGAGTTGCAGATAAAGGACAAACATATAGCTACAATGATAGGGTCTATAAACTCGCTTAAAGCTAAACTGGCTTTATGGGGCATGCCAGCTAAACTGGCTTTGTGGACATCACATTTGAAGATGAAGTCCCTTGTACATTTTCCAAATATGAAAACAAAATGATAGGCGACGGGGAAATTGACTTATCAACATTGGTAATCAAACTTCAATCACTCCAAAGCCAGTTTGAAAAGCGCTTTCAACAGTTTAATATCATCGAGCCAATGGTCACCTTTTTTGTTAATCCTTTTACTTACCAAGTAAATGTAACCGAACTAGCTACATATATTTCAGAGCTTGTTCAAGTAAGGACAGAAGAACTGGAGATAGAAATTTTGGTACTTCAGAACGACATTGGCCAAAAATCCATTGTATCAGATGAGAAATTCTGTAACATAATTAACAAAAACAAATTTCCATTCTTGAAAAGAGAAGTATATAAAATAAAATCGTTTTTTGGTTCCACATACTTGTGTTTATCATTGGTTTCGACAGTGAATATCATAAAATCAAAGTGCAGATCACGTCTTACGGGAGAACACACATCGATGATTGCTAACGCGCGAGCGCGTGAGCAGGAATATCATCATACTCTCCTAATTACGAAGCAATGGCGAATAAAATGCAATGCCAAAAATCCCATTGACTTTGAGATTTATATTTTTTATAAAGAATTTTTATACTTTGTAGATTTTGTATACATTATTTAGTAATCATTTATTTTACACAAGAATATTAACAATAATTTTTATATGTTAAATTATATTTTTGGAATTAAATGGGGTTTTTTTTGTACATTATGTGTATGTATTATTAACTATAGCCAACTATAAATTCACCTTGAAAAAATAAATGTGATCGCCATCCTACCGGTATTCTAGAATGCACTCTTAGGCACAAAAAAGTTGGGGACCCCTGGTCTATATCATAACAAACAAGGATGAAATAAAACGTTAAATTCGACAGGAAATTACATAAGGTCCAATTCAATTATTTATTAAATGTTCATTACCAATAAATATGTAACAAAACATACAAAACTGAAATGTGTTTGAAAATAGTCTCTCAAGCAATCAAACTTGATTCTGTTGTTCTCCTGTTTCATCGGTAAACATAGCAACACCCAACGATGAACAAAGTAATGTATTCCACTAGTGGTCTTCAGTCTGTGGTCCTAGACCCTCAGAACTAGTTGATAGAACTTTAAGTTAAAATGTGAGTTGAAATTCAATAAAGCTATAAAAAATTAGAATGTTTTTTTATTGTTGCTGTTAAGCCCTCTGGACTAGAAAATGCTAGACCATGTTCATGAGGCTCTGACGTGTGTACAAAAAGGAGGCACCAGCATCCTGATCTTCTACTAGCATGCTGATGGGGATAACTAAACAGTCCACAATGTGGGAAGGATTCGCAGGAGCAGCAAAGCAGGGGAAAGGGAGAAAGACCTTTGTAAGAGTGCCTGAATCGCATACTTTTTGTATGGCCACTCTGAAGACAAGTCAGGGCAGACTGTGTTGGTCTCGGTCCTCTAAAGACCAAAGAGAGACCAGGGTACTTGTCTGGACCCCAGTAATGAACAGGATGCTCTCTCCAAAAACTGTATAGCCTGGTCTTAAAAATGAATTGAACTTCCGATACTGCTAAGATATCAAACAGGAGCGAATCCTCTAAACAGCCTTCATTTACTGGTAGGATGGCCTGATCGTTGTCTAACAAACCCAGATATGACGGGATTGAAAATTATTGATATAGAGTCCGCCATGTAAAAAAGGAGAAAGAGAATGTCGGTACTAGCTTTGTCAGTGATAAGCAGCCAGTTCATCAGATGTTCAATACCACTCTTGCTGTCTGTCACGATCCAGATATTTTTAAAAGGAGAATGCTTTGTAAACCGAAAATGCTGCGGGGAAGTAGTGGGGCTGGGGGAAAAGACCGCAAGCTGTAGATGAAAATGGTAGCTTGAAAACTTTCGTTGTATCATAATTAATCATTTAATTTATAAAAATTCCTGTAAGTGAAAATTCTGTATGATACCTCAAGTTTTCACAACCCTAATCGGTACCAAGGTTGAATCTAACTTGTCTTTAAGCTAAGGATCGTTGTAGGTTTAGTTCACCTTTTGGAGAGCAATAGTGAATAAAAGAAATTCAAACTAGCATCGATAATAAATGAGTAGAGTTTCAACAAAAATTATAAAACCCCAAACAAAAACGTAATTATGGCAGAAAAAGATCTGTGGTCCCCATTTTTCAAGGATTACACCTGCTTATACAAAGTTAGATAAAAAAATGGAATATCTAGTTCCTTATTAAGACTGCAACGTACTTATAAATATTTTCTCTTATTCGGCTCTTCAGTTTATGGACGCTTGCTTCATAAAGTATCCCGCCATTGATTACAGTCCTATTGTCCTTTGCATTGAGCACCTGCATCCCACTGCCAAAAGTCAAACACGCTAAAAAAATCTTTAATACCATTGTTGGAGCGAATATCAAAAGTTCAAACTACGCAATTAAACATGGACTATATTTACAAAAATAAATCTTTTATTTACAACAATTAACTAAAACGAAATAATGCACCAGTCGAAATGGCGCTCAAATCGAAACTGTGAACATAGTTCCCCGACAATCGAAACTCGAATGGACGAAAACTGTACTACACTTTTAACATAGGTGGCGTTGCCACTCACAAGGGGGAAAAACGGCGATCGTCAGCAATGACGTCAATAACCATCTTAAACAGCAAAATTTCAGTATTTGTGCTATTTGTGTCTGTCACACATAATAGCGGAGGTTGAGATGTCTTGTTGAACCACTAGTGGTAAAGTAAAATGCAGATAGGGTAAAAAAAAGTATAGGCCCTGCAATTTTACATAGAAAGCTTACGAGCCAAAATGGAAAGGATTTGAATTCGTACTTTTTGAGTAGTAAAAGTACAGAGCATGGATCAGATTTTTCTACAAAAAGAAGAATCAGGATTTATTTACTCCCCATGAAACACGTGGTATGTATATAAATCTCGAAACATCAGCGCTAACCCCAAAAGTAGGAATAGTATTGCTCAAATTGTTCTTATAGCTTCGTCATGAGGTGAGATTTGGGATTCAAAATCTCCCACCTGTCGAAGATACTTGAACGAAATAGTTTTCTAAATCATAGAAAATAAAGTAATTTTTTACGTTAAAATTAGTGTCCGTGAATATCCGTTGATCTTTGAAGATATTCATACTTATTTAATGAAATTTTATTTATTTCTATACATTCTCCTGGAATTAACTGAGAGTTCTATTCACTTTTCTCCGGTTTCCAAAGGAGTAGGCATTTGTACAGAAGACATCACCCATCTGAACGCGTATTTGTTATCAATTTTATTAAGGGAGCACTACATAGGGTTACCCAACAGTGCTCCCTATAAACGTACAGCTCAGGAGCACCCATACCTTAAAAGGGATTCAACTCATTTTATGATTAGTAATACGATTAGATTTTTCTACATAACCTGTGTAATGATAGCCAGGGCCCCATTTAGAAAATTCTGGACTATAGGCACAACTCGGGATGGGGCCCCCTAACACTGATGTGGGCGTAAAATTTCCAAACTTGACACACACAAAAAAAAATAATCATGAATTATTATCAAAATACCATTTTACCAAGAATTGGTTATTTGAAGCGTAGAACCCTAGAACATTATCAAATAACGAAAAAGCAATGCAACATATTAGCTTCATCATTAAAACACCAATACAATGCAACCAGAAAAACTTATTAATTCCTTATATACACTATAACATACATATGATGAACTATACATATAACTATACATATGATGAGCCAATCAATCAAATTTGAAAGAATGTATATAAAAAATTGCTATTAAAAAAGGTAAAATTAAAAAAAATTGAATTAGGAATGTTTACTTTCTTTTCTTTTAAAATAAAAATTTTGGGGGGCCCCCAACATTTGGGGCCTAATGGAAAATCAGGGCCTGATGATAGCCCCTCTAAAGAACAAAATATTTCCCATGCAACTGCACTACACGCGAATCCGAAAACTATAATATGGCGTTGTAGCTAGTTGTGCCATCTATTGGCAAAATATTACACCATAAAAGCACCGCTTATACTTAAGAAATCTAAACAGTTTGAATGACAGATTTTAATATATTTATTGAAGGAACTCTGATTGGAACGAAGTCAAACAAACACTTATCTCGGTCGTAATGTTCTTCAGTATTACAATTCCCTTTTATCATACATTTTTATATATAATGCTTCGTAAAACATTCTTTGGAAAACTGTTTACAGAAAAATAAGAAACAAAATATGTACGTTAAAAAAACGTGTATTTATTGTTACTTCTTGAGTTATATTTCCCTTTCTTTACAGTTGAAGCTAGTGAATAAATGGTATATGTGTTGTCAACATTTCTAAAAAGTTCCAGGTTAACAAAACTTTAAATTTAGTAGATCTAAAAAAAATATGAAGCTTCTGGAAAATAATGATACTTTAGGTAAAAAACAGTTTTATTCATGACGAACACAAAATCAAAATAAAATTTTAACTTACAACTCATCATGAAGAACATTCAAAGAAAAGGTACACACCCTTTCTCAGCTGTCGTAATACATATATATAGGGTGAGCCTAAAGTTCGTAAAAACTTTAAAAATTCATAAAAAAAGGCAGAAATTATGATAAAGAAGTGCGGTTTGCAAGAAAGGGCTCACAAGAAAGTCGGATTTTTTTAGCAGCAACGAGAAAAAAATTAGTTTAAAAAGTCACCGGTAGATGACGCTGACATACGGGAGCAGAATTTTGCGATAAATTTAGTAGATCTAAAAAAAATATGAATCTTCTGGAAAATAATGATACTTTAGGTAAAAAAACAGTTTTATTCATAACGAACACAAAATCAAAATAAAATTTTAACTTACAACTCATCATGAAGAACATTCAAAGAAAAGGTACACACCCTTTCTCAGCTGTCGTAATACATATATATAGGGTGAGCCTAAAGTTCGTAAAAACTTTAAAAATTCATAAAAAAAAGGCAGAAATTATGATAAAGAAGTGCGGTTTGCAAGAAAGGGCTCACAAGAAAGTCGGATTTTTTTAGCAGCAACAACAAAAAAATTAGTTTAAAAAGTCACCGGTAGATGACGCTGACATGCGGGAGCAGAATTTTGCGAATCAATCTTGCAATAAAAGACCGTGATACGCGAGGATTTCTCATTCGCTTTCAGAATGAGCCGCTAGAGATCCATATATCGGCGAAGTTTCTTTATGACCACCCTGTATATATATATATATATATATATATGAAAATTCTATGAGGTTGTTATTTCCACTTTTTCTTCAGGAATTTTCCTTATCCTGTGGTTTTTCTGGATTTTTTCTCGCACAACACTCGTTAAATAGGTGTTCTTTCTTTTTGCAAAAACGGCATTTCTTAGACATGGTTCTTGACAACAGCTCTAGCTCCAATTTTTTATGAAAGTAAAATTTATCTTAGTACTGCCATGTCAATTTTATCCCATTCCTCTTGAACCATTTTCCAAAGTCCGTTCATTGTTCTTGGATACGGTTTTTTAAGGCTCGTTTAAATAAACCGAAAGCGCAAAAGTCCATTGGAGAAGCGTCAGGTGATTTTACAGGTATTTCGCTAAATGGGATACACCTCATTCCTGTTTCTGATTCTTTCTTTGCTAAATAAGCGGCAGTTAATTTAGACGTGTGACTAGAGGCTTTGTCCATATGAGGATCCATATTCTCAATGTCCTTTCCATATAAGACTGGAATTTCTTCTTCAAAAATTGGCTCTGAAATATTCTGATGATAGAAGAGTGAATTAATTTTGGTTTTACTTGAGACTTTTTTTTATATTTAATTTGTCGTTGTAACAAAATCCTGCAACTATCATGAATCCCTTTGGGAACTTTTATGTACACTGACAAAGCCATTTCGTACGGTCATTCCCGTCAGTTGAGGAATAGAAAATTTGCCTTTTTTTTATTACAGTCACTTAAATACACCCATGCCTCATCGAGTGTTACGACAAATTTCTATTTTTCATCAGCTAGGTGTTTTCATATAATTTTCTACAATTTGTTCTTCTTTCATCAATATGCTTTGGCAAAAGCAGATGAACTTTAGGTTTAAACATCTTTTTTAACTTGAAATCTTTACGAATGATTTTTCTTACAATGCCAGAAGACTTTAATAGTTTCAAGGCAATGGATCTTTCAGTCGGCGAATTTTCTTTTAGGATCAGAGACTTCAATTTCTTAGTATTTACCTGCGTTTTAGCAGTCTTAGGATGAGGTTTCGCGGTCATGTTTTCATTTTTACCTTCAGTTAGACTTTTTTCCCTTTCAAATTTAATGTATTATAAATATAACGAAGAATTTCGTTATATCCCTTTTAGGTTACTAAATTAACGTTAAATCTTAGTTAAATTAATTAAATACCTCAATTTGCTAGTTTTCCTAATAGTCACTTGCTTACTTTAACTTGGTAAAAGTGTTTGAAAAATAGCACAGTTTAAATTTTTTGTTAGTCCCCCCAAAGTGTGGGAATCTCGCTGGTTATCTTTAAGCTTAAGCTATTTATGTGTTCTGGGAACACTATTTACAATCGCCACATCTGGGAAAATAGCCCATTAAAATCAGTCCGTTTCTTTTTGGAAAAGCCCTGTGGATCTTTAGAATTGGATTCCTTTTATGTATCGGCTAGGTTTCTAAAAGCAGCGGATATTTAAGGCTTCCAGCAGTACGCTTAAATTGCACTGTTATTGCTATTTAAAGCCGCCGTTAATTTAAAGCCGTTCAATAATTTAAATTTGCCGATCGACTGTCACCTTGTTAAACACCGACAGCCTTATCCATCTGTTAAAAAGCTTCCGGGCACTTGCTAGCCGTGGGAATCTGACCGCGTGGGTAGGAGAAGACGCGTTCTAGTTCTCTCTTTCTCTCTTCCAATAAAAAATTGCGCCTCCTACGTCACTTGAAGGCTTGACCAATAGGGTGTTTGCACCTTTCGCGCTCTTCGCCGTTGGCGTTTGTCTTGTTCCGTTTTTGGCGATAAATCGCTCTACCCTGTTCTACCGACTATTCGTACGGTAGGAGCAAAAAAAACTCCGCCGATACTGTACGCTGTCTTTCAGCTACTTTTCCCTACGTTTGCGGGGCTTGGCGATTTTTCTAGTGTTCCGGTAACCCTTCTCCCCTGACTTCTCCTGCTTCCTCGGTGGAAAAAATTTAGAGTGAGCCATATTTTCCTAAGAGAGAAGTTTGTCTTTAAATTGTATACGTTTAAGCACCCCTTCAGTTCTTGGCCCTGGCCTCGACTGTATCGGGGGGCTATTTTTATCATACCATTTTGCTGTTTCACTTTAGACCTGAACGGTCATCCAACATAGAAGCTCCTGTAAATTTCGAGCTTCCTTTTTACTTTACGAATGCTTTTGAATTGAGATCATCTTTTTCTCTGTATATATACTTATCCTGTATTCAAGAACCGGTTCAATGCTTCATGAAGAATAAATTTTTTTTAATCATTACAACAGACTTGCAACTTATTTTAGTCTGTTTTCCAACTTTCCTTGAACGACCATCAAGATGACGTTGCAGTGAAGATTCCTGAGGTTTTGACAACACTAGTTTTGTACTACGCTTTACGACTTCTGCTGAATTTTTTTGATATCAACTCGCCCTGATAATTCTTCATTTTTGGTGCTGATGATCAACTTGCTGCTGATATTCAATCCAGAATTCCTGTGTGTTTTTTTTAATGTCCTGCAGATGGTGTGCTTCTCCGGACTGACGCCGTTCTACAACACTTTTTTTCAGGTTTCTTGTAGCGAATTTTGTTAATACTCTTTTTAACAGACTTTCATCATCACAGTGAACTCTGATTAATATTGCATCAATACACAGAACTCTGTATCTTCATTGTGTATACAAAAGTTTCATCAGCGCAGAACTATTTAATTATTTAGTGTTCATAAGAGCACTTCCAGATATTCCACAAATTTCTTCAAGATAATAAATACCTTTTTTGAAATGCCATAACCGCGATTTTTACACCGCTTTATAATTTGATGATAAGGATATTTCTCCTCATAAAGCGCAGTTACGTAACCCTCGAGCCATCTATCAATTTAGGAGCCATTTTCAAAATAAATCTTTTATTTTACATACCAATCAAAACAAAACAGTAGCAGACGATTATTCTGAAGTTGCGAATTTTTTATCCCAGAATGCAACCGCCAAAAATAAATTACAAAATCGTTTCCATGAAGTGCGAACGATCTTCTGTATTATACTTCCCTGAATCTGAATCTCGTAAACAACACCGAAATCAAAACCAGGTATAATCGAATGTTACGCGCATACCTATTTCAAATGTAATTAACATAAATTGAAATGAAACTTATATTCTTGAATTTCTTTGTCATTAAAATAATACTATTATAACACACCTATAAACTAGAATTATCTACTGTAAAAGCACTAAAATTTTTCATAATATATTTAATTACATGAAAAAAAATTTTAATTAGCAAAAATCTTTTAAGCTTTATTTTTACAAACTTCAAGTTTTTCTTGAACTTTTTTAAATTTCTTTTGCTGTGCTGCCAAAATATAACAATTGCGTATTGGCATTGGTTATTGCACAAGAATATAAAAAAAACTTATCAAGATTTCGAAGACCAGCTGTGCTTTCGGATAGGAAGGTATAGGCATTGCACCATCTTCAATATCGCGTCACAAAAACTTTCGATTGTTTCCAAACCACAATTTGTGACATCATCATGAAACGCAACAACCATATCAAAATTGATGTATTCAAAATTTTTAAGTAGTAGTGTGATTCTAGCTCGATCCAGACATTTATATTATAGGCTTTATTATTTTGAAAAAACGATCGATCCCGTAAAATACAGGGTGGCTAATAAATACTGTAACACTCCAAAAAATAAGAGTTAATTTTAATCATTTGGAAAAACAATTTATCTATCTATTTGTGTGATTGGCAACTTTTTGTAAACGCAGACGATTTTTGTTTAAAGTAAAACATGTAGAATATTTTTAAAGATGGAAGTCAAAAGGTTAATGGTTAAACAGCTTTTTGATCGCGGATTTCTTGCAGGTAAAATATTTAAGCAATTAAAATGCCTTGGTTTTAATAGGACGTTTATATATAGGACTATAAATCGATTATTGGATACCAATAGCTGTAAAGATCGACCAAGGTCCGGTCGTCCACGCACAGTTCGTACAAAGAACGTATCAAAAGAATTCGTGAAAAGATACGAAGAAATCCACAACGTTCTGCAAATAAAATGGCTGCAGAAGAAAACATCAGTCGCAGAACTATGCAACTTATCATAAATGAAGACCTGGGTTTTCGCCCTTATCGCAAAAGAAAAGTTCAAGGTTTGACTACTGCACAAATAGTAAAAAGGTTACAAAGATGTAAGAAATTGCTGAACCGGCACGGTAGCAAAAGTGTTGAAAAAATAATTTTCTCTGATGAGAAGCTGTTTTGTACAGAACAAAGTTATAATGCTAAAAATGATGTTGTATATTCAGCAACCTTCGAGGATATACCTGATAATCTTCCAACTGCTAAACTCTTTCAGAACAAGAATTCTGTTATGGTTTGGGCTGCAGTGTCACACAATGAAAAACTGCCTCTGAAATTCATCGATAAAGGGGTAAAAATCAATGCTGAATATTACAAACAGGAAGTATTGGCTACACGTTTATTACCACATGCTAACAGATTGTATCCCAAAAAGAATTGGATATTTCAGCAAGATTCTGCACCGTCCCACTGATCCAAAACAACACAGGAAAGGCTCCATGCCAATTGCCCGAAGTTTATCAAGCAAGAAGATTGACCACCTTCTTCACCAGATCTAAATCCTTTAGACTATTGCATTTGGGGGATTTTAGAGTCTAAAGTAAACGCTAAGCAGCACAGAAGTTTGGACTCCCTCAAAGCTTCCATACGGAGTGAATGGGACAAATTACCTCATAAAATGATTCGTGCCGCAATAGGACAGTGGCGTAAGAGATTATCTTTAGTAATCGATAAAGATGGCGGTCGATTCCAGTAAAATTATTTCATGGTAAACTTTCATGTATAATGTTCATAATATTGTTGTATTTTCCATTTTCTATTTCATCTGTGTGTAATTAAATGATTCGATATTTGTCACAGTATTTATTAGCCACCCTGTAGTTACAAAGCTGCTATATTCTAAACGAATTTTGCTGTGAAACGATGGATAGAGGAAAGATACATGCGGTTTGTTTTTGCTTGTTTTATAGTTTTCGGTTATTGAGTTAAATAAACGGCCCATGCGGGAAAACGATTAGTCGGGGAACGATCGCTCGAGATTTTACTGTATCTATATACCGTGTTACCTCGGTACTCGTCGTTAATGGGCTCCAGAAAGTACGACGATCACCGAACAAATTTTTCCCATAAGGAGTAATGTAAATTGAATGAGTTCATCCCTGAAAACCAGAATTTTCACATTTCACTAGGAAATTTATAAATGGATGGGGTTGTTTTTATTATACAAAATCTTTAAATTAGACAGACATAATTTAAAACAATAATTAGATAAAAATAAAATAAAATTTTCATCCCTCAACCTGTACTGAAACAAGTTGATTGCCTAATGGGATAATGCCGAAGTTGAGGAGGAGAGAGGTTATTGCTTGGAAGGGGAGTCTCCTTCCAATAAAACACCAGGCGCTTTCACACGGATTACATATCTTTTTCTGTCCCTTAACACCCCTGTGGTAGACTCAGAAGCTTCACTACAAACCTATCAAGAGAAACTTGCTTCTGCCTACGTTTTAAGGCTGCTATGTGCTAAGAAAAAAAAACCGTATTTCCCGGTGGCGAGCACAGCAGCAGCGATTCACAGTTTCGCTGCGCAAAGCATCTTCGCTAAATTCACTCTTCTGATCATCTCCTTGGGCAGACCAAATAACATGCAAATCGGGTACGACGGTGTGCGCTGTGTGTTTTACATGTTGTGGGAGCAACCAGTGGGAGAATAAAGGCAAGCGGCAGACAGCTCCTGGCGTCAGCTACATAAGACATCAGCACTAGGTACGACTCCAGGCAGCAGCTACTTTAGATATCAGCAGTCATCTTTATGTATGTGTTAAGTTTAGTCTATTTTATTTTCTTTAACTGAGTGATTGTTAAAGCGGTTTAATAAATAATTTAAATGTTTAATGCCTGGTTGTAAGTCTCTCCCGCAACAAGCATCCTGCAGCAATAGCAAAGATTTGTACGAGTGAGGAACTTCATACCCACTCTCTACAAGTGGTGACCCGGACAAACCTCGCAGCCCTGACAAGCTTCAATTCACGTGCCGTCGCCGCAACTAATTATCCCAGACGAACCTCTATGCACGTGCCGTCGACGAAACGTAAAATTCCCGAAGGACTACGCACATTATTGTGAGTTATTTTTTAGTATTTTCTACTGCTGATGGTATCTTTCGCTACATCTCAAGAATTCCATAATGTCTAAAGAGAAAAAAAGAAGACAAAAACGATGAAATTACACGAGTAGTTGTGAAACTTCCCGCATTTTCGAAAAACAGTGTTGACCCATGGTTTACTTCCATAGAATCTCAGTTCGTTATAGCAGGAATTACAGGAGAAGTTATGAAATATCATTATGTAATTTCCGCATTAGACAGCGAAACAATTATACATGAACTAGATTTTATACGCAGTGCATCTACACTTCCCGATCCGTATACTGGTCTAAAAAAACGATTAATTGAACAATTCACAGATTCAGAAACAGCTCGATTACGTGCTCTAATATCTGATATGGAGTTAGGTTATAAAAAACCTTCCCATTTACTTCGGGAAATGGAAAATTTAGCAGCAGATAAATTAACTCCTTCTATGTTAAGGATGTTCTGACTTAAACGACTCCCGTTAAATGTTCAGCAAATTTTATCAGTTAGTCCTGATACACTTCCCAGTCTCGCACTAACGGCTGCTAAAATAACGGAAATATCTCAAATTTCTGCTAGTGTGAATGTTATTAACGGAAATAGTTCAGAGCAATCAAATTCAACTCATGCCCAGCTGAATAAGCTTCAAAAGAAAATTCGAGCGTTAGAAAGAAGCATAGGAAAAGTACATAGTCGATATAGCCGATCTAATTCACGGTCTCGTACGCGAAGTCTAAGCTCACTACATGACCCTCCTAGCGATTCTACAAAAACTTGTTGGTATCATAAAACATTTAAAGCTAATGCACGCAAAAGTATCCCTCCTTGTGCCTTTAAGGAAAACGAGTAGGCTTATATGTTCAAACGGCGGCAGATATAGCCCACAGTTCTAGCCGTTTATTCATCAGCGTTTTCCAAAATCGTACTAGATACCTCAGATACAGGAGCTAGCGTTTCTACTTATCCTCTTAAATTTTTAAATACGATTACCCCAACCCCCCAAATCCAACTTTATGCTGCCAATGGCTCACGGATTTCTACATAGGCACTAAAGCGTTTATAGTAAATTTAAGTCCTAAACGTTCTTTTACCTGGACATTTGTAATTGCTGATATGACTCGCACAATGTTGGGTATTGATTTTTTGAAGCATTTTGATTTAATCATTGATGTTAAAAACACTAAGTTGATAAGCCGAACAAACAATGTTTCCTCGAACTTATCTTATCAAAATAGTGAACTACATCTCAATTCTCCTTATCTGGAACTTTAAAAAAAATTTCCAAATATAATTACTCACCTGATACCCGAAGACAAACTAAAGCATTGAACTACGCATTTTATAATAACTAAAAGTCCTCCGGTAACTTCAAAAGCTCGCAGACTTCCGCCCCATAAGTTGGAATTAATTAAAACTGAATTTCAAACATTAGTTAGGCAGGGCATATATCGGCCATCTAACAGTCCTTGGTCAAATCCCGTACATATAGTTCAAAAAAAGGATGGAGCTTATGGAATTTACGGGGACTACAGACGACTTAACGCAATTACGGAAGCCGACCGTTATACCCTTCCCCATATTCCCTATTTTAATAGCAATTTATATGGAAAAGAGATTTTTACAAAACTTGGTCTCCATCGTGCCTATTACCAGATTTCGGTTCAGCCTGAGGACATACCGTAAACAGCGCAAATTACACCAATCGGATTATATGAATTTTTTTGTGCCGCATTTTTTAATCCAAATGGCATAAAAACTTTCCAGCGTTTCATCAATGAAATCTAAGCGATCTTCCATGTTATCCCTATTTGGACGATATTCTAATTGCCTCAGAAAACGAAGCTACCCACTTACAAGACTTGGAAATAGTTTTTCAACGTCTAAATGATTCTGGTTTAGTTTTAAATATCGACAAGTGCATTTTTAGAGTTAAGGAATTGCCTTTCCTGGGTTACATTATTTCTAATAAGAGCATTTCACCGTGGCCAAAGAAAGTTGAAGCACTCGCGAATTTCCCTCGCCCTACTACAGTTTTACAACTCCGTAGGTTTTTGGCAATGACTAATTTCTATCACAGATGCATTCCGCATGCTGCCAAAAAACAGGCTCTATTATATGATTTAACAAAGGGATCTAAGCGAAGGGATTCCACTCCTATTACATGGACAAAGGCATTAAATAATATTTTTAATTCATATAAGGAATCTATTAAAAATGTTTCCGTGTTGGCTCATCCTCACCCCGATGCTGCACTTTCATTATTTGTTGATGCATCCGACATTGGTCTAGGAGCTGTTTTACAGCAAACTCGCAAAGGTATTATTACACCATTAGCGTTTTTTTCACGCAAACTCAGACCGGCAGAAATAAAATTTAACACTTATGATACAGAACTTTTGTCAGCTTATTCGGCAATTCAGCATTTTCACTACTTTTTAGAAGGACGTAATTTTTCGATTCACACCGATCACAAACCTCTGATTTTCGCTTTTCAGCAAAAAAGTGATCGTATTTCTCCTCGTCGACAGCGGCACCTTGATTTCACTTCACAATATACCACCGATATCCGTTATATCCCCGGTTCACGAAAGGTTGTCGCCGATAACCTTTCAACTTCAACCCCGCGTACTGTAACTACGCGTTCTGGTAGAAGAGTCCGATTTCGCCTTCCTGGTTCTCTTCGGTAATCCACATTTCGTCTACTTCCGTGTCGTCGACTGGAGGGGAGTATTGTTGAAAGCACTGCAGCAGCGATTCACAGTTTCGCTGCGCAAAGCAGCTTCGCTGAATTCGTTCCTCTGATCATCTCCTTGGGCATCCCAGATAACATGCAAATCGGGTACGACGGTGTGCGCTGTGTATTTTACACGCTGCGTGCGCATCCAGTGGGAGAATAAAGGCAAGCGACAGGCAGCTCCTGATAACCAGCTCCTGGCGTCAGCTACATGAGACATCAGCGCCAGGTACGGCTCCAGGCAGCAGCTATTTGAGATTAGCAGCAGCAGTCATCTTTATGTATATGTTAAGTTTAAATTATTTTCTTTAACCGATTGTTAATGCGGTTTAATAAATAACTAGTTGGTACCCGTCAAAACATGACGGCTAGATAGTAAACAGATGTACTAATACACAAATTATACTCAACACATCATTCCCAAATGTAGAAAATCATAAAAATGTGCAAATTAATGTGTTTAAACAGCCTCGTGCTTAGTATCTAAAGCCAGATTAAAAAATGTCACTGAGCATGCGCAGAAAGCAATTTTTTAAAATTGAAATTATCACTAATTAAACAATTTCCATCAGGTTTAATCTTATAGTTCACAAACATAATTATCATAAAAATGGCAGAGAGAGATCTAGAGACTCCCGGAAATAAACGTATTTATCATTAAAACATGTCACTGAGCATGTGCAGAAACGGTGCGTTTCTAAAGCCAGATTTAAACATGCCACTGAGCATGCGCAGAAATCAATTTTTAATTGTAAATTATCGCTCATTAATAGAAATTGCCGTTACAAAAACCAAATTTGACAAATCTACAGTTTACAATCTTTCGTTTAAGACCAACATGAAGTAAATTGATGCAGTAGTTTTCTCTCACGGACTGCCCAAAAAGTCGGCTTAGCAACTTAAATATATAGATTTAAATGTTTAATGCCTGGTTGTAAGTCTCTCACGCAACAAGAATCCTGCAGCAATAGCAATGATTTCTACGAGTGGGGAACTTCATACCCATTCTCTACATCCCTTTTCCTTTTCTTGCAGACTCTTGTGGTGGGAGAAGTCCAGTTGACAGTTCGAGAATTCCACCCCCCCCCCTAGGATTGACATTTTGAGGGATTGTAATGGCTCTCTCTCTATAGGGGTTTAAGCGCAGCCGCCCCCCCCCCCAATTTTTTATTTAAAATATATTTTTGTCAACTATATACAGGTACATAAATACTGATAATCAAATAAAATTGGTATTGTCAGATAGCTTGAACTTTTCTGCAAAGCGCTACAGGATTCATTTTATAAATTTTGTCCACCGAAGGAATGTATGAGCGTTTAAAACACACTATACCAGATTTTTCCCCAAATAATTTAAATTTTAAAATATTAATTGCATTTAAAAAAAAACGAAAAATGCACACAAATGTAAAATTTCTTTCTCTATGATGGAATACAATTTTTTTTAAAAATCTTTCAATCCAAGTCGGCAATTCGTGGAGAAATTTTCTCCATAGGTTAACATTGAGGTGATCGAATCCAATGGGGTTAGTACATAGCAGCCTTAACGGAGCTTGATCATTAAACAAATTCATATTTCGGCTTGCTAGAGTTTTGCCAGGGTGAAACGCTTGAACAAAATTTTGTAACTCAACCTATTCCCGAGAGACAGGATGCGGGTGTCCGTCTTCTCTCATACATGTTTTAGCATGTGTGACGAGTACCGAAATGCGACAAGTACCCGAGTAAACGTCGTGAACAGACGTAAGTTTTTCGCATCGAATTGCGACGAGTACATTTATGAGGGCATTTAAAAGTCAAATTCCACAGACTGACTGATTACTGTATCTCTCGAACTATAAGTCCTAGGAAGCTGAAATTCTGTATAGTGGTTACTCTTGGACTGTAGTTTCTCACTAAGAAATTTTTTGGGAAAATTCACACATTTTTGGATGTCAAAAGGAGCTTAAACCACACCCCACACAACCCTACCACCAACTAAAAAGTATATAAAACCCGTGTTCAACATTGGATTTCAGCCGGATTACTTTTAACCCTAATGTCGATTCATCGGACTAGGAGACCGGTGTTGCACCTGTTCTGAAAGTGGGTTGGGGGGGGGGGGTTATTGTGAGTTCTTCAGTTGGGTACTGACCTTCAAGTACAACACATCGGAGATTTTCGCCCTCTCGTATTTTGTCAATATATTTAATCTTTGTAAAACGTAGTCGGTCTTTTGGACCGATGAGCCTTGAACTGATTTAAATTTTTGCCGGTCTCTATGACCGATAAGCCTTGAACCGTAATAATTATCTGTCAGTCTTCATGCATTCTATTTCTAAGATCTTTGTTTTATTGTTGTAGCTAGCATGGCTGGAAGAATTCCTCCTGTTTCACAACGAACCAGATATTTTGTCTCTCTCGCACTATCACAGATTGAGGAATCGGATTCTGAAATTTTTGTTGAATAATCTATTTTTTATTTACCCTTTTCAAGAATGAGAGGTAGCAGTAGTTTTGCATTAATGACTTATAACTGCGAAAAACTTATAAAAATAGGAAAATATCCTTATTTTATAGCGTGGCGGTCTGTGAGACTGATGAGCTGGGGAACAGTATAAAGACAGTTGAACCGACGTAAGGGTTAAATTAAAGTAAGGCTCAAGTAAACATATGCATACCGAATTCCATTAATATCGGTGCGAAACAGAAAGAGCTACCTTTTTTTTAGAAAATTCCTTTCTTTTCAAATGTGTACCAATGTATTATGCTTTGCCATTTTAAATCTTTATATATAAAAGCCAAATACCTCTCACTCACTGACTGATCACTGTTTCTCCAAACCAAAGTTCTAGAAAAATAAAATTTTGTATAGTAGTTACACTTAAGATGTATGTATGTGTGTGTGTGTGTCTCTGTGTGTGTAGTTCAACTAATTAGAGAGAGAATAAATAGAACAAAAATGACGTCTCAGAAGAAGTATATGCATCAAGCAGTGAAACCTGATCGATCAAAGAAAAATGAGTGGCTATTAAGCTTAACACTGTTCAGGAGTAAAAGAGCAAAAATACGTTTTACTCTGACTAACATAATGGTCATTAATGAATGGAACATATTTTTACTTTTAATAGTGCTAGGTCTCAATGTCAAATAATTCTTTTCTCTCTCTGTCTTATATGCATTAGCAAGAAATTTATTTACGTTTCAAAGGCAATGAGACCTTCGGATGATAACCTTCGTTTACACCCAATTTTTTAACATTCAAAGTAGTATAATTTCCTTAGAGAGGCACATAGAAACTGAAGTACACTCTTCACTAATCTCCTTCGGTGGAACTCCTAACGTCACAGAACATTAATGATATGAGCCAAATCCATGTGAATGGGAATGTCATGTTTACGAACCAGTTCACCATCCTGGAGAGAGCGAGATCAATATATTTAGGTGGTAGCAAGCATTAAGATAAGTGTACACACACACACACACACACACACACACATATATATATATATGTATGTATGTCTTCTTTAACCAAATCATGAAAAAGACTTTCAAATTACCCTTGCAATAACATTTTTTTTTCAATATATATGGTCAAATTGCTATTACCCTCAGCACATAGGATATTAATCGTAAACAAAACAAACAATTATTTGCACGCGAGAGCAGTTGCCAAATGTACACATGTGAAGCATGTGCCGCGAACTGGAATTCTAGTGTTGAATAGATGGATTTAGCTATGGCGCCTACTTCAAAATAGGAATTGCCGGGCGATGGTCGAATGGCTAGGGCGCTGGCATTCGGTACCGGAGTCTGTGGGTTCTAGTCCCGCTCTTGGCGTGGATATTTGTAGCCGTTCGGAATCGACTTTAAGCGTAGGTCCCGGTCTAATTAGCCCTCGTGTAGCAAAAAATGACCATATCGCTCCAAACCAAACCATAAAAAAAATAAGTGGGAGCAAGGATGCAATGCGCCACTTGTAATCAGGCAATGCGCCACGTTTGGCGCAAGCGCCATTGTTTGCCCACCACTGTCTTAAACCATTCAAAAATAATTCCTCTTGATAACGCTTTGAGACCGTAAGCTTTATCTATCGTTTCTACAGTCCCTGATGCATTCTTTCCTAATAAAAACATAATTTTTTGGATGACCTCTATTCAGATTTTGACATTTTCAAAGCCCGCCGTTTAAATTTTACTTCCTTGTATAAATCGATCCTTGTATAATCGATATTTTGAGTTATAGGAAAGCGCAATAAGAAAGCTATCTAACTAAAAATAATATTATTATCAGGCATCATACTATATGTTGATTTTAAAGTTTATTTGCTTTTTTATAATTTTTAATTAATTAGTCCTGGAACTTTTTTATCCTATTTGTATATCAAACATTACAGAACAAGGCTTTTGTAGCCTATGTTCATTAAATGCCATTTTTTGATACATCTTTAAATAAAAATTAAACCTTTAAAAGTTTATTCTTACCTTCCAAATGTAGGCCAATGGTAGAACTTTTCCTCCGCATCTGTTGTGTTCATTTTCTAAGGATACAAGTGCTGTTGTCGTTTCGTGACTGCTTCTCTGCTTGTGCTGGTCGAAATTTGTTCTCCAGGATATCTAGGTGAAAAGTACCATCTTCTTTGGTTGGTACTGCACCTACCTAACACATTCAAGCCAAGAGAAATATAGTATACTCGTCAATGATTGAGAAGTTCGCCATATAGAAGTAGAATATTAAATAAAATAAAAATTCTTTCTTTAAAGTGAAATAACCCTAGGGTTAAACTGAGAAAAACAATAAATTGATATTAATAAGGAAAATTGTTCTTGTGTGTCGAGGGAAAATTGTCGAGTGTTAAATGTCTATATATTTTATAGCTCAGATTTATAATTATCAAGTATATTTTCGACCATTAACTAAACCAGGGGTGTCAAACTTGTGGCCCGCGACGAACATTTTTGCGGCCCGGCCAATATATTGGCACACAATAATATATAATAAAATAACAGACGCAGAATTACAATAAGATAGGAAGAATTCGCTAAATGTTTTTTTAATTATACTCTTTTTATTCTATTATTACAGTGCGTATATTTATATTGAATATACTGTAATTAGGTAAATAAATATACGTTTCTATTAATATTGATTTTTTTGCGGCCCACCTATAGTTAAACCTTGTTTGTTTGGCCCAAGTTAGCCTTTGAGTTTGACACCCCTGAACTAAACGTTATAAATTTTTATGGCAGCTTCTACAGTTTAAATGATTAATAAATCGAGTCTTATTCATAGCTAAAAAGGAAAATATCGGTAGATAAAAAGGTCAACAAACTTCGAAATTTTTGAAAACGTTATGTGAAAGACCAGCTCTTTTTATCCATCATGTCTTTCAGCGATGTTATTTAATGAAAAGTAGACATCATTGTTAAGAAATTTTTTCTCGAATAGTTAAGCGGAGTTTTCTGAATGATTAAATTTCTCTCTAAGGGAACATTCAATCACCTCGGCCCCCTTCTTATAAGGAGTATCGGCCACGTGTATACTGAAAACTGGTCTCGCCACAGCAATCCCGCCGGCCCGACTGGACCCGAAGGGCAGGCACAGGTATAATTGCTACCTTCCAAATCTAAGTTCAGCTCGCGATACCACTCGCCTTCGGCCTCCACGAGCCAGAGCATCAACAGAGCCAATCCAATTAAGTCGTCCGTGTCGTTATACGATTACTTCAAGTTATTACATATTTCCCCTCTTTACTCCGTAGCAGCCACCAAGCTGCCATCTACATCTCTTATTTCACTTTATGCTCTTAAGTGTTTTTACAATAGTCCTGCACAACTCGTGCAGGCAAACAAGACAAACCATCAAACAATCACAATAACAAAATCAATTAACATGAATAAAGATTACACAGCTCGTACAAACATTAATTGGAAAACGGAAAACAGCCCAGAAGTATAAAGTCCTATGTTGCTTTAAGTTTCTGCAACAAACCAAAAAAGCCTTCATTAACATCCTCGGCACTCTCTGCCGTATTTTGATGATCCAACTCTAAGTCTTTATCTCCCTTCTTGGAAGAGGCCGCTTGTTGTAGTCGTTCGTCATCTCTTTTCCTTAGTTTCTTCCTCTGTTCTATCGCCTCCTTCTCCACGCCGTCTTTTTCTTCATCAGCCAGTGTCTGTGTCCTTGATTCATAGTCTGTCTTTTCAATGATACCAATTAATTCCGCTTTATATCTACCACAGCCACTATCTGTGGGTATATGACTGGTGTTGTCTTTGCTCCCCATGCGCTTATTATGTCTTTAGCAATTTCCACATGTCATCTCTTTCTTGCATTTCTACGATTCACGTGCCTTTTCAGCACAAATCTTACAAACTTTCTCGTTTTTACAATGTTTGGCTTCATGACCAAATCTCCAGCAATTATAACAAACTATTGGTTTTATGTATTCTTTCCATTTATAAAGTTGCCAACCTATTCGTACTTTTACCCTTTTTTCTAACTTTCTGAGTGCAGCTCCTTCTAGGCTAAACACTCAGTTCTCTCCTCACTTGGATCTAAATTAGTTATGACCTCAAGGGTCGAATCCTTCATTTCCGGATTTTGATCTAAGATTTTCTGTTTCAATTCCTCTTTTTCATAACTTTCATCAACATCATATATTATTATACGAGGCTTTCGATTTCTTGGTCTTTGTATGACACAAGACCCTCGTAATTCATCTATTCTATTAAATTCCTTTAAAAGAATCTCCAAATTATCTCCCCGATTCCGTCCCAACAAAGACTCCACCATCTCTAGTCTTACGACATTTCTTAATACCAATTCCTAGTTTGACAGGATCGATCTTATTTTGAACGACCTTTTTAGTGGTGTCAGAGTCCTGCTTTTGCTGAGGAATTATTAATACCTCACTCATGCTCTCCTTAGCCTTCATCCTTTTTATAAGTCCTTTTTTAACAGGTAATCCCTGTCCAGTAATCTCAGCAAACGTCTTTTTCTCTTGTGACTTATACCAGCTTAACTGTCCCTTTAAATACTGGATCACCTTTTGTTGTTCTTTAATTGAATCCATTATTTCGGATAAGTCCAAATTAGCTTGCCTTTTAACCTCAACCGACATCTTAGAGATACTAATAGCATTATTAATACTATTGTACTTTAACCACACTAAGTCCTCCGTAAGTATTCTCATTTCCTCCATACTGGCGTCCTTACTCTGCATATTTTCTAATTTCGCTTAGGCAAAGTTTTACCGCTACTGATCCCCACGCTCCTCCGGCGTTCGATCTACCGAAAGGTAGACCACCAGGGAGACTATAGGTGCCGGAGGAAAAATATATGTAATTTAGTGATCAGAAACAAATAGCACAACCTCGAAAAGACACACCTTATGTGTTAATTTCGCATTCACTTAATATTCAGAGCTTTCTAGATCACAACAACTAACTGCATGGGGTGCGCCCCATGCAGTTAGCATCATCTCTCTAAGGGAAATGAGGAAGTTAATTCTTCTTCTGAGATATCAAGAATGAGGTCGGAGAGATATAAAACCCTCAATAGATAACTTCTATTCTATCGCAATTAACATTACCCTCTATAAAAGTTTGAGAATTATCTACTTAAACTATATAACACAGAAATGGGTTGAGGCGGCCAAGCTGTCACGACCTCTACCCGAACTACCCTTCTCATCACGAATATTGCTGAAGTCGGAAGCCGAAATTACCGGAAGCTTCGATCTCAGTTAGATATACTTTCCACTGATGTTCTTTATACGCAGCATCAGCGTTATGCTTCCTGTAATCCTATTACGATTGGAATTGTTAAATTTGTGTAAATAAATTGTTATGTTTGTCTGTTTGTGAGATGCATGGTACCTTATTCTACCTCAGTGTGATGAAAGAGGCACAAGCCTAATTTATGATAATTTATTTTGCAGATAGCCTTTAAAGATACTGTTTTAAAAATGACTTCATATATTTGTTCGCAATGTATCTGATTGCACTGCAATGTTTCGCAATTAGCCAGTAAAATAGCGATGAGCAAATGTAAGTGTCTAATGACATTCATTTTTTGTTCTGCATTAGACTAAAAAAAAGTTTCTGATAGTCAATATCATCATGGCTCCGTAACAATTGCTTTAAAAAGTACAGGAACTTATTTTCCATCGTTTCACATTATTTGTGATTGTCAATATCATGATGACTCCGGAAAAATTGCTTTAAAAAAGTATAGGATCATTGTGACTCACATTGTGATTGTTAATATCATCATAACTCCGCAATATTTAAAAGTTAAAGATCTCATTTTCCACTGCTTTTATGCACCTTCAGAGGACACTATTTTTTTTAACATTCATGAATGTGTATTCTGCATCCTTTAAAATAAAATAGAATGAACTTTTATTTTTTTGCGTTTCAGCATAGTTAGAAGGAGAACTAGAATTTCGAACCTGCGATACTCCATCTTGCTCGTACATGAAAAACTGATACTCATCTCCTATCAAAACATCTTTTCCTCTTGTCCAGCAGTGCGACATTACTGAAAGGGTAAGTATTTATGAATATAAGTGTTTCCTGGGATGTAAAAGAGTCTTAAAGGAATGATGGGTTTTTACTTAGTGTGTTATAGCTCTGCGTTCTACTTGGTTAAATAAAACAAAAATCTTGCTTTCACAAATCCTCATAACTAGTGTCTCTACTGCTTTAAATCACGCAAATTTTATTTAATTTTTGGAATGACAAAAGACTTTCCAATTAATAGAATGGAGTGTTTAATGAACTTTGACAATTTAGTCTTTGCATCTAATTTATCAGCTTCAACTGATTGCCACGGAGAGTTAAACTGAACAGTCAAGCTGTCTACTTGGTGATGAGAAATTTCGAGCACAGACGCCTCCTCCATTGGAGCGGTTTCTTCTGGTTGCTAAATATCAGGCAAAAGTTTTATTTATTTTCAATGAGGCAAATTGGCTGCATATCGTATTATTTTCAAAACTGTTATGGCAGCTTGTTAGCCTTCTCTTCGGAGTGGGCAATGATTTTTTTCAGTTTGACTTCGTTGATAGAAGAATACTGTCTACTTTCCTATTATACCGACGTGTCAACAACCTCTCGGCTAATTGCGACTCTGGACGAAGAAAAATCGTGCTCCTATGCTTGCAGATACCGGAGTTGGATCTCTGGAACATCTACTTACAAGTTACAGACGCATTCACCGCACCACGACGTTACTAACGAAACAAGTCTATTTAAGTGTATATAAGAAGTAGACAGAGATGTACATGAAAGTGAAATTTATACTTTATTTAACTCTCGAATAGTCACGTCTCTAGATGTGACACGAACGGTCGCGTGGGGGACAAGTGTCACCCACTTTTATGTCGGTGTTATTTCCATATGTATTTAACTTTTTTGTAACCTACTTATTTCTATAGTTTTTAGAGGAGTATATACTACAAATAAAACGCAATTAAGTTTTAGAAAAAGAAATATTATTTATTACAAATCAATCATACATTGAAAATAAAAAAAATTAAAAACCATCTGCAGATACATTTTTCAAATGGTCATTACATATCCACTTTCCGCATTTCTCGCACCACTTTCGCGTTGTTCTGTCTCTCTGTCGTCCACATGCGCAACAGCATCCTCTGACACCTTCTTTTCCCCTTGAGGTACACTATTTCAAATACATTACTTATGGCAGCAAAGTTAACAAATTCTCGTCGATATGCCCTATCCCGAATGTCATCGAAACGAAGGCGCCTGAGAAGAAACGCAAAACTGTTTCTGCTCATTGTTAGGTAGTATGATCCAAACCCATTACCTTTCGAGTTATCTCATAAATTATCGATATTTGTCCTAGCACTTTTAAAAGTGCCTATCTAAAGAAGACCAAATAAGGCCCTGACTTCTACCTCGTTGGTGTTTCTGGCATAGCGATTCCTTTCAAATCTACATTTGATAGAATCAATGTAAATATTTGTGCAGTCTGCTATTATTTTATACACGTGTTCGTCAATAAACAAATCAAATATTTTTTCTGGAGAAAAAAAAATTTTGCTGCTATTCCTTTTGGCCATGAAAGATGTGTTATAATGTTTTCTCACCTGGTTCTGACATTTCTGACAAACTTTTATCACATTCAAAAAAAGGTTTTAAAAAGTTTGATGTAAAGAACATATTAGGGATTGACTCTATCTTGTTAGATTTTTAATCATAAATAAATGAAAGGATCTAAAATGTAAATAGTATTACGGAGAATAAAATAAATTCACTTGCCTTCGAAAGTTACGTAGATGGTCGCGTAGGGGACAGGTGTCAACCAGTGAACTTTGATGCGATTCAATCGAAGAATAGTTAGAGACTAACTAAAGTGAAAAGAGAGGGGACAAGAGGGAAGGCTCATTTGAAGGTAGAAGAAAAAGGTGAGACTTCCAACCTTCCGATGGCCGGCATTAGCAAAGCAGGTGGGTGACTTTTGTCACCCACGCGACAGTTGGAGGGTTAAACATTTATTAAATTTATTTATTAAATAAAATTCCCTGGTATAAAGATTCTTGCATATAAGGAATAACGATATTAATTCAACCGCAAGTAGAAATGAAGTTTGCGATAGTTAAAATGTAGTTTACAAAATATACGTGATGTGAAAAGTCAGTATTATCTTTTTTCTTCTTATTATTTATTTTTACTTTAACATAGAAATGTACTTTGTAGAAGTGTAAAAAGCGAGTATTTTCTCGTATTCCTTTAAATGGAGACTTTTTTGTGCTACAGTTGGAGACAGGTGGGTATTATGGGAAAGTACCGATTATTGCTATTAAATTGTGTGGTTGGAACCCGTCAAAATCGACAATTATTTCTTAATTTTATCTTTTAAAAGATCAATTTCGTATCAAGCATCAAATATTAACTTTATTTGATTGACAAAAAAAATGTTGCATTTCCATTCAAAGACCTATATTTTGATAGCTAAACTACATTTTTACGTTTGGCTGTTCTTTCAAATTAGGTATCACAGTAAAAAAAACCTTATAGAACTAACATATATATATAAAGTATTTACTTACTTTGCAAATGATCCTAGAACACCATGCACACACCTAATCTGACACTGAACTGCGCGCTATGTGTATATAACCGCCATGGCAATTGCTTCTATAAGGATTTTACTTGGAGATCTATTTTTCTTTAGAGAGAACGACTGAAAGTAAAAATAAGGTTGGTGTATCAGAATAAAGGTCTAGCCGTGTAGATGTACCAGTTGCAGAAATAAATGAGATAGGGGCAACTGTTCGGGTGAGATGGAATAGCAAATTTCCCATATACAATCTATGGGTGAAACGTGAGAGACATATGTAAACTTCTGATCTACCGCAAGATGGCGTGCGCGAACTCACTTCTTTCTTTACATTTACTTTTATCTCTAGCAATATTGAACTTACATTTTAAAATCGCGCCATTTGTATACCTTATCAGTATATAGATTGTAAAAACTGATGTAAGTCTCGCTAGAGGATCAAGCGAAGGAAGCATAAGAATATTCATATATAAGTAAGCCTAATTTAAGCAAGCGTGTCATCACATTTAAGTAATACATACCAATTCACATTAACCTTTTCCTTACGGGGTGGAATAGCATCCCATGAATACGGGTCCACGAATGATTATATATACAAGGTGGTCATAAAAAAACTTTGCCGATATATGAACCTCCAGTGGCTGTTCTGTTCAACCGATAGAGACGAGATTTCAGATATAGTTATTCAGGGGTATGAGCTCGGGATCCAATGAACGGCAACCAAGTGGCGCTCACGGTTACGGTTATAGGTACAGAAACTCGAAATTTTCGAATGGCAACGCCCACTTTTTCCCGTTGCAAATTGTTCAGCGCATGCGAAAACCCTAATGAGCATTGGAACGGTACGTGTATCACAAAAAAAAAACGGACTATGAGGAGACCCGTAAGAAAAAAGCTTAAATTCTTATTTTTGAGTTTAAAGCAATAATTTCTTTTTATAACATTTAACCATATATTTATAAGCAAGAATGAATAAAAGAATAAATTTTCTATATTGAAGTTTATTTTATATTGAAATTTTTATGCTTTTTTTTACACGATTTACATACATTTTAAAAAGACTACTCCTTTGTCAATTTTCAATTTTTTTCTATAATTTAAATTTTTATAATAACGTCATAGTATATGCTACAAACCTAGGGAGAGTTTTTTAAATATGTTTCTTAATTTTTGTAAAAATAAATTTACTCATTATATGATGCGTTGAAAGGCAAAGTGGTGTAAGTCACATTTTCAACTTTTTTCATTTGGGGTCAAATATGTAATCTCCATGTTCAATTTATGGTGGAATTGTAAATAGTTATTATTTGCAATATTGTAATAATTGTTATGAATTTTAATTTGTTCAATTTATGGTGGAATCTTTTGTAGTTTTGGCAGTTAAACTCTTTTGATTTACACCACTTGACTTACTGACTTACACCACTTTGCCTTTCACCGCCTCATATGGTAATTTTTGACAAAAAAAATCTGCTTTTTCATGTTTATCAATTTGTAAAAAAATAATTTAAGCATTTAAACAAAAAAAACTCTCCCTACGTTTCTTAAACATTTAAACAAGATTTAAAAAATATAAAAAGTATAACTGTAAGTGCATATTTCTCAAAGCCTTAGTACTTCGAAGTGAGGCAAAATTGCAAAAACATGATTTTGAGAAAAATCATGTTTTTGCTCTTAAGGGCTCCGTAAGCAAAAGGTTAAAAGGACTTGATCATGATAAATTTCCTATTTTATTATTATTTAGTGTTTTATTATTATTTTCATCACTGTCCGTTAATTTCCTATTTTATTATTATTTAGTGAAGAACTGGGCGCATCTAAGAACAAAAGTTTGGAGAAAGATGTTTCTCCACATCTTTTGGAGTGCGCGATCTACCCCCCAATCGCATCGTTTTATCGAAATAGCCAGCTCTTAGAGGTTACTCCCTCGTTAACGTAATGCGCCCGGGTTTTCGGATAATTACACTATCGGTTAACTGTAACTAAACAAAAATTCGAAAGTTTCAAGAATGGGATTCCCGCTTAAGAAATCATACTAGAGGAATATTTCAAGAAGTTAACGATTTCCAAAAACGGCATTTTTAAAATAAACTAATAATTAGCGAGAAAGGTTTGTGGAGTCAAGAAAAATTTATTTTAGAAGTTCGATCCACGACTGTCTTCTTTAAATTTTGCTGACAGAAGAGTGTCGAAAGCGAAACCAACCCATCGTTAAATAAGCAAAGTATAATTTTTCCCAGTCATTCTACTAAATTAAAAAGCTATATCAGACTCGAGTATTTAACCCTAGTTAAAGACCTTAGTGCCAGCAGTGAATATTTAACCTAAGTGAATATTAAACCAATTTGTTTTACAAGTTTATTTACACTTCCATAGAATCTCAGTTCGTTATAGCAGGAATTACAGAAGTTAAGAAATATCATTATGTAATTTCCGCATTAGACAGCGAAACAATTATACATAAACTAGATTTTGTACACTGTGCATCTGCACTTCCCGAACCGTACACTGGTCTAAAAAAACGATTAATTGAACAATTCACAGATCCAGGAACAGCTCGATTACGTGCTCAAATATCTGATATGGAGTTAGGTTACAAAAACCTTCCCATTTACTTCGGGAAATGGAAAATTTAGCAGCAGATAAATTTACTCCTTCTATGTTAAGGTAGTTGTGGCTTAAACGACTCCCGTTAAACGTTCAGCAAACTTTATCAGTTAGTACTGATACACTTCCCAGTCTCGCACTGACGGCTGATAAATTAACGGAAATATCTGAAATTTTTGCTAGTGTTAACGTTCTTAACGGAAATAGTTCAGAGCAATCAAATTCAACTCATGCCCAGCTGAATAAGCTTCAAAAGAAAATTCGAGCGTTAGAAAGAAGCAGGGGAAAAGTACATAGTCGATATAGCCGATCTAATTCACGGTCTCGTACGCGAAATCGAAGCTCACTACATGACACTCCCAGCGATTCTACAAAAACTTGTTATTATCATAAAACATTTAAAGCTAATGCACGCAAATGTATCCTTCCTTGTGCCTTTAAGGAAAATTAGTAAGCTTATCTGTCCAAACGGCGGAAGATACATCCCACAGTTCTAGCCGTTTATTCATCAGCGATTTCCAAAATGGTACGAGATACATCAAAGATAATGGAGCTAGCATTTCTACTTATCCTCTTAAATTTTTAAATTCGCGTACACCAACCGCCCAAATCCAACTTTATGCTGCCAATGGCTCACGCATTTCTACATATGGCACTAATGAGTTTATTGTAAATTTAAGTCCTAAACGTTCGTTTACATGAACATTTGTAATTGCTTATGTGACTCGCCCAATGTTGGGTATTGATTTTTTGAAGCATTTTGATTTAATCCTTGATGTTAAAAACAATAAGTTGATAAGCCGAACAATGTTTCCTCGAACTTATTTCACCAGAATAGTGAACTACATCCCAATTCTCCTTATCTGGAACTTTTAAAAAATTTTCCAAATATAATTTCTCACCTGATACCCGAAGGCAAACTAAAGCATTGAACTACGCATTTTATAATAACTAAAGGTCCTCCGGTAACTTCAAAAGCTCGGAGACTTCCGCCCCATAAGTTGGAATTAATTAAAACTGAATTTCAAACATTAGTTAGGCAGGGCATATGTCGGCCATCTAACAATCCTTGGTCAAATCCTATACATATACGTAGTTCAAAAAAAGGATGGAGCTTATAGAATTTGCGGGGACTACAGAGGGCTTAACGCAATTACGGAAGCCGACCGTTATCCCCTTCCCCATATTCACGATTTTAATAGCAATTTATATGGAAAAGAAATTTTTACAAAACTTGATCTTCATTGTGCCTATTACCAGATTCCGGTTCAATCTGAGGACATACGGAAAACGGCGCAAATTACACCAATCAGATTATATGAATTTCTCTTTATGCCATTTGGATTAAAAAATGCGGCACAAACTTTCCAGCGTTTCATCAATGAAACTCTAAGCGATCTTCCATGTTATCCCTATTTGGACGATATTCTAATTGCCTCAGAAAACAAAGATACCCATTTACAAGACTTGGAAATAGTTTTTCAACGTCTAAATGATACCGGTTTAGTATTAAATATCGACAAGTGCATTTTTAGAGTTAAGGAATTGCCTTTCCTGGGTTACATTATTTCTAATAAGAGCATTTCACCGTGTCCAAAGAAAGTTGAAGCACTCGCGTATTTCCCTCGCCCTACTACAGTTTTACAACTCCGTAGGTTTTTGGCAATGACAAATTTCTATCTCAGATTCATTCCGCATGCTGCCGAAAAACAAGCTCTATTATATGATTTAACAAAGGGATCTAAGCGAAGGGATTCCACTCCTATTACATGGACATAGGCATTAAATAATATTTTTAATTCATATAAGGAATCTATTAAAAATGCTTCCCTATTGGCTCATCCTCACCTCGATGCTGCACTTTCATTATTTGTTGATGCATCCGACATTGGTCTAGGAGAAAACTCACAAAGGAATTACCACACCATTAGCGTTTTTTTCACGCAAACTCAGAAATAAAATTTAGCACTTATGATAGAGAACTTTTGTCAACTTATTCGGCAATTCAGCATTTTCACTACTTTTTAGAAGGACGTAATTTTTCGATTCACACCGATCACAAACCTATGACTTTCGCTTTTCAGCAAAAAAGTGATCGTATTTCTCCTCGTCGACACCGGCACCTTGATTTCATTTCGACCACCGACATCCGTTATATCCCCGGCTCACAAAATGTTGTCTCCGATACCCTTTCAAGAATTGAAGAAATTAGCACTCCTTTGGTTATAGACAGTAAAAGCATCCAGAGATACTTACTTTAATGACTACATCTAGTCTTCAGTTACATCCCATCACTATTGCGGGAGATATTGAACTTTTATGTGAAACTTCCAATGATCGTATTCGACCATATATATCCATGGGCTTTCGTAAAGCTGTCTTTGATTCAGTTCACAGCCTCGCCCAAAGCGGTACTAAGGCCACTTTACAAGCGATAACAAAAAGATACGTCTAGCCATTTATCAAAACAGACTGCCGCAAATGGGGAAAAGGATGTCTAGCCTGTCAGCAAAATAATGTGTCTAGACATGACCAAACTCCTCACGGGCGATATGCTTTACCTGAACAACGATTTTCACATGTCCATTTGGACATTATAGGTCCATTGCCACCCTCTCAAGGATTCCGTTACTGTTTAACAAAGATCGATCGTTAAACTCGTTGGCCAGAAATTGTTCCAGTACCTGATCAATCAGCCAAAACGATAGCGTCAGCATTTCTTCATAACTGGGTCTCCCGTTACTGGGTGTGCCGCATATCATTACAACTGACCAAAGTAGGAACTTTGAAAGTTCATTATTTTGCGCACTGGCCAAACAACTTGGCTGTACTAAAACACGCACATCCGCCTAAAACATA